>CAXHWN010000726.1:0-26000 GCA_964020975.1 Hermodice carunculata | reverse complement strand
ACTGCATGCAAAAGTAAGAGTAACCGTTAGTTGCCAAATACGTTTAATGGTGGTCATGCAATCACGTACAAAATGCCTGTAACTTGAAATCACATGAATTCCTAATATAGGCCTGCCTGTTATAATTTGATTTCATTTATTGACAAATAATAGGTTTGATATGTAAAGCTACTTAAACAAAACTCCTACGAACTGACTGAAGATGACCGGCTCTATCATTTAGTATTAATTATATTGCACCATATAGGGGTGTCGTATTTTCAATAAGGTCAGAGTTATGAGATTTATGTTTGGTACAGTTAATCTTAAATTCTAAGTCACATCTTCCACGACCAGCCCATATAATTACATTTACTTCTAGTGTATAATCTTCATAGTCCACATATATTGTTTATTATTTTACACGAAACTTACGGACACTTGTGCTTCCCATTTTTCATTCCTTAGCGTGTGAACAAAATTGTTGTTAAGCTATTCTTTTTTAATTTAGCAAGAACGAATCCAGGCTAGAATGACCAACTTCTTGCTGGGTACAGTTTAAATACCTAGTGTGTTTGTTCAATATATATATGTATATATATATATATATATATATATATATATATATATATATATATATATATATATATATATATATATGTATACATATATACATACATATATATATACATATATATATATATATATATATATATATATATATATATATATATATATATATATATATATATATATATAACCATTCCATACAAATATGCGACTCTTGTTGTTAACCAGCTTGAGACCAGACAGTAAACCAAACATTTTATTTAAGTTCTCACTAGGTTGGCCCCTGTCTGGACACCAGTATGGTCTTAAGTTTAAAATCTTACAGCTGAGGCACAACCAGCCTCTTTTCCTACAAAATGAATGGCATCACTAAGTGTACTCGCATAATTATCAACCCTGTTCTGCATGTTAACCTGGGGCCATATTCACAAACAGTTTAATCTGATCCTACATTTAATCCTAAAATGAAAGCCAATCTCCCTTCGGGCCTTAAACTGGTGGATCGTTGGCCTGATGTTTGATCAAAACTTGCAGCATTAATTAATAAGTTAAAGTTTCCTTTCTATTAAATCAATCATGATTAAATCTAGATTTTAATCCTGGATCAAAAGATTTAAAACTGGATCAAACTAGGACTGAAATGATAAAATGAACCTGTAAATCCTTAAGTTGATACTGTAGCCAAGAGCAAGCATTGTCTAAATTTTGAAGTTGTAATTATACATTGAGCCAGAGATTAAGTAGTTAAGGACCCAAACCACATTGATTTTAATTTAGGGAATAAAGTTAAGATCCGATCAAACTTTTGTGAATAGGGCCGCCGTTGTAGATCAAATTCATAACAGAAGCATTAATATGTAATAGTATGCCAGAAAGAATGGGCCATTCTTTATTGGAAAACTGCAATTTGATTTGGGAAAAATAGGTTTGTGGAGAATATTTAGACACCGACCTCGAGTTACATCATCTTTTAACAAGTAACACTCATTCAGTGCTTGCTCGCCCATTATATTCCAATGGATAGTATCAGCAGCATCATAGGTGAGGTAAATATATGATCTCTCCAGTTATAAAATTTGTGCTTGTGATTACGTGTATATTGTATTTAGATCTTTCAGTGACTCTTCCCCAAACATATTATTAGCTGTAAGGAAGTCATAGAGTATTATAAAATGCTGATCAAAGCCTTTATTCTTGTACCAGCACTTACTAGTCTATTCTACCACAGCAATGCAGCGTTCATGTTATAGAAAAAAATGAATAAATAATCGGAGCAAGCATGGCATGTGTATCCAAATTGACTGTAAGTCATTGAGGTGATTATAACATGGCATTCACTTTGAAAACATAATCTGGAATACAATACCAGGCTAGTCTAAGACAATTACATGTAGAAGGTTGTCACTTGATGTTTCCAATGGTTCGAATCTTATTGTACATCAAAAGACTACATCACGATCATTATTGCACAGCTTCAAACAAAATAACGGTAATTAACAATTAAAGATACGTATTAAACTGTCAGACCAATGTGACAAAAAAAAAATCTGGTCCTCCATTTTTACACATCGGTTCGAATCATCACCTGTGTAATCCAACTAGGACATAATGTGTCATATATTGTGTAAGTATCAGGTTCTTTTTCCGCGAGTTTTGAAAGATAAATTAGCACATTACACAGGACGGTCTTGTGTTGGACGTTTGAAAGTCGACCTTGCCCATGCTGTTTTTGGTAGACTGGTAATGCTCATTTCTCAAATCGTTTGTTTAGTCACGTCTAAATTATAATTTGTCGGCCAATTCTCTGACAGGCATCGGTTGTCACATTGAACAAAGCGTGCACATATATACTTGGAAGATTGAATGAACGCATGCCAACTTAAGGAGTCACCGATATGTCACTCGCATGGTGTCATTGCCCTAAGTAGGACTGCAGGAGTCACAGGACATTGTTCACGCATTTCTCACTAGTGGCCGGGCCAAGGGGGTCTTATCCACTCATGTGGTGGTCCTTGCAACTATCCCAACGCTGGTACTCCATCCAGTAAGGATCGATATCCAGCCTGCGTGTCGTCGAGTACCGGGTTGCGGCTATGCCAGGGATAGTGTTTCGCATTACCCTGTCCATGATTACCTCCATGGTTGGGTAGGTCGTGACGAGAAATCATTGCTTTATGGAAAGGGCAGACGGTAATATTATTGGTCCAGTTACAACTGTCCTGGACAACATCACAGTGTTTCGACTTAAGGCTTACGTGAAATGATTTGCGGCCCTTGTTGGATGATAGAAGACGCACCTGGCAAACATTAGACTAAGTGTGACTCACCATTGCATTAATATGTTGCATGATGGCGTCGACGGTATGAGTACTGTCCACACAGACTATGTTAATATCTGATGCACTATCCACAGTAGCAGTTTTGGCTGCTTCTACCATATCCATTGTTGCACCATGGTTGCCAGTTTCCGGACCTTCTGCGGAAACCCGTTAGTATCTGCGCGACCCTGTGTAAAGGGCATCTCCTGCGCGGTGTCCGCTCTATTAGGCTGCCCTGGACCAAGAATCCGTGAGGATTTTGCTGATCGCACTTCTTTTTCATGTTTCTTTTTTTTTTCAGTTTAATTCCTGTGGATGTCTCTTGTATAAGTACTACATTCTGTGACCAGAATGCTGAATCGAATTTTGCCAAGGAGAACTCTGCTCTCTCTGCCCTATTTCAGAAAAAAATAAAATAAATAAAGATATCCGTAAGACACCAGCAGGATTCGAACCCACACTGATGTCCACAGGTTGAAGCGACTGGTCTAACCTCTACACCATCCAGCGTGACCTGGCTGTTGAGGCACGTTTTGTATATCCGTTTAGTGGATTGTGCCAAGAAAGATCAGGGGCATGGGTGCACAGGCAGATCAAAGATTAGTTCTATACTGTTCCTTGGATAAAGGTGGTGAAAGGGGTTTTTATGTATAAAATTTTGCCAGTGACGAAAGAGTCATGGTTTAAAAAGGAGATAAACTTTTCATTGGGATGTATTCTGAAAGCCTGTATTATAAATCCCTCCCGCTACGCGGTCGGAATTTATAATGCAGACTTTCAGAATATATCCTGCTCACGCGTGGTATCTCCAATATGAGGTATCCATATTAAACTATATCAACTGCAGACCTGCTTTGGTCCCCTGAGTGCTAGGCAACAGAACTATGCCTTTGGCATAATCAGGACACTTTTACAAGTTATGTTACCCAACCATCTACTAATAACACTTTTTCTACCGAGCAAATTAAATTTTCTAAATGTGTGAAACATCTAGTATGTTTTAAAACTAAGTGAATGACTTTTTCTAAACTTTTTGCTTTCTCAAGTTGCTCCTTTTGTTACAAAAGTTCATTTGGCCCTGCTCAACACATGAATGTGTCCACCTTCCCGTCAAATTCCTTGCTGCAGTCTAGGTAGCACACATGCTTCCAGTAATTACGCATACCTCCTAATTCCGACTTACTGCGACATATGTTATGAGGAATCCAGCACGGTCTTGCGAAGATCCTTAGAGTCAACATTCAGTAAAAAAAAAAAAAAAAAAGTATAGACCCATATCTTTTACATGGATTGCAAAGCAGGCCCAGCCTATATTAATCACTCTCCATGGCACAGATCGTGGCGTATACTTCCTACCTACATGTTTGGTGGAGGAAACCGAAGGCTCAGAGAAAACCGCCGTGCACAGTCAGAGTGGTAGGAACTCTTTCCACATGCTTACCCGGCCGTGAATCAAACCCGGGCCGCAGAGGTGAAAGGCGAGCGTGTTCCAGCTCGGCCAACCGTGCACCCCTAAATTTCAGAAAACCAGGAAGCTCCTTGACAGTATGGTTTGTATAGCGATTTGTATTTTTGCTATTTGATGGGGTTTCATACCCCCCCCCCCCCCCTGCCATCGTCCCAATCAGCAGGCATGACAGGAACGAAGCTAAAAATTGACACTTGCACTTGCACACCTGGACAAACTCGTGGTGCCGTCCTCAAGACAGCTACAGACAGAAGGGCCGACAAAGTTTGTTTCGCTATCCTCGGTTAAAAAATCTGGATAGATGCCGAGATCCGAATATGGTAAATAAGATTTATCGATCAGTTTTGTCCTGGGCCTAAAATGGGGAAGACTGAATTGTTGTGGAGTGCCGTATGTTCGAATATCAGTGGTATGTTTAATGATACAGCATAGAGATTCGGCACAAGCCTGTTCACCAATCCATACATAAAAGTTAGTTTTGCTGCTTCCATGCGTTCAGCCAAAGTCAACTTAGCCTTGCTTGTCCCATGCATTGCACCGGTTACAATACGGGTTGCATTCAATTAAACATTTTAGAGATTTTCTTCGTCAGATGCTGTACAGCCACTCCACACGGGACTACCATATTTAAGCATAGGCCTGGCAAAAGAAATATAGATAGTTTCCAAAGTGCTTCTGTCTAAGATGAATGTTAGACTCTTCATAATATTGACCATTTTAGTAGCTTTTTCTCAGATCTCCGTAATGTGATCAGACCCACGTAGGTCGGGGCGTATTGTTATACCAAGTTGCTTATGTTGATATACATCATCCAAAACATGACCCTGGAAACTGATGGGAGGATGATTTGGTGGGTTCGTTTTCCGAGATATAAGCATGGAGTTAGTTTTTAGGGCGTTAAAAATTATTGGCCAGTCTTTGAACCACTGTTCAATATCAGAGAGATCTGAGTTCAGAGTATTGACAACAGCGATTGGGTCACGAATTGTGAGATATAAAGAAGTATCATCAGGGAACATTTTTAGTTTTGAACGTACTATGTTTACAATATCATTGATATAGATTAAAAACAAGAGTGGTCCTTACACTGATCCTTGGGGCACACTGGTATTACTTTTTCCCAAATTGTATGACTGACCCTGGATCACAACTCGCTGGTAGCGATTACCTAAGTAATCAGAAAACAATTCAAGAAGATTGCCAGTAATGTCAACCTTCCTTATCTATTATATTAGGCCTGAGAGCCAAACTTGATCTAATACCTTACTAAAGTCTAAGAAAATTACGCGGACTTCTTTCTGATGGTCAACAGCCAAACACAGTTCGTGATAAAGTAAGAGTAGTTGGTTAACAGTTGAATCTCCACATACTTGCACACTATTTTTTCAAACACTTTCCCTATACAGCCAAGAAGTGACACCGCTCTGTAAATATTACAGAGATTTTCAAAGCCTTTGAGGGAAGAATGAAATTATTTTATTTTTAAGGAAATATTGAAGAGTTTAGTCAGGGAAGAAGATGTGGCAGGTGCAGCTTTTTTCAAAACTTTCGCATTAAAGCCGTCAGGACCAGAAGCTTTAGATAAATCGAGGTTAAAAAAGTGTTTCCGGAATCTCCGCCTCTCTGATAGTTATAGAATCAAGACTTGAGTCAGGATAATCAGTACCTCAGGGTATAGTGGCCGTAGTAGCATCAATGTTACATTGTTGTAAAAAGAAAGAATTGAAAATTTCAGCTGTAGTCAAGGTATCTGAAATGTTGATCTTCGTGTCCTAGTAGGTTTCCTGAACTGTATAATTTTGGAAATAGAGTTCCAGCTGTCCAACACAGGGGTCTGCGCTTAGACGCTAGTGATTGAAATTCACATTTTTTCACGATTGGAGTAAAGGACACTCCTGAATGCTCCTGTGGTTCACCACGAGAGGATGCTTGGCATTTCTTCTTCTCATGTCCCAAGTTTACGGTACTGCGCTCCTAGTTACATACCAAAATTGCCCCTTTTACTTCTTTCACTATACATATTTTGCTATACGGTTCCACGCAATGTTCTTTTTCCGAAAACCATATTTTTGTTTTTTTTTTTTGGGGGGGGGGGGGGGGGGCTATACACAAATATATACATGCCACCGGGGGCTTCAGTACTGTGGGTATGGGTTGATTTCGTTTTGTTTACTTAGACTGTGCGTGATGGCGGCAGCGCTGCCTTTGCATGCTGTGGCGGTGGATCCGAGGGATTTCGAATCCCTTGCCGCCGTTGGATGCGCTCAGCTCTGTACTCTGCCCTTCAGCTCTCAGCTGTTAACTCGTGTTGCTGCATGGTCAGCGAAGAGTTCACATGAACATCCCGCCAAGTAAAAGACCCCAGTATGAATAAACCGTCAAAATAAGGACCGAGGTATGTGTATAATTTGCCATTTAAGGTTCACAGCAGTCAATTGTACATGTCACATGGGATAAAACATATAACGGGTGCAGTCCCGCATGTTCCCCACTCCATGTACGCCTCGTGCTGCCCTGTCCACACTTGTCTTTTCTCACGAAAGGGACTACTATAGGACTGAGCCCTCTTCCCGACTCGTCAAATTTATGTTTGTAACAAGAACAATGTACTTTAGTTGAATAAAATATGTTTAAGCCAAAGTCGTCTGACGTGTAAGTCATTCAAATCTCACTTAGTGTAGCCGCAGAGCCTGTGTCAGTTTTTTGTATGGTCGTTGAATAAAACAAATCCCACAGACAGGTCAAACAGTGAATAGTGTCCTCACTTGCAACAAAATTGGTGATTTGTTGCCTTATTTCAACAACAACAAAAAAAAAAAAAAAAAGCCTGTGTCTTCTGTGGGTTGATTTTGACTTTCCAAATATGACCGAGTTTGTCACCGAGAATGCGATCGCAGTAAGCTGAGACACTACAGAAAGTGCAAGTGGAAGTGTGTGTTGAGAGTGGAACAGATGACTACGAAATAAATGAATATGTATGTATGTATATATGTGTATATATATATATATATATATATATATATATATATATATATATATATATATATATATATATATATATATATATATATATATATATAGGGCCAACTGTAACAGTGCGTTTCTCCTATAAGCATAAACGTCCCTGCGATCTGATAAGGGTATTTAAATTTACAATTGCATGATCTCTTTATTGATGTATTTGAAACCCATATATGTCACAACCATAGTTTTATGCTGAAATGGCATATAAGCCCGTTTGTGTACACTTTAATACAATACCAATATATTTTTCATACCTTGTTATACGTAATTACTTCCACCATACAGGTGCTGCTCGTATTTGAAGATTTATGTTTTCCAGGTGTATAATGTATATCGGTAACATATTTTGTAATATCTCATGTGTTTTATACATACAATTTGTGTTTCTCCGTGTCTGCAAAACCTATTTTTTTGTCTTTATTGTACTTTAGGGTCACACAGTATGAATGAGCATGTATAAACTAAATGTTTCAATAGAAATAGAAATAGAAATGTGTGCTGGATGAATTTGGGTATGATTTCTAAACTGAAGTGACAGGAAAAGCATTTTTTGCATGTCGGAGTGAACGTATTATGAGGTACATACATGTTTTTCTATATTATTTCACAAATGCTGCACTTCTAAAATATACACAGTTTAGTGGCTGGTAGAAATGAATAACTATGCAACGAAACAAACAAATACCACTGAACCTATGGGTCATTGGCCGAACGCTAGGTGTATTATTTGTTGACACTTATTACTCTAAAGAAGGGAAAAAAACTGACGTTGATAAAAAGCTGGTTTCTCTTAAACCCTGATTTCGTGATATATATCTTCCTCGTAAAGTCGCCTTAAACAGCATCCTCATTTAAAAAAGTATATCTTATGCACTTAAAAAAACTTGGGAACCGAACTGTGTTTTATATAGTTCGTACGTGTACTTGATGAAACGCCGGGTTTATTGGTCTTGTGTGCGCCTGACACCGTGATCTTTACGCTGTGAAAAAAGTGTTCATATTATCGATGTTGGGGACTAGAAACCTGAAACACAGAAAAGTACATGTAAAAGGCTGCCAAAATATCTGAGTAAATAGTTCAGAAGAAACAGATTTTGTCGTTCTGTAGCCCTTTTGGCAGTATGAACACATCGATAATAGGCAAATCGACAATATATTTCAAGGAAAAAAAACACAAATCATTACTTAAAATGTCATCTGTAACAACACACATAGTTGTATTTTTGGCGACCTCATATACATGTATGTTCACAATGTCACATTTTAAGTTAAGCCAAACTCTGTGCCCAGCTACGTCGACCTAGTGAACGCTGTTGCCTGGTTACTGCAAGTAGAACGTTATCGGTGGGCAAGTAAGCAATTATCACTAACATTTTCGAACAATAAAATGCATTTGCATTTATTAAGTGTGACGATGGCTGTTGCAAGGACCTTGATCGCAGGAGGATAGATGTTGTATTATGCAGGGCCAAACAATCACTTATTATAATGGTGACAACTTGAGAAAGCAAAATGCTTACGAAAAGTCATTTTTTGAAGGAGGAAGACGCTTACCCTTCGAGAAAATTTAATTTGTTCGGTGGAAAAGGTGTTACTTCCAGATGGCTCAGAAACCTGACTGGTACTAAAGACCGCAATGTGTCGGAAGAGTAATTGTGTTGCCTACCAACTGAAGGTACCAGAGCAGGTCAAAAGTTAATGTAGTTAAATATAAATACCTTCTATTGTCTTTACATAAGGAGGCACAAGTTTTTATTTAAAAATGTAGACACACGATTGAAATATGGGATTTTTTGTACCGCACATATGCGTCGACGTGGATCTCCATGAGCTTTTCTTTCTTTCGGAGGACTCTGCTCGGGAAAAGTTACAAAGTTACTGTTCCGCAATCGGTGGAGTAATTTTTCTTTGCAACCCACGAATTTCCGTGTTTGCCAGACCTGTTTGGCGACGTCGTAGGAATTTATGGTTCAATGGTTCGAATAGCGTAAGTTCTCAACGGACATTTCATGCAGTCGAAATTTCCGCCGTTGAAGTCATCGTTGCATAAGGATTTTCCAGTCCTGTCACTTCATGTTCATAAAGCACATTATGTTGGAACCAATTGTTTATTGGCAAATAATGCAAAAATGTAAATGGAGAGGGAGAGAAACGGGGAGGGAGAGAGATTGAGAGAGAGAGAGAAACAGAGAAGGAAATGAGATAAAGAGAATCGCATATTATACCAACAGAAACAACAGTGCCACATCTTCACTATACTTTTACCCTCCCCCCTCCCTCCCCACACACACAAGCAAAAACAAACAAAAAAACCACCCCCCCCAAAAAAAAAAAAAACAAAAGCAAAACAAAGACAAAACCAAACCAAACCAAACCCAAAAAAAACCCCAAAAAACCCACACAAAAAAAACAAAAACAAAAAAAAAAAAACAAAAAAAAGAAACAAAAAAAAAAAAAAAAAAACGAACAAAAAACAAAAAACAAAAACAAAAACAAAAAACAAAAAAAGACACCCCCCCATCCCCACCCACAAGAAAACCCCACAATCTGTCTGCGCTCCACATCAACCCAGTTATTGCCTATGTCGAAACTTACACACTCAATAATGGATATTATCAGGTTCCATTCAAAATTTTAAAGTTCAAGGCAATCAAACAAGGAAAGCAAGTATGTAGCCCAAATTCCAGGACCACTTTTCGTTATGACGTCTGAGTGCCTTTACCTTGTATTTGGTAAAGACAACCAACCTGAACGTAAAGTATATACGGGCGTCAATTAATAACAAATACACAGATGTATGTACATTATGCATAACAAATTGTTGCTGAAAAATGTCAAGACTTACAAACGTTATATGAACCAGTACATGCACACATAAGAGTAAAGTATCAACCGACAAATTTAAACCTACCATGAGAAAATGATTTCATATATTTTCATGTACCCTCACATAGTGGAAACGCAAACATACCTGGCAACAGCAACATTAAAGCACAGTGTTGCTGCGTTGAAGTTGAACTTGCACAAAGGATTCACATATCAGCCTGACCCCGCGTATGCACCATGAAAAGAACAATTAAACTACACTCTTAGATTGGTTCCTCTGCTTAGATTGAAACGCTGTACTGTTACATAACTCGCACAGTCAGCTATTAGAAACAAACAAAAAACTTTTCTTTTTCTGTCCACTGTGAGTGTATGAAAACCTTGACAAAATGCAATCCCATAAGTTTGTGTTTTTCCATATTCTTGTAAACAAAACCCTGGATACAGATCGCGTCCAAATAAGCAAGAGAGCAGTCCATGTAGCTCCTAACCCAAGATTATGAATATTACCAACTGGAGTTGCAAAGGAACATTTTGGATTTAGAAGTCAGTTCACATGTGTGTAAAAATGTGCGGAAAAAACAGTTGTCAGACTCCCAGAGATATATGCGTGCACCAAAAGTATGCAAGTAACAGCAACTTGCAGATATTGACATTATCATTTCCTATTTATTTTCATTTTCTGAATGGCGTACGTCTGGAGTTGCATTGGTGATTGGGGCGTAATTGTATGTTATAAGTGTCCCTTCTTAAACTCTCTAGATTTGCGTTATCTTGACAAAGGTGTCATGATCTGCGCAAGAAAATACAATCTTCTGTTCTAAATTGGAAACTTTATGGACCGACGTGCATAAGGTTAAGTTATTTGATTAGTTTGAGTGAAATTCTCTTGCTTTACGTTTTAAACTGGAGAGTCACTGTCATGTGACTGTGCGAAAAAGAGATTCATTATTTTGTCCGCTGTCTTCTTCCTTCTTTACTGATTGTTATATCAGAACGTTTAGGAAATCCTTAAATGTAATAAGTTCTTGAGAAAATGGGACGACATGCTGGGCTATGTACATGTCATGTATGTTTTACGATGTTTCGTACCAGACTGAGTGCACTAGCGGTTAGTCGGAGATACCATTTCCAAAATGGTTGAAATTGTTTATACTGTCTTGTCAGACCAGTGATGAATTATACTCTTTTTAATATGAATGTATACAAAAATGAAGTAAAAAAAAAAGAATATGGAGGCTACTCGAGCAATCATATTAAGGCTTAAACAGATTGTATGTTGAGAGAACATGTACCGGTGGCATTTCAACAATTCAATATGAGTTTTTTTTATACCTTCAGGCTGTCACATTTATATTGTAAGTTTGAAATACAATAAATTAATTGATCTTAACATGGCACGAAGTTTTTGTTTCCTTCCACATGCTGCAGTTGTAGATGCACCTCTTCATAAGCTAAATGGGATTGGAAAATGTGCATCATTAGCTGGTATTAATATCCTTTCAGGTAAGAAATGTGGGCACTCCCAATGTTTACCTAGCCAGAGCTAGGCAATTTCCAGCATATTGATAACGCAGCAAATTTACTAGCGATTTAAGGCAAAGTTTGTATCTGGCAGTGAAGGCCATAAATGTATACATGTACCCATCACGACAAGCCAACAGAGGTACGCCATGAATATATCACCGCTTGGGTGAAACTGTTTATTTGACAGATGCCATGACAGGGATATGCACGTTTTCACCATGGTAACATGCAAACATGTTTTCCGTCAGCCGCTTTTACATATGCATTTCACCGGAAAGACATGCAATTGTAGTCTATGATCTTTGCTCACGCTTGTATTCACTAGCTTGAACATTTATTGAAAGTTCCATCTGATACATTTTAGCGTTCTTACCATAGTTTTTATTTGATGGATTGTGTACCACTCATATCATGGTGCTGTGGTCAATGTAATTCCATAGGATTTATCTTTTAGAGTAAAATTACCACTATATCTTTATGCATCATAACATTTCGACTTTAAGAAGTTCTTTTGTCATTTTTTTCAAGTGACCATGACCCCTGTAGAACAAAGTCAAGTCTAGTTAAATTTTAGGTTGTTCATTTTCAAGCAAAGAAGCATATCTGCTTTCTCTGGGTCTAAAAAAGCTCCCCTGTCATTGATGGTCAAAGTAGCGACTCTAAATACTCGCTCACTTGGTGTACTAGAGCATGGAACACATACATACTGCCTTGCTATTTTACACAGTAAAATAGGGGAAATCTATTTGCTCCGACATATCTCCACCAGTCAATTGGGTTTATTTTACAGGGGACCCTTTGTGATATAATATAATCGTCCAACTCATCGCCAGGACTGGATGATATTCCATGTTTTTTTTCTCCAACTAAGACGAGACAACCCCACAAAGGATCCAATTTTGCTCGTTTGGTGGGGAAGTTTGATGAGCTGGTTCAGACCCAGAAAGATCGAAAACATAAGTGACTGAGAGAGACTTCAATGACTTCTTTCGCTCGATTGAGTGCTCACTGGTTAACAAGGTTATCTTATACCTAGGGTCCAAAGCAGTGCAACAAATGTATATGTTATTAACAAACATGTTAGCATACCGTGTGCATTTGCTATTATAGAAATTTTTTAAATGTTACAGTCCAGATCTATGCTGAAAACCATTATTAGTATAATGACAAGTAATACCCATGTTGGCATCAGTGGCCCTCGATGTCCACATGTCAGACGTTACCGCGGCTGAGTCCACGGTAAGAATTTCGCTTAATATTGCACTTTTCATCATAGTGAACATATGAGGTATAACAGTCCTGCTGAAATGACGGGGTGTCGGCAAGGGGTACTTGGGACAGGCAGAGTTAATGAAACCTTCACCGTCAACAATATTAAAAGGCCGCAATATTTTTTTTTTTCATTTTTAATTTTTTTTTTTTTTTTTAACTTTGGTAATGAGTCTTGTTACATTTGTTGATTAAAAAAACTCGCTTTGTATGAAGTGTATCTCTTATGACAGCTTGGCTTGAAGCTGAATGAGATCTCATCTTCAAATTAGGGAGAGGTTACTTTGCTCTTGAATTGCTATCATTACTGTTTATAGCACAAGGGTTTATTTTTGTCTTCATATATGTCTCCACAGACTGCTTGTTCCCCATGACTCAGGCTTATTTCCCCCTCCATAGATAAGAATTGGGTGGATAATTATTTGATGTTCATCTTTTCATTCTTCATAATAAGTAGCTCGAGACATTCGAAATTCTAGGCATTTCAGTCTAAATGTAAATCGATTTTGTTACAGTACAATTCCATCTTACTTCTGAAAACAAAGACCCCACATGTATGAAATTTAGCACGGCATTAGTCACCATCATTAAGAGAAATCCAAATGCTGATTCGCTCGCTTTGGGGTAGTCTTGCTAGCCATGGTCCTAGGGAGTTATGGGCTAAGCGTTCGACAGGGCTATATAGCTGTTACCCTTTTGTACTGGAGCATTACTATTGTTAATGTAATTAAGGCGATCAATGCAACCCATGTAACTCACTTAATTGCAAAGTATCATTTGCTGCATTGTTAAAAGTGTATTAAAGTACGAAAGGTAAACCCAGTGACATTTTTTAAGATATTTGTAAAACCAAACCCGAAAGTAAAGTGACTGCAAAAGCCGGACCCGTGCTGGGCTTTAATCCTGACACTTGTAAACTCGGGATCAGGTTTGGTAAGGTTGTAGCTTTTATGTAGCCAATATATTCAACAAAAAATATATATATAAAAAAAAAAAAACACCATAACTTATGACCCTCTGATATTAGTGTTTTAGCATAGTTCCATACAGATATTCAAAGTCATATTCATTTTTTATTCAATAACTATTTCAAATATGACTACACACATGACGATAGCCTTAAACTTTGAATTGATTGTTACGAAGCTATGTACGTTTGTGCAGCAAAAATATACATTTAGTAGACCAGCAGCTTATGAAGATAGAAAAAAACTCATGATTTCATATATAATTTGTTTAGAGCTGTTCACTAATAAACTAATTTGCCAATGGAAAAGTTCATCAAAAACCCAGCTGGTACCGTTTAAACATCACATCATATTAGAATTGAAAGTTAAATGGCAGAATTTTCCTGACCATCTTCACCATGACTGTCATTTTAGGCATACAGTATTAGAAGACATTTTGTGCGGAACTCCTCTTCTGCACCACATGTATAGTTCTGAACAATTCAGGCCACTGAGAAGGCAGGGACACTGAACTGTACAAGATCTTTTTTGCATCCATATTTGACTAGGTACACAATAGCTTCAGGAGCTGGTGGTAGGTCTGTTGGATGTGCCACGAAGATGCTCTCTTCTAATTTCCAATCATACTCTGTCGTTGATGGCAGTTCAGGGTCTGGATTATCATCATTCCACCAAACCATTGTTTGGTAGTGAGTCCTTTGGATGGCTTGGCACAATGCACAATGTGTTGGAGGTAGCTTGGACTCTTTTGACTGTTTCTTTGTGAAGAGATACCACCGAAGGTTGCTAGCATCAGATATTCGGGAATCTGGTTCGTAAAACTGACAGATGAAATGTTCAAGAGTGTCAAAAGTTGTTTGAGGCAAATGGTGCTTTTCCCTAGTGGCGTAATTGTATCTAGCTGTTCATCCAAGACTTTAAAAATAGTATCAAACAGCTGATCTTCCCCTTCCCAGGAAGTGCTGTGGCCTTGCATGGTCCCACAGCCATGTAAATAGGAGCCAAACTAATTCGCCTCTTCTTGGGTCCAGTACCTGTGAGAAAGATGCTATCCTTGCAGAGCAATGGGTATTGGGGAATGGCAAAAACTAACACATCTGTGCCCGAGGACAGGATCTCAATTGCAGTTGCACCTCTAGAGGCAGCATTGATACAGTGAAGGATCAATCTCTTCCTCGGTACTTCTCAAGTGGCTTGAGTGAAAACAATTAGACAGCACATCCTCTCCACATGTGACACATGCTGGTCCCATGCCTTTCAAAACATTGTGCGGTCTTATGAGCCAAATAGACTGTCAATTTATCCTTGGGTCTGTTGCTGGCAAGGTATTGCTTGCTGGTGATGTGTGCTGTCATAGTATCATCTGCTACATGGTAGCTGACAGGTGTTTTTTTCTCCTTGGCGCCTCTGTTATTCAGTGGCCTTCAGTGAGCTCTCCAAGTTGTATCTGCCAAACACTACATGAATTTCAACATAGTTGCGGGAGGTGTACCTTAGGTCAGCTACAAAAGGATTTGTGAGGTCCTTGCATGTCTTGACTAGTGGTGGCTTTCCAAGTGCTTGCACCATAACCATCCCGTCAACGACAATTACTCTTTTCCTCTGTACATTTGTGTCAGTGGTGGAGTGGTGTCAAGGCAGTCTGCATGGACATATCTTCTGGTAGGCTTTGTAGCAGGGGCAGAAGTTTGCTCTTGTCAGATGAAGCAATCAGGAACCCATTAGGATTAAACAAATAGCGTGGAAAAGAGGTGAATTCATACTTCCCAATCACATTGTTTCAGATTCACTTCAGGACGAGAGCGTGCCACTATTATTATTGTGCTAAACGAGGAACGGTCATCTCTAAGTTCAACGACCTGATTTGCAAGCTTCACTACCGTACATGCTGCTTTCCATGAAAGAAGTTGAGACATTTTCGTGGGAGCCCTAATTGGAGCTGTGCTAATGCGTTCTTTCATGAACCTTCCATACAACTGCATGCCAATCTCATCACGTCTGCAGGACATAACATGTAAATTGTTCCTCAACGTGACTTCTTATGGATCTGCATTTCCAGGACACCAGAGAACTAAAGCGGAATACCCAGTCTGAAAGTCTGTTGCTAAAGCTTTTCTGTTATCAGTGTTTCCTTACTTTTTTTAATAATTGTGCAAGTGGGAACTTGAGTAATAATCATTGTCACTTAATAAGTGCCACATCTTACAAAGTTTAACTTATTTGTAAGGTTGATATATGAAGAATGTTTTTGAAGACGCAGTCATTTGTTCTTTACAATTATGGTACATTCATGCACTTCACACTTTCCCGTATCATTTTTTCAACTTCGACCAGATTTTGAAAGCCTACAAAATCTTCAATTCTAATAGCCAATTCTAGAAATAAATTTAGGTGATGATCAAGACCCGTGCTATTCTTAAAAAAAAAAAAAAAAACGTCAAGAGAACATTTGCTACAGGTTCATATCATTGTTATTTTTTTATTACTTATTTATTTATTTGCAGAAAATTAGGATTTTTTGGTAAAAAAAAAACAAACAAAAAATTGCAATTTTCCATCTGACAAGCATATAAATGAAGCAAATTCTTTAGTTCATATCCACTACTACAAAGTGCTTTACATGTGAACTTCAAAATACCTATGTAAAACAATTGACTTAACATCTATAGAGAAAGTGATATATGCCAAAATGTACGGAAGTTGCCTTTTTACAGTGGTAAAATATAATGCTAGTAGGCTGCACTAGCTTCTAGTAAGACAATTTTGAGGCTGTTACAATCGATAGTTCTTAGTGGGAGCCAAAATTGATTGTTTTGGATTTCCCTTCAGTGTCATTTCGAGTCAGTAACGATAAACACAGCACTGTGTAAGTCTCAATTGTTTCTATGCTGTGCTATACAACTTAAAATTTAATTGGTTTACAGCTTTATGCTACAGAAGTCTTAATGATGACAGTTTAAACTAGTATCCTTACGTAAGCTGTACATTGATAAATACATGTATTTTAAAGGCTATACTTATCTACATAGTTGACTCTCAACTCTCTTATTCATATTTATTTTGTGGGTTGCCTGCACTGAAGATAAAGCATATGCAAGGAGTCGCTACTCAGAGACACATGTACGGGTGTATGCTCTGAAAGCTGTTCTGATGGGTAGTTACCTGCTGAAGACCCTTGATATTACATGTCTAAATTCACCAAAAATTGTCCTAATTATATGTCTTCACAAACGTTGTCAAAGTTTCCAGACAAAAGATTCAATTGAAAATATGTCAATTGAGATCGGAAACAACGATTGCCGGAATATGTGAAAGCACATCTTGTCAATGGCGGGGAAAACGTTAATCGCAAAAAATGCTAGCTGTCACATGAAAAAGTACTTTTTTTAAATATACAAATAATGGAGGGGTATCTTTCCAATAAGGCAAATTCCTCAAACTTTTCATTAAATCTCTCAAAAAGTTGGAAAATTTGGTTATTTTCTAAATATGTTTTGGTAATATCGTCTAAATAAAATAACAGAAATAAGTTTTAATATTTTTAAAGCTGTTTTAAGAACAGAAGTTCCTTTGATATGGTACTGCTTCATAATACAGTTCATCCTTGACATAAATTTAGTGAAGCCTCAGTCAAACTGTGTAACAATATATAGCCCTCCTCCTTGATATCATGGCAGGGTTATTGGTAAAATTTTGGGTACATCTTACTTTTCTTTCATTTGTCTAGCAATCCTATCATATATTTACATACAGCTGAAAAAATTCGATACATTAGACGATCTCACATTAGCCAACTTGCATATCACATGTGTGAACTAAGAAAAGTAACCAAGTTTGCTATTATTTCATATCACTGAAATTGCTACTTTGCTGAAAAAATACATACTTGCACAAGGCAAATCAAAGGATTCTAGGTATGTTACGCAACTTTAATCTAGATGAATTTCAGTGACTTCTTTATGCTTCAAATTGAATATTGTGTTGTTTGTGATAACTTACTTTTTATGTCCTTCAAGTTGGTAAATTACTTGGACTCTCCATGCAGGCACCAGGTTTCAGGAACAACATGTACCCCACATGAATGTGATCTACAAGACTTTTATTTTTATTATTCTCGAAAGGATTATTCCTGCTATGAAATTATAAAACTATTGTTATGGACTCACCCTGAAAAAAAATCCTTTCCGGCATTTAATGCCCCACCTTTCAAAACAAACTGAAGAAAAAATATTCTGTGAATGCTCATATGACTCCATGTATCAGGAAGAAGACACAATGTGGTTGGTGATGGTTGCACGCAAGACCAAGCCTACGTATTATGTATTATGTAGTAATTCATTAAGTTATTTTTTTAATACTAACGCTTTACAGACATTAAAATCACAGAATCTTTGAATCAGACATAACATATATTTATTGTTTCATCATATGCCAACTAATGTTAGTTTTGTAAACGCTTTTCAGATTTATTTTCCCACTAAATATCTACATACATTTAGAAAAAAGTTATAATGCTGTGTAATTTATGTACTAAATTAGGCATTGAGTATTGATATCAATGAATATACTGAGCGCTTTCAAATTATACATCTCTTATTTCATATTTTATACTGTTATAATGTATTAGAAATACAAATATCATGATATTTATAATAATCTGTACTGTCATCATTGTGAAATGACCTTCACCTTCAAGGCAAATTTTTGGCACTTTCGACGCACTGAAAAGCATCGCAACATCAATTTCCTATTTTGTATAGTACCATAGTAAAAAACTCATTCATTGAATGAGCTCTAACATATGGATCACACGGGATACGTGTTAGGATACACAGGCAATTGCAGCAAAAACGAAACACAGACTTCCTTTAAATGGACGTAAACAAACCTAGCAAAAGAATGGATATCGAATTATATGCCAGTTTCAAAGATGTACTTCATAGTCAGTATAGGCTATCTCTCAGATGTTTGTTTACTGTATATATATATATATATATATCAGCAAGGCGCCGGCATTATTCAAACCCGCTCTGATTTCCACAGGTTGAAGCGACTGCTCTTACCTCTACACCACCCAGTGTGACCTGGTCGTTGTGGCGCGTTTTGTACCTCTAATCGCGATCAGTGGATCGTGCCAAGGATGACCTGGCACGTGGGTGCACAGGCAGGTCAAAAATTAGTTCTATACTGTTTCTTGGAATAAGGTGGTGAAAAGGGTTCCAACTATAAAATTGTGCCAAAGACAAAAGAAGCATGGATTAAATAGGAGATACCACTTGCTATTGGTATGTATTCTGAAACCCCGTATTATAAATTAAATTCCCCCCTGCTACGCCGTCGGGATTCATAATGCAGGCTTTCAAAATACCTCCCGCTGACGCGTGCTACATCCTGTTCAGATATAAGAAATACTGTTGGGAATGGGTTCACTGAACGTGAAAAGTTACGACGTGACGACTGTGTTACCTGGTATTAAGTTAAAGTATGTGACAACACAAGCAATCAAAGAGAGAGAGAGAGAGAGAGAGAGAGAGAGAGAGAGAAAGAGAGAGAGAGAAAAAAAGAGAGAGCGAGAGAGAGAGAGAGAGAGAGAGAGAGAGCGACAGAAGCGAGAGAGAGAGAGAGAGATTATATGATACTGTATAAACGTTAAAAGTTACAACGTGACAACTGTGTTACCTGGTATTAAGTTAAAGTATGTGACACAACACAAGCAATCAAAGAGAGAGAGAGAGAGAGAGAGAGAGAGAGAGAGAGAGAGAGAGAGAGAGAGAGAGAGAGAGAGAGAGAGAGAAAGAAAGAAAGAAAGAGAGAGATTATATAATACTGTATAAACGTTAAAAGTTACAACGTGACAACTGTGTTACCTGGTATTAAGTTAAAGTATGTGACACAACACAAGCAATCAAAGAGAGAGAGAGAGAGAGAGAGAGAGAGAGAGAGAGAGAGAGAGAGAGAGAGAGAGAGAGAGAGAGAGATTAGCTGGTGTACCAATTAAGATATATGACTACCAAGAAGTTCCAAGCAATTGTCTGGCGTTAAGTCAAGTTTCCCAAAAAGCTGTCCTCCTTGACACATGACCATTTAACCAAAGTTGTCTGTGAATCATCATTTGTAACCCTTTAAAAATAATCTGAGAAGTTATAAAGGACCGTGGGCAGGCAACCCATACTATAAGTAAGGCTGATCGAAATTAGGCTGAGGTCATCATAGCTGCACTACTTAGAACATATATGTGGTTCATAACAGTATCAGACATCCGCACCACATATTTATAAATTGCAGCCACTTAAGGTTTATAGAAACGGACAGATGGTTGTATTAATTATGTTACCTGATATACATACATATATATATATATATATATATATATATATATATATATATATATATATATATATATATATATATATATATATATATATATATATATGTATGTATATCTGAGGCAGATACAATTCGAGAAGGTCTGTACACAGGATAGGAGTTTGACACTAGATAAGGTTTCTATACCATATATAAAGACAGAGTTGTGAGTCCAAGGTAATGCAAACCAAGCATATTTATTGGTTAATATTTCAAAAGCACCGATGATTTTTATAACACATGCCCGAGCTTTTTAAATGGGGTGTGGCTTTCTTTGTGATATACGGATTTTAGCCAGAGTCACAATTTGAACACACACTCAGGACTTCCCTTTGGAAAAAAAAACATTGTGCCACCTTTATAATCACGGTGCACGCTGAATAGCTAGCAGCGGCAGTGGCCCCTGTCATTTGGCGTATTTTTGTTTATTAAATTATCATTATTATTTATGCGTGTACGTTTCTATTAAGTAATAAATTTATTTATTTATTGAGTCAATAAGTCATTCTTTCATTCATTTATTTATTCATTCACTTGTTAATCAATTTAATCATTCATTCAATCATTCATTCACTCATGTACTTATTTAGTTGCCTGTTTGTATGTTAATTTTGTTCTGTCGGGGTGACATATTTCTTTCACCGACGCTGTTCAAAAGCAATAAAATTGAGTCTATGTTCATTAATCTATATAAAACATATATGCATCTATTCTTTGAGGCATCAATATGTTTGTTTAATTTGCGTCTGCTTTGTCTCTGCTGTAGACCATGAAATACAACAAAAGCAGGATTTTTCAGCTTATTTTCAGGACACCAACATATATGCTCCTCTCCCTTATTATGCAACGGACAAAGCTTGCAGCATGCAATAGCGACATCGTGAAGCTGTTTGAAGACCAGAGCACTTTATATTCCCAAGAGGCTGCCTGGAAGTTGCAACTTTGGCCACCGATTTCTAGGAAATGATCAACCCAGAATGTTTATCAGGAAAGAACAAGGAGAAAAAACTTGGGTTTTTGTCAAAGAGACAAATAAACATCTGAGTGTTCAGTTGAGCCGCTGCGTGGTTTTAAAGGAAGGTATCTGAAAATGTTTTTTTAAAGATGTTGGTGAATTGTGTAATGCAGCCTACACAGGGATAGAGACTGAACCCATAGACATGTTACCTTATGCAGGGTTATGTGAGTACTTAGTCGGCACACAAATGGACTGTTAACATTTATTTGCGAATCCATCCTATTGATTACCTGAACACAATAGATGTAATGTGAACACCAGACCGGTACATAAAGAGACTGTAAACATTTTATTTATCGTATCCTATTGATTAAATGAAAACAACCAAACATTGGCAACTAGATATTCCATGCATTATAAATGCATTGTTCTGGTTATCAAAGGATCACTGACAAGTACACACTAAATATTGCCTACCCTATACAAATATATCTATTTTTAGTATTTATTGAACTGTGTTATTAGAATCTTGTCAGCCCTTTAAGTGTACTACTGTGCATTTGTAGTTTACGTTGGATCTTTTTTAGAGACAGAGTTCTTCATTCTCTTCTGTACATATTAACATGCGCTGTATTCATGTGGATAGACGTTTATTGTCTACCTCTTGCTGGTGCGACAGATACGTGAAAAAGACGTTCATGGCAGGCAGAATGTATGAAATTTTGTATATAAGTTTTTTGAGATACGCTGCTTTATAATTTGGACATTTTGTCGGACTGATGTTTCTGTATCAAAAAGTCTTGCCTGAATTATTCTTTTATTAATATTTTTGTACTTTTCCCCACAGAGTATGTCTGATTGTCTTTAGCTAGAGCAGGAAATGCTAGGATATAACTGACGGTATACGTATGTGATATATATTTTCATTATAACTTTTTTTTTGTTAAATTTGTGTTTTTCGGGAAATTTTTGGTCTTTCTTTTCCATGTCATTTTTTGCAATCTTTAAAGGCTTGGAAATCGACCAAATATTTTTATTGTTCTTTTCACTTTTAATTCCAAGTTCACGTGGAAATTTCCTTAACGTTTCTACCTTGACTAGATTTCCTCAGTGCTCTTTACCACATGATTCTATTGGCATTCCTGATTATAAACTAATTTCCAGGATTGCTAATTACTAGTAATGAAGCATGTGTATGCTATCGTTGTTATTTTTTGGAGAGCTGCAAGTCTTGCATATTAACTTAAATGGCCCTTTACTGTGGGTCTTGGGTACATTGTTTTGCCATACATAGGATCAGTCCAGTTTATGCATCCACTAACAGCAACCCACAGGACTCTTACAGTCCTTAAGTGATATATATATATATATATATATATATATATATATATATATATATATATATATATATATATATATATATATACATCTTTTATGTTCGGAACGAGTGGGACTCGAACCTGCAACCCTTGGCACCAGTCGTCTAGCTGAAATGGGAAGCACACATATCCACTCGACCAAATCCCCATTCATATATATATATATATATATATATATATATATATATATATATATATATATATATATATATATATATATATATATATATTTATGTAAAACTTTCAATTTCCGTTGATACAAATTTAGGCTTGTTTGCCTATATCTTTGACCTAATTGTTATAAAGTTTTCAGTCTCAATTTTTTCATGATTTTAGTCAAAATTATAGTGTTACAGATAGATGTTCAGAGGAGAACAAAGTCTCACCAATGCTCACCCACGTGTTATTCAGTAGAAGTGTTGTCTTAAGGTAAGCACCCAACTATGAAAGAAAATTAACCTTATTTCCTGCAATGTTTGACCTTATATGTTTGAATTCATGTCGATCTCGTTTTATCAGTAATTAATTACAAGACGAAATAATTAATTGCAAAAAGTTCCTGCTCATAGCAATCGATGATACAAAACAGATTTTATATGGTGACTACATGTGACGTGATAAAGTAGGCTGTTTGCTTCTTGGGCCCCTTCAACCACTCCTCTAAAAAATTCTCGTCACTTCAACTGATTACCCGATACCACTGAAAAAGTAATATTTTTGTTAAGGTCTCCAAACTAGAAAGAAATGGTGTGTGTCCGTTGGTCGTTGGTTTGCAATCTGCAGTAGTTTCTCCTTTTTTTCTTTTTTTTTTTCTTTTTTCTTGTGTGTCTAGAAGTCCTTAAAAAGGTAATTGATAATAAAGTTTAACTTTCTAAACTGCCGTCTTCCTTGTCATCACTTTCGAGCATGCGCACGAAAAGGTGAATTAGCTAAGTTGCGAACATGCCACTGAAAATATCAATTTGTTGAATCACTTGATGCATGTGGGTAACAAGCGGCGTCTCGTGAGAAAGAAGTACAGACTCAAATGCGACCAGTTCTGTGTGGTTACTAAATATTAAACATGATGCAATAGTCCAGTGGGCGTTCGTATCTTGGAACATCCTGTATGCTGACAAATCAATGGCGAATAACGCTGCTCTCAGCACAAACTTTTTCATTTAAACTAGCTGGTGGTAGTGAAACATTTTAATCGCATTTAAGTGGTACACAGAAAACGTGATACCAGTGAAACCTGCAGTACGCTGACCCTGAAGCTAGCTTGCGGCAATGACGCCTTACGATTAGATTTAAATTGGATGTAGCGACCAACCTCTTGATATTTCCTGTGGAGCTGACAAAAGTTACAGCAGCGATGGATGTGGTATTTTGGCTTTTAAATAAGAGCATCTTGTGTCATCTGATACTGAAAAGTAATGCTGTAGGTGGGTTGTACAATTTGTCTATCTATCTATCTATCTATCTATCTATCTATCTATCTATCTATCTATCTATCTATCTATCTATCTATCTATCTATCTATCTATCTATCTATCTATCTATCTATCTATCCATCCATCCATCCATCCATCCATCCATCCATCCATCCATCCATCCATCCATCTATCTATCGATCGATCGTTATGTCTGTCTGTCTGTCTGTTTGATAACATTTGTTTTGAGAGTATCAAAATACATTATACATTCACATGTGTCTTCACTCTTTTAGTCGCGCTGAAGGAATATACAGATACAATGTACGTAGTTACATTGTGCTATAAATTGTTTAATTGTTTCAGCATCACATTTTGGACTAAATCAACAGCTTTCCAGCGGGCACCGCGCGCCAAGGAAAGCTGTTAACCTAGATACAACTACCATTTATAAGACTGAAAGGTATTATTTATATATGTATGATTCCTTGTACTGCCTCTAACGTTAAATGGTGCATTGAAAGCAAAACCATATACAGATGATACAACAAAACCAGAAGGAACTACAAAAATCTAATAATTATACTAGTGTCGTATTTAATCTCAGTTAGGCATCTGAAATTCTAAATTCGAGTTCCTGAATATAATTAGTTTTTGAAATATAAATGTGAACATCACCATTTTTGCTGCTTTCATAGTTTTGGTGTAGCTTAATGAAACTACACGGTGTTACAATTGCTTAGTCTGGCTCTATCAATTAGTCAAATACATATCAACGAAATATAGGGCCAGTTGAAGAAATATACCAACATAAATTCCTAGATATAGAAGGTCACGTATTTTATGTTTGTCTATTTCTGAGTAAAATCCAGCCTGAAGTTCTAAACATAATCCCCTTTTGTTCCAAACACCACGATCCTAAAACGTGTCCTCCAAATTGTCCTTATATTTATATGTTTACACCTGATACCGATAAGAACAAATTCAGATACACTGTTGATTTCCATAGTATTTTGAAGAAATGGACCTTGTTTTCCCTTTTTCCACAAGGTGCTATTCTTGAATACAAAAAAATGAAAAAGAAAGTCATTTGAAGACAGTTAATTTGTATTGAATGCGGCGGTAATAGGCCAAGCTGTTTGATTTTATATTTCAATGTTTTGCGTTTCCAGGTGTGTATGTGTGTGTGTGTGTGGGGGGGGGGGGGGGCACACTACTGGACCCGCCAGTGCTACTATAACTAAAATTGTCTTCCCAATAAATGAAATATTAAATAACTGCTTCCTGTGATCACATCCAGACCTTGAATTTGGCAATACCTTTTACCTTAAGCCCAATCCGAGTATACCTTTAAGCGAAGATTTGAAGACATGCGGTATTTTGCTGTGGAAGGTCTACTCTCAATGCTTCCAGCGTCTTTTGTGTCTAGTCAGCTACAATTATTAGTCGGTAGGCCCTGTTCTTGCTTTTGCCGAGTTTTGATGCAAATCTGTGACATTATTTATTATTTATTCATCTAATTGTGGACCTAAAACTACAAACCTGCTAATTTTATTTTTAGAGGCCATGGCAAATGGTGTACTTGTCGAATTTAACCTGTTCGTACATAACCCAAAGACACGGGGACAGAGGAAGCACGTATTTGTCTTGTTTGCAATTAAAAAAAAAACAAACAAAAAACATTAACATGCCTACAGAATACTTATGCGCTGATTTCACCTCCCCCCCCCCCCCCATAAGCTCTCGTGTTTGATGTGCTCTGCAGTGCATAAATAATGTTCCAGGTGTCCCTGCACCCACAGCGATGTACATGTTGAGCAGGCAATACCAAGCTGAAGATCTAACATGCAACGGTAACAATGGTCAGTCCTTTGCTGACACGTACACAGAAGACCCGATGGGAAAGGTGAGTACACACAATGATCAAGAAAGCTAC
>CAXHWN010000725.1:0-25000 GCA_964020975.1 Hermodice carunculata | reverse complement strand
ACCGGCAAATTAACAGCTGTAATCGTGCATGGAATTTATCCTTAGGGTCTGGAGATCATAAAAAAAGCGTGATGCCATGTTTAAATGTTGGTGCGTTTTACACAGGAAGCCATTTCCTAAGATGGCTACCAAATAAATATTGGTTGACATAAGTCAGAAAGAACGGTTGCAGAATGGCGAATTTGCATCTTTTGGTAGGATTTTGGACCAAACGAATCCAATGAATATTTTTAAATTCAATTTTGACGACTTTTTTTATGATTCAAGATTAGGATTGGTACAATTATCTTTTTAATCCGCCAAATTGTCTACAAAATGCCTGTTGTCATATTTTTTATTCGTACTTAACAAATATTTGGGGATATAACAAGCGTCATCTCAAATAAAATTAATCTCTAGAATCTGGAGACTCTGGACCCACATGATGACTTTTTCTACCATTATTGCGTTTCACAAAAGAAGCCATTTGCAAGATGGCTTTTTGTAAAACAGTAATTGGCATAAATGTGAAATGATAGGTCATGGGACATCGGTGATTAATATTGACAAAATGATAACACTGAGATGTCAGCATGTGTGGTATTAATCCCTGGGTTCTTCAAATCATGAAACCACATGGCTATATGTTTCAATGTTGGTGCATGTCCCTCAGGAAGCCATTTCCAAATTGCATTCCAAATAACTATTAAGTGGCATAAAGTCAAAAGGAAGGGTCGCAAGAAAACAAATATTTTCCACACATTTCTGGGAAATATGAATCCAAAATGATAAATTTGGAAGTTGGCTAGGTGACATTTTTTATGATTCGAAATTATGAATGATAACATCATCTGTATCAACCATCAATTTATTCCAAAAAGAACAGTTTGCCTATTCTATATCTATACCAAATATTTTGTTTTGCAGAATATATATATATATATATATATATATATATATATATATATATATATATATATATATATATATATATATATATATATATATATATATATATATATATATATATATATATGTATATATATAGATATGCACATATATATATTATGAAATAAATGCGGTCTTGAATTTTCGAAATGATGTGATGACATGTTTTCGTGTTTTTTTTCAAAAGAAGCCATTTGAAAGATTGAGGCCAATACATTTATAACTGAAAAAAATAAACACCGTAAGGTCGCAGGATAGCACTTTTGAACAATATTTAAAAAAAAATTAATGTCTGTCCAATAATTTGGTCTAGAACACTGTTGTATTGATATCTGAATGCATGTCAAGCATTTTATTTGAGTATGACAATGATTATTAGATATATACTAGACGGTTGCAATGCTTTACGGTTGAATGTGGGTATAATTCAAGTCACTTTGACTTCCGGTGCCCTTGGTACACATGCAAAGAATATCAGCTTTGCTGTGATGTAATACTGATTTACAGGTCCTCAGCCACTTTGAGTTCTCGGTGCCCTAATTATTCATGCAAAACATTGTCACATGATGGGAAGTGTGCTCAGTGGTTTGAGAGGTCGCAAACGAGTCAGTGTCAACCTACTTTGTGTGCAGTTGCTCACTATCCACCAGCCAGTCGAGGTGTTCCCGTTATAGGTGTGGCTTCTTGTCTTGAAACTACTGTGTTTGTGTGCTTATATTTCATAACTTGGTCTTTAGAAAGTTAGCTAGATAAAAGGCATATTCCTGTTTGGGGGACTCACTTGTTTGTCTAGTTAGTGACAGGAGGCAATATCTCAGTATTGAATATTCTGTGAATTGGTATTCTAGTGTCCAGTTGGAAGTATTGTTACTCGAGTTTGGGGAATATGGTAGATCCATATCACCTACTTTCAAGTTTTGGGATGACTTTTGTGTGAAGTTCTATGCTCAATAAAGGTTTTCATCAGTTCCACCAGGCAATCATCTTGGGATGTGTATGAAGCGTCAAAAGTACAACTTCCCCCACTTTTGTTTGCTACCAATTGATCAAACTATCCAAAGTATATGCCATTCCTATTACTACAAAAACAGCAACTACCAACTAAGGTTTTGAACTCATTCAGAGATGGTCATTTTGCTGCTAACCTGTCACAGGGAAAGTTCAGCTGTGTATGGAAGGAAATTACTTTTGAAGCAACTGAAAACAAAGCACTGAAGGGATCAGGTGGAATATTGAACCGACTCTGAAAGGCTCAGCTCTGCTCAGATGATTTCTTAGTAGGCCAATAACAGCACAATTTACACAAAAATATCCAGATCTTGTTGTTAAGAACAAAGACAAAGTCCCTGCCTACTACCTTGGTCCCAAATCGGCTGCATCAAAACGTTGGTCTCTTGATGTCCAAAGGCTGAGTAAAATGTTTCAGGAGTCCTATATTGACCCATTTGATGTATCAGATCCACTAGTTCAGTTAGTAAATGTTGCCACAGGTACAGCTGCTACCCCTGAAATAGCAAGTAGTATTGTGAGTGCTTTAGAAAAGGGCTCTGCCATGGCAGAGAAGTTTGTAGATGAACGTCTTATTGGCTAGAGCTGGGACAGGAAAAATAAGCTTTTTTGACCCTCTCTCCAGTTCAACACTGAAAGTCATGGCAAATATGAAACAAACTGTCCAGGTCAAAAGCAAAGTAGGTACCCCTCAAACGTGTGTTGCCATATGAAAACGCACCTGTGCTATTGAGTCTGTTCATCGAGGATGGGATCATGCACTCTTGTGTCAAATCAGATTTCATGCACAAGCTTGAAGATCTAGTACCAGGGAACAAGATCCACAATGTAGGTCTTTGTGATACCCTTATTTTTGATGGTCATGCTTTGATTCAAAGACTTGTCCCGTCAACCAGTCAATCGAAGATAGTTTTCCATGAAATGGCTGCAGGGTTTCTACCATAGATTATGTGTACAGTTAAGGTGATGAACCCAACAGATACAGTTCGAATTCGTGTCATATTTGACAGGTACTTTGACAGACCAGACTTAAACGAGGACATTGTGATGGAGGCATTGTCTATCACATTCAGCCAGAAGTTGCCATTCCTCCAAATTGGAGAGACTTTCTTGCAAACGGTTAAAAACAAAGTAAATCTGGCTTCGTGTTATACAGAGTACACGTTAACCAAGGCAGGTACTTTGTTGTGTGATGGTAGTTGCTGTCTGTCAGTGGTGGACATTGGGACACGACAGTTCAGATTAGTAAGGCCGGCAAAGAGAGTGTAGAAGCTTTGAAGTCAAAGCACAAGGAAGCTGATAACCGAGTTATTGCACATGCTAAAGCTGCAGTAAAAGGTGGGTTAAATCACATTGTTATAAGCAGCCCTGACACAGATGTGCTTTCTATTGCTATTGCATCATCGCTCTGCTATTGGCGCTAAGGAAATATTCCCACTTACGGGTATGAGCGGCAAATACTCAAACCTTACTCCCTATATTCCTGTCCATGCAATTTTTGATAGACTTGAGAAGAAGTAGGTAAACATACTGCTGTCTGTCTATTGCTTAACAGGCTCTGACATTGTCAGTTCATGGGGACACGGAAAAAAGCAGCATTCAAGGTGATGATGCAGAAAGGAGATAAGTTGCGGGAACTGGCAGACCTTGGCAAACACCATACATTGCAAAAGGCAGAAACGGTGGCAGCTACAACATTTGTGGGTTATCTGTATGGCAAAGTGGAGTGTCGGTCTCTTAATGCACTCAGATGTAAAAAAGCAAGTAGCAAAAGTGTACCTGCAAAGAAGCTCCCACCGACAGAGAATAGCTTTGAACTACACCCTCTCCGCTGTATGTACCTAATGAAGATATGGCATGAAGCCATCATACCAATGCAGGGATGCCTGGAACCCACAGATTTTGGGTATGAGAAGATGACAGATGGTACACGTGTGTCCCTGAAACTTATGAGCCAGTCACCTGCATCAAAAGAACTGCTAAATGATTTGGTGTGCAATTGTAAACCCAATTTGTGTGGCTCAGAGTGCGGTTATCTTGCAAATGAAAAGCCATGTACATGCTTTTATGAGGCAGCATGCAATAGTAATTGGTGCGAATCTTCTGCCTGTGTCACTCCATTCACACTTGAATCACCGTCCATTACTGACTATGATGATGAGCAGGATGTCTCTTTAGATCATGGTCATTCCAAATTTACCATAAACTGAACCACAAAAGCACACATCATCACAAAATGGCTTCGGTTTTAGCAAATATATCCACTATGTTCTCATGGTCGGCATCAAGAATCTAACCAAATTCCTGAACCATATATGTATGAATGAAAGAAGATTTGAATCATTGCTCAGATGCAAGTGCAGGAATTCAATTGGAGGTACTACTAGCTTCTGTGTGTTCTTGCCTCGAGTCAAGTGATGCCTTCAATGATGTCATACTCTGGTGATCGTGATCATTCTGATGTTGTTGATAGCTATTTGATGCAGTTTTGCGTTCATCAAACTGGATTTTGACGTTGGTTATTTGATGGCTCACGATTTTTGATCATGGGTGGTTTTTGTTAATGCAAAACTCAGCCACAGTGTCTGTTAGATCAACAAGTGAAGGTCGGCCATCATGTAAAATTATATATCTGTTTCCTTCACAATAATGATATTATATGTATTGATCTCATCCACCCTAAAACGTGGGATTTGATGCCTTTTTTAGCTTCCTGTGTAACATTGTGTTAGAGATATTGCATTCTTAGTCTAGGATATCCACCATTCTAGAAAATCGCTTCTGGCACTGTTCACACCAACCGCAGACAGTGTCATCAGCCGGATTTATGTTTTGCCATTTAAATGAACAATTCTAGGCATGATGACAAGTGTTAATTTTCCGGCCCAGGTGACCCCCCCCCCCCGTCACCTCCTTGCTGCTCTACTATACTGTGACTTTAGTTCACAGCTGGTATCGTCATCAGTAACGCATTGATAGATATCCTCGACAACGGTCAAAATCAAGATATTTTCAATCGCAGTTATAGTGAAGATACCTTCGACAACATAGTCAAGAAATGTTCAACAGCAATCACCGTTAATGTATCTTTAACATCAGTCACAATCAATATATCTTTGACAGCAATCACAGTCCAAATATCTTCGAAAGCAGTCACAGTCTAGATACCTGCAACAGCAGTCACACTCAAGGTATATTCAAAAGAAGTCAAAGCCAACATATCTTCCACAGCAGTCATAGCCAAGATATCTAGGACTGCAGTCACAGGCCAGATGTGTGGGACAGCTGTCATAGTCAAGATTTCTTCGACAGCAGTCATATTCAAGCTATTCCATCAAAATGAGACATTCAATAATTACAATACATACACATGGTTCTTTTGTTCTTCATAAAATCTACTAACAGAATATAAATTACGTCAGATATTATGCATATTTCTGAAATTGCTTCTGTATTTAATATTATATCAAAAGGACTAGAAACAACTGTACAATTTTAGTGGTGTTATTGCATCTTTAATATTTGAATATATTTAAGTGTCATCAAAATAATATTCCTTATACATCATCGTTACGCATTGCTATTAACTTGAAAAATGCTCTTTATTTCATCTTTACATGTTGCGATTAACTTGAAACTATCCCTGTTTCACTTTTACACTTTGCCACAGCCTTGAACGTACAAAGCTTTTACCTTTAATCCAAAACTTTAATCCAAAAGGACTAAAGTGTCACTCTTCAATACTGATCATGGATCCAAAGACAAAAGGCGTCTTTTGACTTTTAGAATTTGATCCACGTCACCATCATCACCAGGGTTTCCACCAGTGGATAAAAAGCATAAAAAAGCATACCCGAAAAAATCTCAAGAGAGCTTTTGCTTACCATAGATTTTAGATGCAAAAAACAGATAGGCATATATTGTCCAGAGATATCCCATAAAGTCTTCTTTATTATAATTTTTGCTTGAGAATGAGAATATTTGAGTACCCTAAAATTTCATTTTGGCAGAAACCCTGATCATGAGCAAATGTCTAAATACAAGTTCAATAGTTATCAACTGACAACTCAAACCACTAAAATGAGACCATTTAAACGAACGCAGTAGGGATCTGCACAAGGTACAGTCTCACCAAAAGTGAAGTGAATCTTGCTGGTGGCTTTTAGGAAAAAAATGAAAATGCGGATTACCATCGCAATGCTCATAGACCTCTTCAATAATCAATACAAATGCATGTGTTAATAGATACGCACTGGAACTGGGTAAAATCGTCAAAAAAATTCAGTGATTAGAAATTCATAGCAGCTTTACCGCTTGAATAACTTTGTTCGTTCTATTCGCGATGCACATTCTCACTGAATTTCGAGATTACCTGACAGACTGACTGCCCTGGAGACGAAAAATGCAAAGATACATATGCCAAATTAAAAATCAAGATTAGGAAATCGCAGGGTGTCCGGTTGAATAAAGACAGGTCTAGTGTTTTCTTTTAAAGGTGTTCGTTTTCCTAGCAATTTTTCCAGCGGTTTTCGAGATGATGTCTTTCAAAAAGTTTGAAGTAAAGCAATGAAAGAATATAAATCAGTGGGGCATAGCCATATTAACAACTAAATAAAGTTCCGACCAAGGTAATTCGGCACAAAGTTTAAAGCAAGTCTGCTGGATGGTTTTGGACAGCAAATGAACCTAATGAAAAAATTAAGGTCTGGGGATCCCCAGAGGTGACCCTATGCAATTGCAAAGCAACTGGCCAAGAAGTTTCCTTGTCAAAAAAATTTAAAGGGCACTTTGTACACAAAATAAAACGGGGTATCTAAGACAATAAAAGAAATCATTGCGGTCTGATCATTTGAACAAAGCTGGTAGCGACCTATCCAACGTAGATGCCTACTATGTTTGAATTTAATTTCTTCAAGCTGAAATTCGTACATACATGTGTGTAGCTTCTCAGTCTTTGAACTAAATACATCTGTTAACTTTCCGCCATTGGCGTTGGATATTTTTAATTTTTGTTTTCAAGCTTCTGAACTTTTATACCCCTTTAAATTTACATTGTTTGTAGTTGTTACGTTATGCATATTTATGACGAAATAATATTGATATAGACTGAGTTGTGTGACGTCACAGTCATGTGAATATAAATCATATTCAGTTTATGAAAATATGAATTGGCCTTCTCTTTTAAATGTGTAAATTTAAAACTCATTAGGTCTATATTTCCCATGATAAGAAAGAATTTTTTTGCTTTCTGTGTACGACTCGTTCATCAGTAGGACAAACATAAACACACCAAGAATGGCGTTATCCGTTTGATTAGTTACGATATTTTCACTAAACCATAGTTAACCTGTTTTTGGTACCCTCTTGCCGTCCGTGCATGACCATGCTCCGTCCCAGTTCCTTTCCAGTAAATCGGGTATAAATTTCACTACATCTTCGACAAAAAATAAATCTGATGGCATTTTTACAAATGCAATTCATTGAGCTTCATATAAGAAAATGTGGTAATATTCCGGTTGTATCTAAATTTATAGTGCCTGTCTTTTCTCATTACCGTTAACCATATAACGGTTATCAGATTCAAATTCCTCGTGAAGAGACCTTTCATTCAAATACCAACAAGCTTAATCTAAAGCAAAAAGTAGTCTTAGTCAACAGCTTTCCTTGGGGCACTTTGCGCACATTGTGCTCAAAGTGCCCCAAGTAAAGCTGTTGACTCAATGTTAAATCAGCGCTTAAGGGCTAAACTCCGCCCAGATGCACCACATCTTGGCAACCTTCATTTTGCACTCCCAATGCTTTTTGTCTTGTGGCTTTAGTTTCAAGGCTCTTTTTGATATAGTGGCTAGCTTCTCCTGGCAATTGATCCAGTCTCCTTCATGACATTATTATCGATTTGCAAGGTTTCTACTGCCTCCCTTCATGTTGTCCTATTATATGATTGGCTGCCTTACACAAAATGACCATATTGTGAACACATCTGTTAAAAATATATACAAGTGTCCTTTAGTCTGTTTACTTTTGCCAAATATCTGATATAGAGCTTCTGAGTGCCGCCCGGGAACAGTAAGTTAATGTCATTCTTTGTCCAAGGTTACATGTAAAAAAAAATAATAATAAAAACCCAGACATTTTAGCCAAATGTTGTAAAGTAAAAATGTTCACTGCTTAATTGAATAAATAAATAAATAAATAAATAGATGAATGAATGAATGAATGAATGAATGAGTGTATGAGTGAGTCAGTGAATAAATAAATATATTAATAAATACATAAATAAATAAATAAATGAATGAATGAATGAATGAATGAATGAATGAATGAATGAATAAATAAATAAATAAATAAATAAATAAATAAATAAATAAATAAATAAATAAATAAATAAATAAATAAGCATTTCAAGCAAATAGAACTATGCAAATGATTTAATTTTTCTTTTTCTCACTGTTTCCCTTTGCCATGGGGTGTCTTTGTTGATCTCTCTTAGCATGGTGCAATGTCCTCGTCTCAGAGCTCATTGGTTCTGCAATATTGAAGCTGCCCAAAGATTCATTACAGGGATCATAGCAACATGCCTTGTGGTGTCTCGTCTACCCTGTCCCTGTTCACTCTCCTAGCAAGAGGCTATGGTATGGAGTTTGGCATTGCTTGCAAATTGAATTAAACCCTGTTTGAGTGAGGGCTTTTGCTCTACAAGTTCATTCGTTAAGACAATTCCAAGCAAGGTGTCCCTCAGGAGATCACAAAGTACATGTAAGAGCTCTCCCTTTGTTTCTGGGTTTTCTTATATTTTATAGTGCACCTTCTTCCACCTTGGTTATGTGCAATATTCGTCTTAATGTGATTCGGGTGAAACTAATTTAAGGTCAAATATTCACGTTTGTGGGTTCCTTTCTAGTATCAATACATAGGCATATATTCCTGCATTTTTATGATTGTCAGGTGTTGCAAAATCACTTTTGGTTGCTGTGTTCCATTCCAAAATGCTAGGAGGGGTCTATCTGGTTTCAATGCCTACAATTAAATAAATAATTAATTAAATAAAAGGGTCGTTGGATGAAATAAAATAACATTTTTATTCATCAAACGACCCTCTCTAGGCTATTAAAATAACAACAAAAACAATAACACACAAAAAAATAAATAAATAAAAAAAAAAAAATTAAAAAAAGCAAAAAAAAAAAAAACAAAACAAAAACATTAAAAACTTACAAAAAGCAAACAAACAAGCAAACACACAAAAATAAAATAAAACCAGAAAAGATGATTTGCATAGCAAATCAGTATGTGTATTTTCAAAGCATATTGGTATGGCAATGTACAACTATTCCATAACACAGGAGTACAAGTTGGAATGGCATCTCTATATATTATAGCTTTGGAGTTATTCAAGATTGAAAATTTCAAATTGTGCTTTTTTGCATAATTTAAATGGCTACAACTTTCGTTAAAGATTCATTAGATGCGCAATGGTTAAAAAAAACACTAGTAGAAGTTGAAATGACAACACTATCTATAATAGTTTTGCAGATAGTCAAGTTTTAAATATTCAAATACCCCTAATTTGCATAATTTTAAACATCTTTATTCCTCTGTATAAAACGGTCAAGGTCCTTGTATGGAGGTTCAATCATGCCAAGTTTGGAGTGTCTATGTATATTAGAGTCGGTGAAAAGTGTCGGACAAATTTGCTGGTAAAGAAGACACAAGAAAGAAAGACACCAGAAAAGAAGATTTGCTTCAAAGCAAATCTATCTGAGTACCTTCAAAAGTTGTAAATATTAAATGCCACAACTTTTATCCTTTGGTACTTCACATTACAATTAGCTTATAGCTGCATAATATTTCAAAGTCCAAATAACCTTGACCTTTGATTTTTAAAGGTCACATGTGAATTGCGCAGTGTTACAATACCAACAATTTAAATCCAACATGAACCAATTCGGATGAAAATTAACCAAATTATGGCAAGATGAAACTTTCAAAGGGCCAAATGACCTTGACCTTTGCCCTTTCGAGGTTATATAATCTTATAAATATGTGCAGTGTTGCAATACCTACAATTTGAGTCCAACATGATTAGAATTGGATGGAAATTGGCCAAGTTATGGCTGGATGAAACTTTCAAAGGTCCAAATGACCTTGAACTTTGACCTTTTGAGGTCACATGTACATTGAAATAATATGCAGGGTTACAATAGCTACAATTTGAGCGCAACATGATCAAAATTGGATAGAAATTTACGAAGTTACGGCTAGAAAAAAGCCACTATCAAAAGTGGCCTTTGAAGTGTTATGACCTTTGACCTTGAGATGATCTCTACCTGAAGTGAAACTTGACCTCAAAATGACATTTTGGCTTAAAATTGACATTTGACCTTGACATGACCTTGACATTCGAGATGACCTTTACCTTGCTATGATTGAACTCCTATGCACTAAGAACCACATCTACTATTGTACATAACATATTGAAGATTTAAAACTTAAATTAGCCCTCATTTGCATACTTTTGAAAAACATGACCTCTCATTATAAAAAGGCCAGACTTTATCCATAGAAGTATAATTGTGCCAAGTTTGGAGTTTCTACATGTAATACTTTTCAAATGAAATGTCGGACAAATCTGCCTGTAAAGAAAGAAAGAAAGAAAGAAAGAAAGAAAGAAAGAAAGAAAGAAAGAAAGAAAGAAAGAAAGAAGAAAGAAAGAAAGAAAGAATTCCCAGAAAGACAGAAAAGTGTGTGTTGACACACACACTTTAATAAACGATAAATAAATCAAATAAAAGTTGTTGCCTACAAGAGCTGACCTTGGGATTCAAGCTCGTTAATATATGCATATCTATAAATTCTGCGTAACGTGGCGGAAGGATTTGGCGTCGCGTACAGAAATATAGATTTGTCGGAAACAAGTTTCATATCGATACGATTATTTTTAAGGATTCTATAATGCGATTTACAAGAGGGTAGCAGATTTTGTCAGCATTTCTTAAATCGATTGAAAAGTGTATCATATATGTAAAATAAAAGTATAGATTAATATGCAGGAACCATATTTTTTGTTTATAAATAAAATAAATCATTACAGAATAATCAAATTGTTTGATCTTCATTTTAAAAGCAAGAATTAATTCATTTTGTGAGCGACAAAATTATCGGAAGGAAGCATCTGACAGAAGAACAACAACGACGATAACAGCAAAAAACAGGGCTCCTTGATAATACGTTGTTCTACGGAACGAATGAATATCCTTCCAAGGCAAACTCATTTGTAAAGCTTCGTTTTTATCTTTGATAATGGATGTCTGTTAAGCCACAAAGAAGCCGGGTTGGGGAGTGGGTGGGGTGGGTGGGGGTTAGGATTTATTGAGGGGGGAGGGGTGCCCTGTAAGCTCACAACACCAAATCAATCCCAATATCGATTTTTCACTTGTTGCCTAGAAGTCTAATTCAAATAATCAATATCAGCACCGCTATGTCTATCCACTTTCGTCATATGGTATCAAAATGCCCCTTGTTAGTTCGCTTGGTCTATCGGGGTGCGTGCTGGTCCCAGCGTCAAAGGTGTAAATGTAAGGTTTGCTTGCTGATCTATGTATCTGTACTCATTACTCACGGCTTGCTAGTCTAAGTACCCATACTCTTTATTCACAGCTTTATTGATCTACTTACCCGTTCTCTTCATTTACGGATTGCTAATCTAGTAAACCCATACTCTTTATTCACAGCTTGTTGATCTATGTACCCGTTCTCTTCATTCAAGGCTTGCTAATCTAAGTACCCATACTCTTTATTTACGGCTTGCTGATCTATGTATCTGTGATCATTATTTACGGCTTGTTGATGTAAGTATCTATACTCAATATTTACGGCTTGCCAATCGATGTATCTGTACTCATTATTCACGGTTCTCCGATCTATGTACCCATAATCTTTATTCACAACTTGTTGATATATGTATCTGTACTGTTTATTCATGGCTTTCTGATCTATGTATCTGTACTTATTATTCACGGCTTGCTATTTTATGTACCCATAATCTTTATTCACGACTTGCTGATCTATGTATCTATACTCATCATTCACGGCTTGTTGATGTAAGTATCTATATCCAATATTTACGGCTTGCCAATCGATGTATCTGTACCCATTATTCACGGTTCTCCGATCTATGTACCTGTACTCTTTATTCACGGCTTGCTGATATAAGTACCCATAATCTTTATTCACAGCTTGTTTATATATGTATCTGTACTTATTATTCACGGCTTGTTGATGTATGTATCTATACTCAATATTTACGGCTTGCCAATCGATATGTCTGTACTCACTATTTACGGCTTGCTAGTCTAAGTACCCATACTCTTTATTCACGGCTTGCTGATTTATGTATCTGTGATTATTATTCACGGCTTGTTGATGTATGTATCTATACTCAATATTTACGGCTTGCCAATCGATATGTCTGTACTCACTATTTACGGCTTGCTAGTCTAAGTACCCATACTCTTTATTCACGGCTTGCTGATTTATGTATCTGTGATCATTATTCACGGCTTGTTGATGTATGTATCTATACTCAATATTTACGGCTTGCCAATCGATATGTCTGTACTCACTATTTACGGCTTGCTAGTCTAAGTACCCATACTCTTTATTCACGGCTTGCTGATTTATGTATCTGTGATCATTATATACGGCTTGTTGATGTATATATCTATACTCAATATTTACAGCTTGCCAATCGATGTATCTGAACTCATTATTCACGGTTTTCGTATCTATGTACCCGTAATCTTTATTCGCCGCTTGCCGATCAATGAATCTGTACCAGTTATTCCCAGCTTGCTGATCTATATATCCTTGCTCATTATTCACGGCTTGTTATTCTATATACCCATAATCTTTATTCACGGCCTATTGATCTATATGTCAGTACTCATCATTCACGGCTTACTGATCTATATGTCTGTACTCATCATTCACGGCTTGCTGATCTATATGTCTGTACTCATCATTCACGGCTTACTGATCTATATGTCTGTACTCATCATTCACGGCTTGCTGTTCTATATGTCTGTACTCATCATTCACGGCTTGCTGATCTATATGTCTGTACTCATCATTCACGGCTTACTGATCTATATGTCTGTACTCATCATTCACGGCTTGCTGATCTATATGTCTGTACTCATCATTCACGGCTTGCTGATCTATATGTCTGTACTCATCATTCACGGCTTGCTGATCTATATGTCTGTACTCATCATTCACGGCCTTTTGATCTATATGTCTGTACTCATCATTCACGGCTTGCTGATCTATATGTCTGTACTCATTATTTACGGCTTGCTGATCTATATGTCTGTACTCATTATTCACGGCCTATTGATCTATGCAGCTGTACTTATCATTCAAGGCTTGACGATCTATGTATCATGAAAAAATAATACGTCTGTGTTTGCACACATGCAGAAAGAGGCCCAAGAATAGATCCTCAGGGCACTCCACATTTGACTGATAAAATGGCTGAATTTTCATTGTCGTGAAAATATTTATAATTTAGATAATTATAATCTTGAACGCCAATATAGAAATAATAAGGGTGGAGGTGGGATCTCACTGTTTTTGGCACGTATATTACTTACAATAAAACAGAAGATTTATCAATTTTAATGATTAAATGAAATGTCTTTTTTCGAGACGTTAAATACCTCTGAAGGCTGCAATGTAATAATTGATGTCATATACAGATTACCTGGTGCAAATTTGGATTCCCTTAACCCCCTGCTAGAAATAATACTTGATACTATTAGAAAGAAAACAAGCCGTCGTTCATAGACTGACTTTATAATGTTAATCTCCTCCATACACATAAGCACCTCTCCTCGACAGGTTTTCTTGCAAACGTTATCTGGTAATTAATTTCTCCCATGCATCACCCGGCCCTCGACAGTAACCAAACACAGGACTATTCATTTTCACAATATTTTCTCGAATACTTTAGTGGGCTCTTCAGATACAATTAGTTGAGTATTCTATAGTGACGTCACCGATCATCTCCCAATTGTACACATCAGTTTCACGTAAATATAATACCTAGTAAATAACAACGCAAAAACAGATTATTAATAAAAAATCCCTGATAAGGTTAGAGATGGCGTATATCTATAACAACAATGACACACAGAGTGTCATGTTTATCTTTATATATGAACTTCTGAAGATTTATAAAGCAAATATGCTGGTCAAAATTATTAAATCTCAATATAAATTGAATAAACTTTGGTCATCTTTGGGAATAATAAAATCGATGATTAGAGAGAAAATTATAAATAGAAAATGATCCGTCGGAAAGAATCGTTGTAAAGCATAATGATTACCTAGACCGAGTTATTGTGTTGCCGAAAAGTAAAATTATACAGACGTAATTTAGCAATTAAGATCTAATTTGTCTCAAGTATGGCAACACAAAATGTGATTAATTAACCAAAATTACATATGATACTAAAGGGATTTGAATGTGGAATAAATACATAGCCGATTCTAAAGATATGCTTGATAAACTTTTTCCACAATTTATTAATTTTGGAAGTCCACTAGTCCAGAGTATACCTAATACATTCTAAAGTAGTTTATTCCTCTCATGCATCACCCTGCCCTCATGAGTAGGCGAACACAGGTCTTCTCTTATTGACAATCTTTTCTCAAATACTTTTGTTGGCTCTTTAGATAGAATTAGTTGAATATTCTATAGTGACGTCTCAGAAAGTCTCCCAATATTACACATCAGGCAATCCTATATAAATTTTTCTATTTTTTTTTTATTCTCGTCCTGTCGTAGAGAAAGAAGTATGCACCATCCTAAACGCACTAAAGGCATCCAGACCAGGCTGGGATAACATCCATCCAAAGGTAATTGAGCTTGTTTATCAAGACACAGTTGAACTATTAGCACAAAGTATCAAATTATTATGACAGAATGGTGATTTTCCTAATGGTTTAAAGCTTCATATGGTGGCCCCAAATTTAAGAAAGGAAACAACTTTTTATGTAGTAATTATAGGTCTACATCTGTTTTACTTGCATTATCTATTTTTTAAATGGTTCACAACCAATTATTTTTGTATTAAAATGAATTTCATGTATTGTATGATTATCGATTTGGATTCAGGAAGGCAAATAGTATTGGATATTCAGTTACCGTCTTATCTAATGAAATATCAGAGGCCTCGGGGAAAGAAGAATATACATTCAGTGTATTATCTTTATCTCTCCAATACATTTGACCCGGTAAAACACTCTATAATTTGTAATAAAAATGCAGTTTCATGGAATAAGGGGTATAGCCCTTGATTCAACAGTTGTTGATACACAGTCGTCGCCAACTGGTTTCCTTCTGGTATGATCTCTATCACAATTAGTGGCTGTATTGGCCTGTTCTCCATCACACTTAGTGACTCTTTTGGTATGATCTCCATCACGCTTATTGACTCTTTTGGTATGATCTCCGTCACGCTTAGTGACACTATTGGCATGATCTCCATCACACTTAGTGACTCTGTTGGCATGCTCTCCATCACACTTAGTGACTCTATTGGCATGATCTTCATCCTAGTTGTTGCTTTTTTGGGCATTATTTCAATTCATATATAAATTAACTGTGTGACTTTTAATCTGAGTCCTACATGTAATTCTTCATGTGACCTGCAATCTGAGTACTGTATCTGTCATCATGTGACGATTACTTTGTGTTCCTTGTCTATTATTTATGTGACACTTACTGAGTCATTTGTTTATTACTGATGTAATCAGTGCTCCAGGGCCTATAAGTATTACTCATGTTATCTTTTAATCATGTGACCTGTACTCTGACTCCAGTATCTATTTATCGTGTGACCTGTACTTTGACTCCAGTATCTATTAATCATGTGACCTCTACTCTGGCTCCAGTATCTATTTATCATGTGACCTGTACTCTGACTCCAGTATCTATTAATCATGTGACCTCTACTCTGGCTCCAGTATCTATTTATCATGTGACCTGTACTCTGACTCCAGTATCTATTAATCATGTGACCTCTACTCTGACTCCAGTATCTATTTATCATGTGACCTGTACTCTGACTCCAGTATCTATTAATCGTGTGACCTGTACTTTGACTCCAGTATCTATTAATCATGTGACCTGTACTCTGATTTCCCTTTTAGTATTAGGATTAAGTAACTTGCAAGTCAGGGGAACTGACAATTGACAGACCTACCATGTCTTTGTTATCTTGGGGTTTTAACGGGGGAGGCCTACATGTTTTTGAAAAAAAAGACTAGTTTAGGAAGAAACTATTTGAATGGCTGAGAGAACCGGTTTGAAAACACCAGTTACCTTTTATGTGAGATTACCTGCTTTTCACTTTGGTGTTTGAAGATGAAAGTTGATGTTGTGGTAATTCTTTAATCTCTGTATGTGACTTCCCTCTCATTGTGCGGTTGAAAATTGTGAATATGGGTCATGTTATTCTGAATTATTACTTATTTAACCTCTTATCTGAGTCCAATATCTGTAAATATTTACATTCAATCTAACTTTTAGGTATGAATACACCATTGCAGCCAATCAGGTGCAGGTTACCGCACTAAATAGTTCTTGGTTGTCTTGTGCTGACACCTTTGGGGGCCATTTACCTGTAATTAACCCACTGTTTCAGCTAGACTATTACATGAGCTTATCAGCCTGTTTGTGTTGTATGGTTTGACAGATATTTTTTCCATGATGAGTTTTATAAACAGAGGGCAAATCACATATTCATACGCAGTGACGTAATGCTGGCAAGCCGTGCTCTGAGCACGTGTTTCCTGGTTATGACAGGTAAACAATGGCAGAACTTTTGATTCTATCTATAGACTCGCCTTTTTTATTTTGAATGTTTTCAATGAAAGGTGTTTGCACAACGCCAACTGCATACTTTATTTTAAAAAGTGACGCAACAAAAGTTACAAGCCTTTATGCTTATATGAGAATATACAGTAAATATAATGGTGGTTTCATCCCTTTAACATTGCAAGTATAAGAGAGAGCCTGGTGTGTTATGAGACCATAACACTTTAGCCTTGTGTGTTATGGTTCCATAACACAAGTGCCCCGCTCTTATTCCAATAAGCCACGCCTACCTGGATTTCCGGAACTTAACACTTAAACTTGCTCGGCAAATCAGTTTTTGATCGTTTCTCTTAATTCTATGTATTAAGTTTCTAATTTTCGTGTAATTGAGCAGAAAAATTAAGAGGGAAATGTAAATATAAGCAATGAGGGTCGCTTTTGTGTGTGTTATGGCATAATGACGCGGGTGATTGAAGCTGGCATCAGGCGAGGCACACTGGCGTGCGCCACGCCCAGGATGTCAGCTTCAATCACGCACGTCATTATGCCATAACACACACAAAAGCGACCCTCATTTCTTAAGTGGCGTGGTCTGTTATGCGGGGTCCATGTTTACTACTCTTGTAACATGTACTTTCAGTCCTTCTTTTACTCATTTGACCTGAACGCTGTCTCCTTATCTAATACTCACTTCAACGGTAAGCCAAGTTGCTTATCTATTACTCATGTAACCTGTGCCACAAATCGCTTATCTAATAATAGTGTGACCTGTATTCCCGAACCGTTTATCTATTGCCCATAAGATCTACTTGGCGTCTTTTATACTTTGCTCTTGACATATAGTCTATTCTCTATCTATTAACCATGTGAACTGTGCGTTCGTACCGTCTACTCCCGTGACTTGTATTCTAAATCCCTGTTTATTTCTCAGGTTACCGTTATTTACGAGTCATGCAACCTGTACTATGAATCCCATATCTGTTAATCGTGTGACCTATTATCGATATGACTTATATGACATGTCTCTGAGTCCTATACTTACAGCTTATATGAAATATCTCTGAGTCCTATACTTACAGCTTTTATTATATGTCTCTGAGTCCTATACTTACAGCTTATATGATATGTCTCTGAGTCCTATACTTACAGCTTATATGATATGTCTCTGAGTCCTATACTTACAGCTTTTATGATATGTCTCTGAGTCCTATACTTACAGCTTTTATGATATGTCTCTGAGTCCTATACTTACAGTTTTTATGATATGTCTCTGAGTCCTATACTTACAGCTTTTATGATATGTCTCTGAGTCCTATACTTACAGCTTTTATGATATGTCTCTGAGTCCTAAACTTACAGCTTATATGATATGTCTCTGAGTCCTATACTTACAGCTTATATGATATGTCTCTCAGTCCTATACTTACAGCTCATATGATATGTCTCTGAGTCCTATACTTACAGCTCATATGATATGTCTCTGAGTCCTATACTTACAGCTTTTATGATATGTCTCTGAGTCCTATACTTACAGCTTTTATGATATGTCTCTGATTCCTATACTTACAGCTTATATGATATGTCTCTGAGTCCTATACTTACAGTTTTTATGATATGTCTCTGAGTCCTATACTTACAGCTTTTATGATATGTCTCTGAGTCCTATACTTACAGCTTTTATGATATGTCTCTGAGTCCTATACTTACAGCTTTTATGATATGTCTCTGAGTCCTATACTTACAGCTTATATGATATGTCTCTGAGTCCTGTACTTACAGCTTATATGACATGTCTCTGAGTCCTATACTTAAAGCTTATATGATATGTCTCTGAGTCCTATTCTTACAGTAAATATATGGCATGTCTCTAAGTCCTATACTTGCAGCTTACAAGACATGTCTCTGAGTTCTACATGTATAACTCATATGACGTGTCTCTGTATCCTATATTTACAAGTTATATGACGTGTCTCTGAGTCTTATATTTACAACTTGTTTCAGACATGTCTCTCAGTCATTTACTTAATCAATTGAACGTGTCTGTCTGTCCTTATTTACTACTTAAAGGTGACATATAGTCTGAGTTTTGTATCTATTACTCCTGTGACCTGAGCTCTGAGGCCTTAGTCTATAAGTTATGTTAACCATAAATATGAGTCATATATCTATCAATCATGTCACTTGTACTCGAAGTCCTATATTTACTACTCTCAGGCCTAATCTAATACACCCTTACTTGTAACCTAAGTCATATATCTATTCTTCGTGTGACCTTTGCTGAGAGTCCTATATCTACTACTCATGTGAAATGTCCTCTGATACCTTATCTAGCACGCATGTGACCTGTGCTCTGAGTTCAGTCGTTACACTTATACTTTGAGTCCTATGTCCATTACTAGTGTGACCTGCACTCTAAGTCTTAGATCCATTACTAATCTGACCTTGTACTGGGAGGCTTGTATTCTTTACTAATGTAACCTTGTTCTCTGAATCCTATATTCATACTATTGTGACCTTGTACTTTAAGTCTTATTTCCATTACTATGGTGACCTTGTACTTTAAGTCTTATTTCCATTACTATTGTGACCTTGTACTTTAAGTCTTATTTCCATTACTATTGTGACCTTGTACTTTAAGTCTTGTTTCCAATACTATTGTGACCTTGTACTCTGAGTCTAATTTCCATTACTATTGTGACCTTGTACTTTAAGTCTTATTTCCATTACTATTGTGACCTTGTACTTTAAGTCTTATTTCCATTACTATTGTGACCTTGTACTTTAAGTCTTATTTCCATTACTATTGTGACCTTGTACTCTAAGTCTTATTGCAATTACTATTGTGACCTTGTACTTTAAGTCTTATTCCATTACTATTGTGACCTTGTACTTTAAGTCTTGTTTCCAATACTATTGTGACCTTGTACTCTGAGTCTAATTTCCATTACTATTGTGACCTTGTACTTTAAGTCTTATTTCCATTACTATTGTGACCTTGTACTTTAAGTCTTATTTCCATTACTATTGTGACCTTGTACTTTAAGTCTTATTTCCATTACTATTGTGACCTTGTACTCTAAGTCTTATTGCAATTACTATTGTGACCTTGTACTTTAAGTCTTATTTCCATTACTATTGTAACCTTGTACTTTAAGTCTTATTTCCATTACTATTGTGACCTTGTACTCTGAGTCTTATATCCATTACGCATGTGAACTTGGACTCTGTGTTATACAGCCGTGCCTAATGTCACCACTCTAAGTCTTATATGCATAACTCAACTGAACTTACACTCTAAGACTCGCGTGATCTGTGCTATCCACACAGAGGTAAAATCACTGAAACATCACCCTGACTCTCTAGTGTTGTCCTTCTTTAGTGATTATCACATAGACAAGCGACCTTGACCGCTAGAGAGTAGTACAAAGCATATGCCTCTCCAACACCAGAGATGTAGAACAAAATCTGACGCCCTTTGACCCGGCGTGATTGTGAAATAATCGTTCGCTTAGTTACTATGTATGTTACAGCCAAAAAAAAAAAAAAAAAGAAAAGAAAAAATGCACGGTATCCTCACTTCAGCACAACCAGCAAATTTTCCATTTAAATTTATAATTACTGGCTCATGGTATTTACGTTATTGACAAATTGACAAACATTTAAAATGGAAAAGTCACATAGATAAAATATCATCCACGATATCCAAAACCATTGGTATCATGTACACATTAAAAGTCTAGAATACTTACCAACAAATATTCTGCAAACAATATTGTATTTGTATCTTTTTGCCCAAAACCACTTCCTAGTAGTCAATACCCTATTCTGCAGTCCGAACTCTTTACTCTCCATAAGCTAACCTGTCCCTGTCTAACCTATATACATTTGGAATTAGTATTGTCCATATTGCACACGTTCTTCTGTAAAATTTTGACATAGGCTGTAAATTTGGTTTCCCTTCATATGTGAAAAAACATCTTATTAACAAATATAAATCTGCTTGTTCCATTCCAAACTGCTATGTCTGTAATCTTCCATAGCTCTGATTCTCAGACAGCCTTCGAAATTCACTTTCAATACATGAATAACTATTTCTAATCCCATTATAAATATTAAAAAATATGTAGCTTACTTAGTGAAACATTTTTATCTACTTTACACCTACACTTTCTTTTGTAACTGTGCTTCCTTTGCAGTATATCTAGGTGGCCCCCATGATAGCGGCTGTTAAGCCCTTGATGACGGACTCCTGACCACTGTTCTGACATGTGTATATAATCTTATATTGTATATTTTCGGTCAAACAAAGGAGTCTTGAGTCTGAGTATGAGTCTTAGTCTGAGTCTGAGCCTGTTAGTAAGCCATTTCAGCTGCAGTCGGAGAACGGAAATGAGAAATTAATAATACAGTTTAAATATTAAACTAAGTAAAATTCAAATATTAGGGGATAAATGCAGCGCGGTTCTGTTTATAAATTTTTTAATTGGGCACTTGAAGGGACCATCTCTCCCACTCAAACTGACTAATGTATGTCTGTGTCTCACAACGTATTTTTGGTAAAGCATAAACGCATTGATAGAGACCTGTCTAGACGACCACTTCCAGTTGCCTGTTCGCCGCTACTTAATTTATAGCAATGTGTACAAAACAAGTAATATATACGTTGTCCCTAAAAGCTAAATAAATCGCACTTGATGATAACCTGCAGAAAATCGTAGTTGACATTTCATTCAATTTGTGGTCAATATCTAAGGAAAGACATGACTAGTAGCATCAGCTAACATAGATGAAATAGGTTGTGTTTATTTATGTCATTAATCGAGATTCTGGACGGGACTTTGGGCTTTATCTCGATGTATGTTACATGGCTTCATCTAGATATAATAAAAAGTCACAGAGATGGGCTATGTCTAATGCAGTATCAGGCGCCCTGCTAATGGACTATATTAAGGAACCTGTTATGATAGCTGGGCTCAGTATTTCTACGTTACATTAAAAACACTCTTACGTCCATGCCAGTCATTAATCAAAAGAATTGCAGAGATCCAATTGCTGTCAGGACCTTAGACAATTTCCTCTGTTTTCCCAAATTTGATCTTGTTTGATACGAGTTGAATCTTTAATGACTTTGGAGACAGTTGAAAGCCGAGGCGCCTTTCAGTACAAGATCACATAGAAAAAGGGACAACAAGGAAATCCAGGCTTGGCTTCAGTTAAAGCTCACGCTATCAGCCCAGCCTTTGGTGTGCACCAGGTTGTGTTTCACCAATGTCATAATCGCAGACTAATAAGCACACACATTGCGTATCACACATCTAGACTTGTACCATCAGTAGGGGGTATTATACGACAGCTTACAAAGACAGATTTACAGTACTTATGTGTCGTCGTGTTTTATTCTTGTAATGCTCACACAAGGAACCGAGAAACCCAGGGCTAATGCTGTGTCGAGAAATTATTCCGGTGAAAAACAATAACATAAGCGCGAATGTGATAGGGTTGGAAATAGAAAGTACCTTGTGGAGAAACACTGACATGAATGCGTCTGTAATAGGATTCATAATTTTTATATCTCTAATAAATTACATGAGTATAGAATAGCATTGAATAATGCTATATAATAATAATAATAATAATAATAATAATAATAATAATAATAATAATAATAAGAACAACAACGACGACGACGATGATGATGATGATGATGATGATAATGATGATGATAATAATAATAACAATAATGATAATAAAAAAAAATAATAATAATAATAATAATAATAATAATAATAATAATAATAATAATAATAATAATAATAATAATAATAATAATAATAATAATAATAATAATAATAATAATAATAAAGGAACAATTGACAACTGAAAAGGTAAGAAAAAAAGTATTATATTTTGGTCAGGGTGACACACATTAAGATCTTTGACAGACCACAAACAAATAATTATGTACTAAAATTCGCTGTGACCATTTAACTGATAAGAATTGCTTCATACGAACAAAATCAAAGTGACCGTGTAACTGATAAGACGGACTACAGATGAATCAAATCAAAGTGACCCTGCCACTGATAAGACGGACTACAGATGACCAAAATCAAGGTGACCATGCCACTGACAGGTGGGACTACAGATAAACAAAATCAAAGTAACCATGCAAATGATAAGACGGACTATGCATGAACAAAATCAAAGTGACCATGCAACTGATAAGACGGACTACAGATGGACAAAATCAAATAGACCATGCCACTCAAAGAGTTACCGTACAGGGAAAATTTCATTTAGGAACCCACAAGGCAATTCATATTACTGATATTGCAGGCACTTACAAGCACTTAGCCAGAAATTGGCAGGATTTACTCAATTATGTCAAATTCGATTCATTCTTCTGAAACATAAACCAAAAGTTCACAACTAGATAGAACTTTATTTCTTGGAGACATTCATAGTGAGGAGAAGGTGTCATCATGGAGTTTGTTTAACTTTCTGGTACAGGATGTTAATTGTTACAGTACTTGTCAGGAATCCCCCAGGTTTATACAGGTGTCTGGCTGTAACTGTTTATTTTGTAATCACTGGGATTGCATATATGACCCCAGTTTGTTTCTACCCCAGTTTTACACTGCCAAGTGGTTGATCTAATGTGTCCTGCCCAGCTCGAATGGATACATATTAGTTCAGTTTTAAGTCACATTATTCTTATCTGAACTGGTTCTATACAATTTAGTAATTATGTTTGCTTTGGTAGGTATTGAAGCTGTGCATTTATAAGCCAAACATCACTTATTTAACTAAGTCATCATCTGCCGCATTCATATTAATTCATCATTATGCATGTTGTCTTTGCTGATTATTTAGCTTAGACAAGGAGCCGCAACTCACAGAGACATGTACGGGACCTGTCTCAGAAACATGTTCTGAGTAGCTAGCCGCTGAAGGCCCTTTAATTTATTTTGGCTGATACAGCCTTTGTCAAAATTCTACAAAGGAAGGTTTGAAATATGGACAATATGTAAATAGGTTAAACAGTGACAGGTTAGCTTATGGACAGTAAAGAGTTCGGAGTGCGGAATAGGGTAAGAACTACTAGGAATTGGTTTGGATAAAAAGACACAAATACAATTACAATTTTAAATGTTATGGAACATTTCATGATTGTTTATATCCCTTTGCATTGCTCGAAAAACAAAATTACTATGTGGATGTTCATTTTCTTGTACACTGCCACGTGTTGAATTTAAAATATGAATAATTTCTCGTCATAAACATTTTGGTAAAGAGCTATGGCTTTGCACGTGTAACAAATAATCCCCTTTTACGGCTGTCACCTTTATGTACATGAGAAGATGGAGCGTGGCATTTGGTAAATTTAATATATGATCATTTTAATAATAATAATGATAATCACAATGATATTAATAATGATAATAATTATAATGATGATAAGAAGATGAAGGAGACGATGAAGAAGAAGAAGAATAAGAATAAGAATAAGAAGAAGAAGAAGAAGAAGAAGGAGAAGAAGAAGAAGAAGAAGAAGAAGAAGAAGAAGAAGAAGAAGAAGAAGAAGAAGTAGAAAAAGAAGAAGAAGAAGAAGAAGAAGAAGAAGAAGAAGAAGAATCAACACCAGGTTTATGGATTTTCCAAGTAAGATTTAGTATGTGCGTGACAATGACTGAGATCTATGATGTGGACCGCTACGTTTGGGCTTTTGCTAATCTTTTAGATGTATGACCCCCCGCAAGGAGGTCGTAGCTAAATGACGGATGTATCAAGGAGTTATAGATGGGATGGAGAATATTCAATGGTAGTAAGTATTTTAAATTCACCCATGATGCCGATTGCCTAAAAACTTGAGGGAACACTTTGAGTGAACATGTTCCTGCTTGAGCGGGTGTCTGTAGTTAGACAAAGTCACTTAAGTTCATCCACACATTCAATGCTTACATCACCAATCTTTAGCGTATGAGACATTTTTCTGGCAAAAAAATCATAAGTTTAATTTTATTAATGTTAACCCTTACAGTCCCATTCACAGCTTTAGTCCTTTTTTCATTACTGTTGAACATATAATGGCTGAAGGATGCGAGGAAAGCTGTTGACTCAATCTTAAATCAGCGCCTTAAGGGTTAAATGTTTGTTCACTTTAAGCCATCTACTTACGTTTTT
>CAXHWN010000724.1:0-18000 GCA_964020975.1 Hermodice carunculata | reverse complement strand
GGCCTATCTGTAAGATTCATTGAAGCCACGTAAACTTTAAAGGCACAGTACCCGCAAATCAAGGTTTTTGTGTGCTAGATTGATATAATATTTCCTGACTTCAAGAATATACAAAGTTATGCGCTTGTAAAATCACTTCGATGCTACTTAGTCTCCAAACAGGTCATAAAGGAACAATAGCGGGGCGCAGTTTAAGTTTGAAGTATCACCCTTGTGTACTGCTGTTCATACACTGAGGTACCTTGCACCCAGTGAACGAAACCTTTCAAAAATTCGTTTCGCAAAAACACACTCTTTAAGTGCCTCAGTAATAACGGCAAAACGCTAACCACCGGGTTCATTGCAGCGGAAACGCTCACAAAACCTTTGAAGACAACAGTGTTTTTATAGATGATAAGTGATTTCCTGTGATATCCTCATATTATTGATAAACAGTCACAATATATTATGAGGCATATAATAATCAGAATCAGGCTGAACGCTTGGTTTTTAATTGTTCAACAGACGCGTCACAGCAAGCATTCCCCTTCCCCAAACACACATACAGGCCAAACAATTGTTCTGGTCATATTAATTAGTATAAGTAAATACTGGAGAACAGAACAAATATGCTATCAATGCCCCAAGTTTGGCTTTCAAGGTAATCAGGGTAAGACTTGGGCAATCCGTACGCACGAAACACAAGACTGATTACGGGAAATACTCGCCTCTCCTCTGGTAAACATATCAATCAAGCATTACAAAGGACAGGGCACACCGCCGTTTACCTTGCTGGGCATGACAAACAACATCAATTAACAAATCGTCTCCACTTCAAACCATGGCCTTATTGTCTTTTGCTGCTGTTACATGATCCGATGTGAAATACTTAAATTTCATTTTCGTTGCGTGAAGGTTGTAGTGCAATGACAAATAAACCTTATTGCAAACCCCGCCTCAGATGTATTGTTTCAGTCGCACGGATTTCTGGTACATGTATTGATAATACGAAGTGTTGCGGGGTATCTGACTTAGAAAAATAAATAATGTCCTATAACAACAAGTGATTAAATGCACCCGAAATAAATGAATGGAAGTGCCACATAATGGTGTTTTACTCTTTCACGATTTTATAAAGATAGACATTTGGAGTCAGTGGACAGACTCCGTCCTGAAGTTCCGGATTCGAGTCTGCATAGAGACAAGCAAAAATTGTTCAAAATGTAGAACACGCAATTCCGCCATCTTAGACTTCGAAAATCTACAAAGGAACCACTGCATGCGCGGAACTCCCAAAGGCCATCTGTGCACACACAAGTGCACTCCAGCAGTATACAGCTGTAAAGGTTTACATTTGACCCCAGCATAATTTTATTAAATTTTGTTTGAGGCGAAATTTACATTTGACCCCAGCATAATTTTGTTTAATTTTTTTGAGGCGAATCTAAATAATACACGGTTACAAATTGAGTCATGCAAGGAGTGCAAACAACCATGCTGCATCAAATACCCAAGATCCGCATGTACTTTTTTGTTTTAGTTACTCTCTCTCTCTCTCTCTCTCTCTCTCTCTCTCTCTCTCTCTCTCTCTCTCTCTCTCTCTCTCTTTCTCTCTCTCTCTCTCTCTCTCTCTCTCTCTCTCTTTCTCTCTCTCTCTCTCTCTCTCTCTCTATATATATATATATACACACATATATATATATACATATATATATATATATTGGTATGCTGGTACTTCAATGAAAGTTAAGCAAACAAGGACTATGAATCTGTTTTCGCCATTAACAATTCAGGTTATTCAAACTTTTGTTGTGATTAGCACTGAAACTTATAAAACAGATGTACGTTTTTGTCCTAAACGATATGCATCTGATTTGTACTCAATTTCGGAGTCAGCCTATCCTGTATTTTGTGTAGTTTTAGTCTGGTCTTTGAAATTTGATCTCCATTACTATAAACCCAAACTTAAGGTGGAAGATCTGAAGCCAGCACCTTTGGATAAACTCTAATCACTTTTTCATATTTTTGAATAGCTTGATACTTAAACTACATGCTCCTCAAAACTCAGATGTGTGAACATATATTTTGTATGAGAAAATTGATCTCAACACTTTTGTTAACACTGAAAAGATTAAGCAGTGCTGAACAAATGGGGTTTGTTTGAATGGGAATGATAATAAGCCATGTCAGTGTTTGCACAGTCATTAGTCCATGACCCCTGGAAACCAATTGAGCCATTGACAAGGGTCACTCATAGAGAACGGGAAACCATTAGCCATGGAGAGCAGAATGGGCCAGTTCAGACAAATGATTACATTGCTCAGATTACTTTGAAATTCTGTATTGATGTAAATACAAAGTAGAACAATCCACTCACTGGGCCCAAAATATAGAAAGCCGCATGTGAAGCCACACCCAAACAAGCCAAGTGAGATGTTCCCAAGTTGAAAAAGTCGAGATTTAAGCCACAAAATATAGTTTTTTTTAATGACAACATCATAGAGGTAAAGCAACAAGTTTATTTCACAGAACAATTAAAACACAAGACAGAAGTGATGAGTATGTGTCATTTTACAGCCATAAATGCATAAGAAATGACAACATTTTTCTTTCAATGCGATTTTCTCGTAACTGTTTTTTGCTCAACCTCTGTAATTTGTATTTCGCCTCACAAACGTACGAGTTGCCATGTCAAATTAAAATCAACGTACATCAAAAGGAAAATATCATATCCAGGAGCAGTTCCCATGGGGTTTTTTTTATGTGACAACCCCTTCCGTGATCTTTGGAGCAATTTATAGAAATAAAATGAACAACCTGTCAGAACTAAATTCAAAATATTATTACTTTTGATTTATGCTATTTCAGGACTCACAAATGAATTCAATCCTGGACATGGATATATATTTTAAATTTCTTCGGATTTCAACTTGAAAAAAAAAATGTGCTCCTTCTGCACGAAAAATGTGAAAATCCTACTTAGTCAGAAAGAATGCTATAAAATCTCAAAAAAATTCCAATCCTGCAAAAAAATCTATGGATATATAGTAATCATAAAAAAAATTGGTTTAATGTACTTGTGAAAAAATTTAATGGTTAATATTGATCCAAAGTTGCCAGTCTCACTGCGCACTAGCTTCACAGCCTCCACCTTAAGTAATATACGCGATCAAAAAGCCATAACCAGTTTTCTCAGGAGCAGATGTGATTGGTTGGCTTCATGTCATGTTTCAATATGGACTGCGGCCAGAAATCACAGCCGGCAAACAAATAATCTATGTGCTGTCTGACATTTCTGGAATTTTACCAACCATTCAGCATGCAACTGGATCCCACCGATATGAAACAAAACGCCTACGTATCACACAGATTGACTTTAGTATTAGCTGGATTCCATTCACATCTACTAATGTTTTGCATCTATTTGTTCTATACCAGTATTAGTAGCAGTTATATCTATGTATGACTAGTGGAAATATGTGAGAAAGAAAATCTGTGACAAGGCCAAAGAAATAAGCATGACTTACTGTTGACTCGACCCATTTTGCATGCAACTTGCAGACCCGATATATCTATTTAATTTTTTTTTTTTTTTTTTTTTGTGTGTGTTTTTGTTTTTGTTTTTGGTTTCTCTGTTGTTTTTTCTTTTAATCTGAGAGTGTGTTTGACAGGGTTAATTGACCTCGCACAATTTTGTGTCGATGACAAAGAGTGGGAAATGACACCAAACTACCATGACTTGGCTCAGACATGCATGGATGACAGGGAATGGGAAGATAAGCCTGCCGCTAAGTGCCCCAGGGTCCAATCACCACAGCCCAGGCCCAGTGGTATACAAGATGGCGGGAATGACGAGCCATCATATGAGGTGTGTAAAGTGGGAGACTTATGCCAAAGATGGAGCCATTGACACGATTTACAAGGTAAAAATAAAAGAAGACTGGCAAGGAAAACAACTGGCTGATGTTTCCGAAGAACTGGGCAACATGTTTGAACACGTTTTAGATCAGGCTAAAGAAGGCATGGCAGATAACAATCTGGTTTGAGTCATCATCCATCACGATACTCTCGTCAATGCAATCATAGTCCGGTTACGTCACCCGGAGGAATTAGATGCTGAAGGCATGATTGAAGCCATACAAAACGTGTTGAACAGCAACGAAGACCTGGTGATCGGTGACAGCTCTGATATCACAGTTGCTATCATTGACATCCAAAAGGTTCGGATAGGAAAAGAATCATCAAATTACAGGGACATGATAATCCCATCCACTGTAAAGGATCCATAGTCCAAATTGTCAATAGCGATCAGATATGTATGGCTAGATCCATCGCCGTGGCTTGGGCAAGACAATGCGCTATTAAACAAGAGGAATTGCAGACACTTATTGGTGAGAACAGTAAAACCAGGACCCTGGCCTAGCTGGCTTTAGAACATGTTTAAGTCCCTAAATCCTACTTTCTCATCTGATACAGAGGAAACGTCAAGAACAAAAACATCTCGCAGACCTGCCGTGTCAGCGGGCAGGCATTTCAACCAGCCACCATTTAAGGGATTTCCAAGGTTGAAAAAGTGCTGAATGTTCTAATTTGTGTGTATACTTAGTAGACAGCGAAGAGAGCACCTACGAAGAACCCGGCCATTTTCATGCCATCACCAGCAAGTGGAAGATATCAATGCATGTGTTGTATGGACTATATCTTTGATCCTCACCACTGTTACTATCCAGCCACCAAACCCAAACCTACATCTGGAGCCAATAAATTTATTTTCTTTGATTTTCAGAAACAGACAAGAGGAGTTACTGCAATACGACGATTGCTACCTTCCACTAGGCATGTGTCAACACTGTGATAAGAACATTCCTGCAAACACTCGCAGAAATGCCAACATTGTAACAAAAAAGTATTCTATTCACAGCATATAAAAGTTTTATACGGTCTATATTTTCGTGTGTGCATTTATAGCAACTTTCACATTTCTCTGCTTTCAGCTTACCAGCCTTTACTCCTCGTGCAACAAGATCCAATGGTACACCCCAGGCCACCCAGAAATTATCACCAAAGATTTTAACCAGACTTTTCAGAGTTATTTTGGGATCGCCAAAGTAAAGATTTTGCTGCCACGCCACTCCTATCACCCCCTTTTATTTTATAGTACTGGGGGGAGGGTTAAAGTTTCTACCTTGTAGAATCTGTACTGACAACGAGGTATTACAATCCTGTACTTGTAATGACGATTAGCGGGCCATGACAGGAACCTGGTGTACACCTGAACTGATGAAAGCTATTAACAAAGGATAGCGTATTCGTAACATCTATGAAGTCTATTATTTCCCGGAAACATCACCATACCATCCACAAACAAAAACAGATGGTCTCATTTCGACTATGTCAACATTAACTTAAAATTAAAGTAACAAGCCTCGGGTAATCCCGATTGGTGCCAAACTGAAAAAGACAAAAGTACCTACATTAACAGCTACCAAGCTCACTAAGGCATACAATTAAATCCCACAAATTTAAAAAAAACAAAAAAACAGGCCTATGTTCACTGGCCAAACTAGTGGTATTAAAGTCAAGTATAAAAAGATTGCATTTAAATTTTTATAGTATCATTGTATATTTAATCGCTATACGACGGAACACAATTTGTTACTTGTCTGTATTACCTTGTATATTAACCACACCTCAGTGTGGATAAACTTTTTGTTAATTTACATAAAGAGAGTCCCCTAATTGTATGGATATCATCATTGTTTATTTATAGTTTCTGGCGAATATACGGAGAGGATATGGAACAAGCAGGCTGCTTTTTTCACGAGTCTGAGTTTGAGTAACTCTACAAGCTCTTGACAGACCCCACCGTGAATGTTGAAAATTTTCACTTCCTGGCCAAAGACATAGTTCAATTGGAATGGATACATGGACGCGTATTTTTTCCCAATAGGATGCACACCAAAATCTTCATTGCTACCTTCACCACCTGCTGGTCAGGTCTAAAACTGTATTCTATATTGGAAAAGCTATATAGAAATGTGCTGTATTTTGACCCAAACTCTGTTATTTACGTTAAATGACCTGGCACATACTCACCTCTTTAGGGGATTATCTAAGTGACCTGACAGACGAGTTATATGTAGGAAAATACATTGTTGAATTTATATCTCCCAGCCCTAAAAACTGTGCATATAGAACAAACAAAGGAGTAGCAGTCTGTAAAGTAAAGGGGTTTTCTTTACATTTCACAGGTAGCAAACCCATTAATTTCAATTCCATGAAAGATCTGGTGCAAGCGAAAAAACTCCACCCCATTATCATGTCCAACCCTAACAAGATTTGCCGTGATAAACTGAAACGTAAATGATACAATCGAAAAGAAGATAAAAAGTATCAATTTGTTTACACCAAGAGCACATCATTGAAAACTATAACACCAAACCTTATGGTTATAAAGACCTACAATTATGAAAGTCATGTTGAACTTTAAAACTGCACATAACGTGTTGTAAAATATTCCCTTTTTTGTATATCACTTTGTGTATAAAGAAGACCTATGCTATGTTCATATATCACCTTGTGTGCAAGAAAAGAACATGTTATACTTATAGATGAATCTGTTTGTACAGAAGGCCAGATGCTATGTTTATATATGAATATGAAGCAAAGCGTCGTTATAATGATGATAAAATGTTGAGACAGAAAAATAACACCGTAACAGGTGTTCCGCAATCAAACGAAAATACAGTTCTGTTCAATTTTGTTGTATGAATGTATGTATGGATGGATGTATGTATGTATGTATGTACGTACGTACGAACATATGTATGTATGTATGTATGTATGTATGTATGTATGTATGTATGTATGTATGTATGTATGTATGTATGTAGGAGTAATACCGATGTCCCAGTCTTATCATCATTGATCCCCGAGAGAAAAATATGTCCTGTTTAATAAACAACCAGAAACAGATGCTCTAACACGAAAAAAACACGATAAAGAACCCGATTAAGTAATTTTTTGAGTCGTTATCTTAATTTACAGATGGTGAAGTGGTATAAAAGGGTTTCCTTTTAAGACTTCACATCAGTTGTAGCTGGTTTTGACTGCAGTAAAAAGCTGCGGAACCATGGGGGGTGGGGGTTAGCTAAAAATTGACAGTAAAATAATTTTGTCACCAGAAACCCGAGTTGTTCAGGATGGTAGTGGGTGCACGTTGTGTGGATAAATGGAGAGATCTGTTATAAACCATGTGAACAGAAAGAGTGAATAATGAAGGAAGAGTAGAATTTTTACATCAATTTTATGTGGATGTGATTTTAACCTGTAGGAAGATAAAGAAGACAGAGAGACTGCTACAGAAATAACTAAAACGTAAGACAACTGGTTGTGGAAGCATCCAAAATGGATCCTGGATAATACCAACATAACGAAATTCAGTTTCCAATTTTGACCTACAGGATCGCTTGACATGATTAAACGGCATTTTGCAGGAAGTGGGACACCACTATCAGCAGGTCATTGACACTTACACAGTACACTGGCAACAACTTGTATGAATCCGCCGATGTCTTCTGACGATGCCCAACACTGTATAAGGGGTTTCACATAATATGGAAGTGTATATTGTACATTTCCCTTTCAGATACATTATGGTCTCACTGCTAATGATTTTAAGTTCACACATCTCACTTCTGTCAGTGATTGTGGTTTTACTGCGCCAACTGAAATCCTTTTGATGACTTACGGTCCTGATTGCTGTTGCCGACTAGTAACAGTTTCTTAGTAAATAGGTGATGACATGGGGCAATTCAATGTCAGGCAGCATTCTCAAATTGTCACTGCACCTTAAATGCTGTGGATGCTTGGATATGCAATATTATTTTCACTGCCCAAATACTGCAGTCTTGCCTGTAGAACTCGATCTGTATGGTCCTCTGCTGGGAAGGTTTCTACCCTAAGATCGCTTGCCTTTTGCACAAGTTTCACAAGCTGTGCCTTGCCTTGTTAAATTGGCTGTTCTGTACTCCTCGTTCTTTTGAAATTATGTTTAAGATCTGCAACTTTCATTTTAGGGAAACATTTATCATTATCAGCATTAGTACTTTGTGAACGGAACACACAGGCTTCTGGCTTACTCACCATTTTGATACACAGAGGTCGACTGGAGGGCCCAGATGTTAAGACTCTACTGTGGTCACAATAGCGGGTCTATAGCGTGTCCCACTTGGTAACAGCAGACCAGCGTAACTATGAACTCAGCCATGTGTGCAATTGTCATGAAAAGGGGACAAAGGGGACAGCTAAGATTTTGTTAGGTTCCTATCATATACTATAAACATGTATAGCCCATCTCTTACAAAATATAAAGCAATAAGCTAGGAGTGAAGTACAAGGTAACCTTTAGGAGCCAAGGGACACTCTTTGGGAGCCAAGGAAACTCTTTTGGGAGCCAATGGACATTCTTTTGGGAGCCAACGGACACTCTTTAGGAGCCAAGGGACACTATACAATTAGAGTCAACCACTATGTTCAAATCAGGACCATGGTATGCAATAAGAAAGATTGATCACTGTCATAATCAAAACACATGACCAGATTACCACTATATTTGATGAACGTATACAAGTTCAACTCTGTACAAAGGAAAGCATGGTTGAACCCTAGAACCAGTCAAAAGAAATGCCACGAACACACCAATCCCATCCCAGACTGTGGAACACAAGTCAAAAAGTTGTCCCAACATTTGTTGCCAAAACAAAAATTGAGTCTTCAACAAAGGCAAGTTTGGTTATCTCATACTAAAATTACAGAAAAGTAAAACCACAAAGTGCCATGACTTGGAAACGCTCCAACATGGTACTAAAGAACAATCAGTGGTGGGAAATACAAAGTCTTTTACATTTCAATCTTGTAGTACCATTAATGTGAGCGGTGTCTTGGGAGCTGGCAAGATGCAGTGGCCCTAAAGACTGTTACTGAATCTGAATGGGATATTTGATCCTAACCCCCACATCATATTTTATTTTGCTAAAAAATCTGGTGAAACTTGTATGAGGACATGGAAAGTCACCTTCCCAATTTAATATTAGACCAAGGTCTACCCTCATGAGAAATTCTAGAGCAACTCACTGCTGTTTGACAACAAAAAAGGAAGTGGTACAGCAACAGGACATGGAAATGTTGTTTACTAAAATATGTCACCATCAAAAACTTACCAGGATCTTTCTCACTCATTACCTGTTCCAACAATGCGAAAGCAGTTGCATTATCCTCTTAAACACTTGGTATTAAGTGCAATTGAAAAACATGAGAGACGTGTCACAAATCTCTACTATCCGTAAATGTGTGTTTCCGGGCAAAGCCAACATGTTGGTGGAAGCATACAAAGATTGTATGAAAGACTGGTATTGGTACTTGGTCTTGGATGTGTCTCTTCATGCGCAAAACAAATACAGAATGAGAACCAGTGTATTTTCGGGAGAAGACCCTGTAGTGTACACACCTCAATAACTAGAAGAGAAAGACATCACGTTTCTTGTCCAGATGAGACAAGTAGTGAAGAAACATGCAAATTTTCTGATACTGGTCCTTAGTACACCCTCCCATCAACAGAGAGACTTTACTGAAGACTGTCACTCTAGGCCAGTAACAAGCCCTGTGCATAATCACTACCGACTTACCCCAAGGCAATCTCTCTTTGACACTGAGTTTTAAGAAGAAACTAAAAGACACATCGTGGTCATACCATTTTTGTACGTCTTCTCAACACCTTTTCCACTTTAAACAAGGTGTCCTGATCCACATTCACAGCTTACAGTCCTTGTTTGTAAAACTGCCATTAATGTCTCCACCATTCCAGTCTTGCAGTTTGTAGGAGAGAATACTTTCTCTATCTTAAACAGTTCTCTGGTCCGTTTCTGTTGATACTGTCTTTCAAAAGTAGTTTTGAGATGGGATCCCACTTTTAACAATTAGTTTTGTTTATTAAGTTTGTCTTTTCTTCTCAAGAGGTACTGATCCAGTCTCACCTCTCCCTGGTTATCTTCTGTGACTTGGGATGGTGGTCTCCTCAGATTGCTATGGTCAGTGTTTCTGCTCGCCCTGACAAATTTTGTGAGACATCCACATCCTTGTGAGTCTATTTGTCCATCATGTACCTAAAGATTTTATTCTTGATGGTCTCCAATGCCTGTTCTGCATAATTGGCTTTTCTCAGATTGTTGGTCAGCTTTCACTTGATCTTGTAACGCTTGGGCATAGGCCTGACATACTTATTGGAAAACTCGGTACCACAGTCCACTCGTAACGTATGTTTAGGTTGTCTGCCATCCTTGAAGATATCTGAGAGTGCTTTGGCTACTTCTTGTCCAGTTTTGTTCTTCGGAGGTGGTCCCAGACATAGTGACTGAAAATGTTGATGACCAGTAGGAGGAATTCAACACCACCATTATATCTAGACAAACTTTGCATGTCCTTCAGATCGCAGCCCCATTGAGAGCCCATTCTTTCTACAAACACTCTCATTTAAGCTGGGATTTTTTAGACTATATTGTGAGTGTAAGTCTCTTGACTTTTCAACCAGTTTTTGATGTGTTTTTGACTGATATTATGTCTACCCTCTGCTTTCACCATATACAGTTTTTGTGGAGCGGAAAAATTGGCAGACCTGTTAGGCCTGATATGAAGTTCAGACAAGCAGTTATCCATGGTGTCTTTCAGAGTCACGTCAAGATACAGATCAGAACCTACTTATATATTTAAATGCAAATATCAAAGGCCACGTTATCGCTATATTTCAATAGAATCACCGACTGACCAACAATCATCGCTAACACTCCTAAACTGACATACAAGATGATGAGGTGATTTCCAGATGGCGAGCTGGTTTGAGGGGAGGTTGGGTTCTGTAATGGTGCAATGGTTGCCAAAGAAGGAGTCACGGTAGAGCTGTAATCTTAACAATCAGATTGTATCAATGAAAGGAATGCACGCAGTCTGCTACAGTCTACTGCTAGCCTTTGTGCTCTCATTTCAATTTCCCCTACTGTAGAAAACAGGTTTAAGTACTGTTAGGAAATAAATTTTGATTTATTTCTAATCAGGACCAGTCTTTGCGAATATCATTAAATCTCTGCCGGAAAGGTGGGTGGTTCCTCCAAATTCTTGTCTACACAAAAGGCCACAGTGTTCATCAGATAGCCAGTGCATAGGTTTGGTTGGATGTCGCAGGCATTGCCCACCCAAATATGATAAAAAAAAAAATCAAATCTTCATGATGATGACAAAGAATGATAAAATCCCCTACTTACAGAAAATTTAGGCTATTTTTAATTCCAACATGGTAGGTATGATCACTGAATCTATCTGTGACATCTTTTTTTCTAATTCCCGTCATGACAACTCTGCCAGTTAGAAAGTAATCAAAATGAATTCCTTCCCTCTTGAATATGAAGGCAAAAAATAATTCTGGCTCGTATTGTTGCTTCATTTCCTGGAAAGGTGTTGTCAATATGAGATGTTTACTTGTCTTATGAACAGCCGACATGGTGACCACATTGATTATAGACATGTGACCGGAATCTCTTGCTCTCTGAATTAGTCTTGCATATTACCACATTCTCTTTTTGGCCAGGGCAAACGAGGGAGCAGCTCCGTTACAAATCATTTTTCCACGTTTACACACCATATAATACCCTCTGATCTGGGTATGGTTGCACATGAGGCAATCATTATTGCGAGGACTGTACTGGGCATCTCGGGACACAGAAGTTGAATGATTCAAGTCAAATTTACAGTTCACTTTAGATACACACACCACGTTTGGTAACTGGATCATGTTGACACTTGTCTGTCTCACCATTAAAATGAACATTCATGCACACCTTGCATTTATACAGATGACAGAGACAAATAATTGTGGTTTTTTATATTTTTTAATACTATTGTATACATGATAAGGAAAAGTACAGTACTACTTCAAAGTGGTATGTGAACTAGCCGATTGGCCCACCACATCATAGCAAACATGTCTGAACAAGTGTTCAAAGTCCTTTCCAACAAGGTCTTCAGGTCACCCACCAGATTATTTTCTGCTTGGCTAATCATGCATGTCATAGACAGCGGATCTGGTTGTGGTTCAGGTATGTCTGTTTCTGTATAATCTAGGGCACAAGCAAATCTTTCCATAAAAAAGTCATAATGATCTTAGGTATTGACCTTTGGAACAGATTTATCCACCATATCATTCCAAGGTAGACCTAGATCGCCATCTATGTCTGTGTCTTCCTGTCTCTTAAATTTAATGGGTGTCTTGTAGTTTGCAGAGCAGAACCTTTTCAAAAGTTCTTCAATTGGAGGAAAATGTGTTTCTCTCGCAACAATGATGTATCCTGAACTGTACAGTATGTCAGGATGTGTTTTCCAATACTGTTGCAGTCTGCTAATAAATTCATTCTCAGAAAAGACCCAGTGTTGTTGGGCTGGTTACTCATCGGTCTTCTGTTTCTTGGCCTTAGATTCTTGTCCTGTTGTTTCAGGAAGAGATTTTTTAGGGTATTTGGTTATTCACTCGGTTTGTCACTAATAAGCTGCTCCATGGCATGGTTGATACCATGTTTGTTCCTCACCAGGTTAGCCCCCTCTTGTAAGGCATGGTTGATTTTTCTACTACATAATATTTTGCCTAGACTGTCCACACTGTGCATCCCCACATAGTAGTTGTCCTAATAGTTGGATACTGCTAACAACATTTAACGGGAAGTGCATTTCTTCATCCAACCCTTCTTTTACTAAGTTTGCCACCTGGAGTGTCACAGTAGCTAGGGTCTGCCAGGGGACAGGCGATAGGAACACCCACTGGGTAGACTTCCCTTGTCTTCTTCCTAAGGCTGTATAAGGAGAACCATAATACCCTGGTCTCATTACCAGGACTGTCTTTTTACTCAGCTTAATAGTGGTCATCTTGACGGCTCAGTTCCAACTGATGCTCGGCTCTACAAGACCTTATTTAATAAATCTCTTTGACGCCACACCATCTAAATATGGATCCTGACTCTAACAGGGGCTTCCGACAGAATGTGCTGAGGCAGCACCTGACCCATCGAAACAGATGAGAATTGAAAACACGACAGTCCAGTGTTTGACACATACTTGAAAAACCTTTACCACAACAAAACCGTGAAAGAAAACATAAAAGAATATTTTGGAAGCAGTTCTGAATATGCATAGTATTAGTGAATTACTGATTTCAAAGGGTAAATTGCCACATAATGTTATAGCAGTGCAAATGATTAAGCGCTAACCTTGAGCGCAGATTTTGGGATTTATTTTTATAGAAATTGGAATTGTCTCTTCTGTAAATCAAATTTCATCATGAGGGAAGGATTTTACAGTAAAGTTACAAACAACAAAATTCAAACAATAAAATCCTTGACCAGAATATTTGGTATTGTCTGATGAATTTTCCAGTATCATTTATTTGATATCGTGCATCAAATGTAAATGACAATATGTGGGCCTAACTACTCGATCAGTTAACGATTAAATGGTCATAAAACTACAATTTCAAATCAGAATTTAAACACTTTTTTGTGTAACCATTTCAATTCTCAGAAACATTCACATTTCGATTGCCAGATACAAATTATTGATTACATAGAGCCAAATTTGTCACACCAAGATATATATGTTAACACAAGAAAATTATTACCAATGGAAGAGTTTTGGATCAAAACACTTAAATCATCTTTTCCCTTTGGGCTCAATGACAGAATTTTAGGCCTTGATGCTGTTAGGAGTTTGGACTTTGTAAATCTTGATAGCAGTCACACACCTTTCCATTATAAACAAGTGGGTATTCAAAAAATTAGAACTCTCGTACAAAGAAAATAATGGAAAATCAGGAAGTTTAGGAATGCAGATACAGAAGACCTTGTTCAAAATTTACTACAGGCAATCTCTAATGGTATTGATCAATTATATATATATATAGCTCTTAAAGCACTATTGTTTCGAGATATAACCGGCTCACTGAATATTTGGGTCTTTCTTATCGTGATGACGCATTTCTGCAAAGTTTTTGTGAAATTATGTTTGCCCACACAACAACTTTTGGGAAACCAGATTCCAATAAGAATAATTTGGATCTATTGTTTCGCATCATGCCTTTCAAACACAAAATTGTTGATTCACTGAACATTCAGTCCCTTTTTCAAGTTCTTGATAGGATTCCCAAGGAATGCATCATAAAAGATCCCCCGTTATTTCCTATAAATATGGCAATAATATTTGACAAACTACCATGATATACAAGAAATTTCTGGCTTCAATTACTCTTGTGGATATCGCAACCAATTAAAATTGTGACTGTATGTCCAACAATAAATATTTTAATTTTCTTGATGCATAAAGGAAAACATGTATATGCAGGTAATTCGGATATAATGAAAAATTGTTTTAAAAGAATTGATAAAAAAAGTTACAGAATTTTGGATATGTTCCTAAGTTGAACATTGAGGGTATTTTCCATGTAACATTTAATACATTTGATTCCTACTGTATGAAATAGGCAAAGAAAGAAACAATATAATTTCAGACATTTGAAGGTTGGTTATCAAACTTGAAAAGAGTTGTTTAAGTGAAATTTATCGCTAGAAAACCCATATTAAGAATTTCAATACGGTTAACTTGAAACAACCTAAAATTTCAAAATCAGTCAATGAAACTACGAGAAAGATTTGTAATCACTAACATTGATAAGGCAGGTAAAATAGTAGCATCATCAGCAAACAATACTATCTGGATGTTTTCAACAATGACCTTGGTAAAAACAATATTTCATACATGAGAGGAAATGACGTATTTAAATTACACAAACAATCCACTGATAATTTGAGGATACACATAAAGATGAAATGAAAAAGAATTTTAATATCGAAATTTCTGAAGAGGAACTCTCTATTCCAGTTTTGTTCTGGGTACCCAAATTACATTAAAAAAAATTTAAATCTAGACTCGTAGTTGGTGCTTCAAACTGTACAACAAAACAATTATCAAAGGAAGTAACATTGCGTTTTAGTGCAATTAGGAATCATTTCCGTAAATACTATTATGCAATGGCGATATGCATAGCGCCTGGTTCTACATTTTACTTGCTTCAGCTGATGTGACTTTTGTGCGTTCATTTTGTCTTGAGACATGAGGGGAAACAATGCAATGCCGTATTGGCAAGATGTACCAAGATTGTGCATTATTTTGTAGAATAAAGCTAATTTGTTAAATATGGGTCCTGTTGAGAAAGAGCTGCCGACGTAATAAGAAAATGGTTGCTACACAAGCCATTATGAATTTTACACTCGCATCAAATATGCTTACTTACTGATTTACCGTACTACTGTTGTTGCTGAAGTTAACAGGTCACGTGCAACCAGAAATGGTACTGATATAAAATTGTTGAAAACTGAGTGCTAAAAACCTTGCGAAACATTACAGAAGAGAGGATTTAGACAATACCTAGATTTTGTTTTTTTATTAACTTCTTTAACTGGATATAAATGAGACAGCTTTGAACACTTAGTTGATGGTGAGTGGATACCTCAAGCTGTATTTTTCAGTCGGAAATTTGCAACCCTATCTGGACCTACAGCAGAACTGGCCTTGTGTGACAGCAAGACTTTTGGAGACACTGGCCTTAATTACAGAAAAATAAACTATAATATGACAAATATAATATTGTGTCGATCTTTTGTTTTGCATTCACTCTTGATTTCTTATGTTTGTTGGGTTCAAAAAGCCCTCCGTTTTGTAACATTTTTATGCTCGAATCCTCTTGTGCACATATCTGATGACAAAAAAAATGCTCCATGGTTTGTCTCTAGGACCAGGGAGGTGGGAAATCTCTTCCCACCTCCCTGCTTGGATGTATGAGGACATCGCAACACGGTATGGATTCTTTTATTATCTAGATGTGAAGACCTGTCCTGCAGCACACTATGCCATTTAAGGACTAAAAAAACAAAGTCAAGTGCACCCGTTAAAGCACCGTTGAAAGCCTCTACCTTAGCTCCGTTATAATCCCATATCGTTTTTGAATGAACAATCATTTGGACAAGTAATACAAATTATGCAATGTATATAACACCGTGATCAGAGTTAGAGAATGGTATTGCCATATTTGGAGTATAGCCAGTTAAGCCCTTGATTAAAATATCTTGGTCGTTATGACTAGAATCACTGCAGCCTAGAGCCTGTTTGTTCTACGGTGTCTCTAATTTGAAGTTAATTGTTTGTATCACAGTGTTATAGAAGCACATTCAACCACTTACACCTTCTGTGTGTTAGAGACCTGTTCCCTTGAAGCAAGGGCTGTTGAAACAGAATGTGGATTTTTTTTTCTCAAGCGAAATGTTGTCTCAACAAGTCGACCAAATAGTCTCAATTATGCACGAATTAAAGCACCTTGACAGCTCTTGACTACGACCACTGAATTGACTGTATTTCGTTATGCATGTTATGAATTGACTGCCGACAGGGAAAGGATTCTTTTACAGAGGCAATAACGCGGCATCTATCCTTCTACAAAGGAGCCTGATTCGTGCCCTATGGAATCACCAAAGACTCCTGTTAGTCGATTTTAGCATTTTTTTGAAGAATGATAACAAACTAAAACTTTCAATACAAGAAAATAAATGTTGACCAGGGTAGTGGGCCACAGACAAAATGTCACCCAAACAAAACAATTGTTGACGTCAGCCTCAGTCCACAATGATTTCGCGCAATGACGTGTGATCTGTCGCCCACCACCATGTTGACTATTTATTTATTCATACAAAAACAGAGTCACTTCTCTTTCATTGATCCCAAACAGACACGTGTCTACCATATTTCAAGTTTCTAAGTTCTGTCGATACCTTTGGCAGATGTTCATTCTTAGTCATAAAATGTACATACATACATACATATATACATACATACACACACATACATACATACATACATACATACATACATACATACATACATACATACATACATACAAACATATATACATACATACACACACATACAAACATATATACATATGCCATTCAATTGCTCAGACATTTGCCCATCATAAATACTGGTCTAAAATTAAGAAATTGGGTCAGACAAAACCACCGGAGTTTCATAAAATAGGTTTGAATAGTTTTCAGATAGAACATGAGTCACACTGCAATTGTTTGTAGTTTTGTAAAGGTTTACTTGAGGATTGGTTCTCGAAACAATACAACATATCAGATGGGATGGAGGACCAGGGCATTACAAAAATGATATTCGATTCAATTCAATCGTTTATTCTTCCTTTGACAACTTAGACATTAAAGACAATACAGTGTACATTACAATGGAAGGGAAGACAAAAGGCAGCGACTTGTTCCACTACCCTCAACGAGTAACTCCGAGACAACGTAACACGTAATATTTAATGCCCATTTTAAAACAAAATTAAATCATAAATGTGCACGTGATAAAGACAAGAAATGAAACTAAGAGTGATTAATGGCTATTCATTATTGTTGTACCTGAGCAAACAATTTTACAAACGTGGAAGGACTGTTTCTTCAGCAATTGAATCGGTAGCAAATAATCAGTTTTCAACTTTCGTTTAAAATGTATAGATTGAATAGAAGGGAAATTTAATCTTGAGAAAAGCAATGTATTTAACAGTTTAGGTCCAACATTTATAACACTTTACCATACGATATTGGTATGTAATAATTCAAGGGGAATCTAATATTGAGGAAAGCAATGTATTTAACAGTTAGGTCCAACATTATAATACTTTTGCATATGTAATTGGTCATGCACTTTGGCGCAACAAAGTGATTCATTGTCCAGGTGTTGTGACCATGAATTTTACGTGTAAAATGGAAACCCAAGTATATATCCACAGAAAATCCAAAAATGGAAACCCAAGTATATAACCACTGAAAACATTGCTGAGGTGTACAGTCCACTCTACGGTCCGCATTCCTTAAT
>CAXHWN010000721.1:33200-63200 GCA_964020975.1 Hermodice carunculata | reverse complement strand
TGTTGGAAGTATTTGCTTAACAGTTTCGGAGAAGTTTTTCGAAGCTTTTGCCAAAGCAAGAAACAAAACCCCAATATCCTAAAACATCCAAAAATCTAAAATGTAGGGAAAATAGCCTGTCTGAGTGTTGTATAACATAGCCCTGCCTTCCCATGGAAAGAACCAATAGAAAGAAGACAAACAAAAGGCGCTCAAAATACCAAATTTTACTGATTGGCAGCATTCGCTGCTTGTATTTAGGGCTACTTGGTCATAATTGCAGCAGTTATTATAACCTGCTACTTCTTAATCCGCCTGATATCACATTACTGGTCAATGAAGATTTCATCTCACATTTCTGTCCATTTGCAGTGAAAATAGGTTTGCAGCCTCTTTGCTGAACAAAATCTATGAATAAGAAACAACACATGTGTATCCCCCAGTGCATCATCACTGTACTTGGCGGCCCCCGCATGCTTTGCACATACGAATTTTTAAAATGCAATAGATACGAGACATGATACTGATTTTTGTCTTTGTTGGTGTTGTTGTTGCTTTTTTGGTTGATATCATTATATGCATAACTAAAATAAATTATGGACACATCATATACTGAATTTTTCATAACCTAACCATATACACTTCCAATCAATCGGGGATGATCCGTCCGGTGCTTTCTTCCACAAACCACATATTCAGATATTTACAAGTTGTTTAGAAATTATTTTGAATTAGAACCATATTTTAAAAGTAGTTCACTTGTCAATAGATGAAGCGATTTTTGAAAACTATGAGTACGTGTCCGCACACTTTGCCTCGGCTCTGGTCCTGGAAAACATGGGAGCACAAGCTGGTCAGGATTACAATGGTTTCCCCTGCCTCATCTACTTTTTCTTTTCTAGGCCACCTGTGTCACACATGGATAGAGGACCGCGGCAGACAAGTGGAGAGCCAGATTATTATTATTATTATTATTATTATTATTATTATTATTATTATTATTATTATTATTATTATTATTATTATTATTATTATTATTATTATTATTATTATTATTATTATTATTATTATTATTATAGTGGTAGAAGTAGTACGAGAGCCAGGGATCCATTCGAGAGTGATTTGGCCATCTCTGCGGAATGGATGAATTTTGTACCACAAAAGTAATTACATTCCAGGTTTTTGTTTTCAAGCAGTTACACTCTGCTGAACATGTAGCTTCATATATGCGCAGCTTGCACAAGTAAAAATATTAAATATTCCACAGAATGCCAAAAATGTAATTTTTAGCCTACAAATGTGTTCCTTTTTGTTTATGTCGCTTTTTTATGTTATTTTATAATGTGTTATTAGCGCTGCATTTATGCATATTGTAAGTTTGGCACTTTTTTTCATTATACAATATAAAACGTGATAATGTTTTCTAACAAAATGATGGCCATTTTATGGGTAAAATACTGCCCCTACCCCTTGTTTGATAATTCTGCATTTTTGCAATTTTTATAGTGTTCCTTTAGTAAATATTCCTGTAGAGTAATAATACCAGTAAAACTTAATGTTTTTTCATACCAATGATGTAGCTCATAGGAGAGAGGATTCTTATACTTTAAGTGATGTATTAAGATGTCTACATTTTTTTTTCTGAAACGCACCTCTGTTACAGAACGCATGAGATGAACATTTTGTATTGGGGGGGGGGGGGTATACTCTTGTGATGTTGTTGAAATTTTTCTTTGGGACAGTTTTTGTTCAATTATAGAATGTTTGATGATACTTTTACAAACTTCATCTCTATTTAAAGTGAAATGTAAAATTGTGTTCACAATCTCACACTTTACCTGATTTTAATATACCTGTACCCCTTATTTTTTCACTGAAGGCATTGCGTCTGATGTTGTTAATTTAAAAACAAATCATACTACAGACTGTAAGTCTGTAGAAAAGAAGAAGAAATACAGTTTTCCAAACTTTAAACACGCTGTATAAACAAGAAGGATGCATATTTCATATAGGGCCTTGCCCTAGCAATTTTAGCTCTAGGTGCTAAACAATCATGTTTCATTCAGTGTTCGATAGCAGAAGCTGAAAAATCGACAAAACACATATTCTCAGCATTCCAGCGTATTTAAGACATTCCCAGCGTTCTGTAGAATGTTTGATAAGCTGCCCACCACTGCTGCCGCGTATCTTATTTTACGTATATATCTGTCCCCTGTGACCCATTGCCTCCTTGTTTTGTACAGATTATCTATGGGCCTGGGGAATTTTTCTGTATAACAATATATAACCAAAAGGTCAAGGTCATATCCTTGTTGTATCTTTCTGCAGACTTAGCAATTTTCAAATATTGCTCATACATGTACCTTCTTCATGGTGCATCATAAGCCCAATGTCACAATTAAACTTCAATAGGAAAGTATCTATGGGCTTTCAATTTGTATAGTTTGTTTTAACTCTGAGTGACTTGAAAAGTCAAACTGCATATATTCCTGTTGATGATACAAGTCAATGGTGCCTGCAGTGCAAATTCGCATTTTCCACTGCTCCAACACAATTGGCCTGATTCAATTCAAACATGATGGGGATGTACGGCAGGCAGGTATGCACCATGTTCAAATGGTCATGCTCCAGTAATTGTGGGGTTATATATATATATTTTCTTTCTTTTTTTTTTCTTTTTTTTTTTTGACGGGGGGGGGGGGGACTGAATTTTTTGAACTTGTATTGATTACCATGTTAGCCAATAATCTGCAATGGTAGTTGACATTTTGACTTCAAAACTGTCAGCCAGATTTACGTGAAACTTTTGGTACAGATATTCCATAGATTTGGGGGTTTTTTTTAATGCAATTGTGATGACCTTCTAGTCAAATGACAAAGTCACAATGCCTTGCAAAATAAAACGATTTTCCTGCCACATCTTCAAATGGATATGACTGAATCCGTCAAACTTTGTCAAGATTTACCTGGGTGAGACTTCCCTTAATTTTGACGTGACCTTGAGGTCAAGGTCAAGGTCAAACATTTTGAAGAAGAAGGGTGGCCCTCTTAAAGGGACGACCTATGGTGATAGGTGCCTCAAAGGTTAATGCATAATTTGTTTGCACCAAAAATTTCACTTCTGGGTTAACCATTATGCAGATCTCATACTGCGGCCAGACCTGGCCAGAGCAGCTGGCCATCCCATTACACCATTCCTTCAAACCAGGTAGCATCGCTCCTTCCTTTGAAGGCAAGCAGACTATGAGCTATGCAGGGAGCACCAGTTGGAATAGAGAATTTTTTTCTCATCATCCCCCAACGGTACTCCTCTCATGCTAGAGTCAGTCAGCTCAGATGTCCAGCTTGCTCCCTATGTTCTGAGCCAGCTCTTGCTTGGCCCACAGGCTCCAGAGTTTTTGCAACTCCAGCAGGTGCCCTCTGGCCAGCCGATCTGGGTAAGTGGTTGCTGTAGCTTCTGAACCAAGCCTCCCAGAGGTCCTGGTCTCTTGCCTCTATGGGAGGAGTAGATGGAGGCTGTGGAGGTTGCCTAGATGAATTTTGATCTCTAAGGACATTGTCACTCCCCCAATGCAAGGCATGGTGACAGACACACTTTAATCAAATGCAGTCACCCAGATTGCATCAAACATAGTTTGACCAGACTTTGGGGACTCTAACTCCAATGCCTGGTGACAAGTCTTTGGCCTTTGGCATTGAGGATGAGGAGCTGTTGCTTTTGGTTTTGTCAGTGAGTTGACCTATGCTACCTGGTACCAGCCAGCACCCAAGCTCATGTTGCTCTGCTCAGCAGAACCCTGTAGCATACATGACACAAGCAGAGCGCACTTCCACACCCATGGGTACTACTCTGGCACAAATTCAGGGCTTGGATGAGGTCAAAGTTCTCATTCTGATCAAGCCTAATGGGAGGCCTAGCTGTGTTTTGCTCAGCCAGAGAAGGCGACTGGGCCATTGCAATGTGTTGCCAAGACTTGTCCTTGCCTTACATAGGTCCCTGATCCCATTTTCGCCTTTTATTGTGAGTTTTAGAACCAGCTGATCGCCAGGATTTACAGCACTTGGGTTCCCATGGAGCTGCCAATGCCCAGCTTTTTCATTGGAGACCTGTGGAGCACAAAAATGTTCTCATAATGTGCGACAACAGGACCTTAATTGCCTATTTCCACCAGCAGGTCAGGATGTGCTCTGAAAAGCTGCTGGAGTTAGCCAGGTGCATCACCCACAGGTGCTCCAAAAAACACCTCCGGACCCACATGAGGCATGTTCCAGGACTAGAAAATGTCCTGGCTGGCCAACCCTGGAGAATTCTGCCAGCAGAGATAGAGTGTCACTCCACACACGGGTTGCTCAGGCCATGTGGGCCTGCTGGGGTACCCCACACATGGATATGTTTGTGACAGTCACAAATGTACATCTTAAGTGTCATAAATCCTGAGCCCCCAGGCCCCAGCAGTGCATGCTGTAGCCATGGACTGAAGCAACATTAAGGCTAATGCTTTTCCACCTCCACAGATCCTCCTGAGGATCCTGCTCAAGGTTTGGTCCCATGACTGCAATCTGATCTTTGTCACACTGTGGTGGCCAAGGATGGATTGGTCCATGGACCTTCTGGAATTCAGCATTAGGCCATAACTATGTCTAACGGCATGGCCAAAACCTCTGGTGCAATTATTGACAAGTGTGTTTCACAGGAACCCTCAAGAGTTCAGGCTCTACACTTGGCAGTTGTTGCTAAGTACACCCACAACAGAGGTTTCTCAGAATGGGTCACATATAGAATTACCAGGGGGGTGGGGTTGGAGACTCTTTTCGAGCCGTATACTCAGCCTGATGGAAGGGGTTTTCAAACTAAACCACTGATCAGGGAATATATCCGTGGTCTCAGGAAATCATGGCTATCACAGACTTGCTGCTGTTCCAGTGATAATTTCTCTAGGGAGCTGGAAAAATGTGAATTGTTTCAGTCCACCATCTCCTCAACTGTGGTGATTGTCCTAGACATTTGCATCAGGAGCAATGTTTTTCTGTCAGCATTCATAGCCTCCTTTTGACAAGACAGGCCGGCTGATAAGCAGGTCATACCATAGAGTGGACTTCCTGCTGGTCTTAGTCATCCTGAAAAAGTGGCCTTTTGAGTGGCTTGAGGACCCCTACAGGCTGGACTTCAAGTACTGGACGGGGAAAACTTGTTCTTTCTTAAAACTTGCTTTGGGGATGGAAGAAGCAGCATCCCTGCTCTGGTACGTGGCCAAATCAAATGGTCACCTGACCATGAAGTATGATTTCATTGAGAATTAAACATACCAAACCCAAGGCTATGAGAATGATTTGGACAGGCCTTTGGCTTTAAAGCATGTCTCAGCTAGAGCTAATGAGGTGCGAGCCTTTAATGCATCCTGGCAAGCCTCCAGGCTTACCCGCAGTGATTATTTACGACTTTCTTCAAGTACTCCCTGCCCAACTTGGTTATGCTGTAAGACATTCACACCATAGCTGGTGCAGAATGCTCGTTTATATAGGTTCCTGATATTGGTTCCTTGTTCCCTCAGGACAGCCACCTGTTTCACATTGAGGCACGTAGGGGTTTATAATCAGATGCAGTCCCTTGGTCTGCATACCAAGAGTAGGCTTAGACTTTGTCTCAAACTTGTATTGAGCAGATGTCCCTGGGGTGTGCTGGGCCAAGAACCGGAGGACCCATTTCAACCAAACACTTACTTTGGGATCATATAACACCCCCCCCCCCCGCACTCTCCATGTTTGCCTTCTTCACTGCTCTTGCTAGTTCTCCATGAGAGAAAGAGTGGAAATAGACAGTGTCTCCCTTAAAACATACTGCTCTGAAGTTGGCAGGCAGCTTCCAAGATGGGGGGAAGGGCTCCACTGGCAGTCCTGTGCTGGTCAGTAAGGAGGGCTTCCAGGCTTCGCCCAGGATTCTGCTGTTGGTGGCCAATATGTCCTTGGAACTCTGATGTTTTCCCAAGAGCCGTTACCTCTTCACGTAGACTGAGAGTCCACCCAGGCTGTCTGTCCCACTGGTTGATGGTCAGTATGCATCTTTTGATACTTTTTCCTGCCAATGCATTTGTATATTGGCAATCATGGTGGAGAGGTAAAGTTACATAACTAATGTGTAATATTTTTAGTAATTTCGGTATGAGAGAGCATACTTGAAAAAGTATAGACACAAATATTTTACATGGGTTGCAAGGTAGGGCAAGCTTATGTTAATCAATCCCCATGGCACAGATGTCAGCATATACTTCCCTACCAAATTGTTTACTTTAATTTGTGAGTAAACTTACCTAGTGACCTCCATAAAAGCTCACTGGACCTCTCTGCTTCCACCCCACAGTTAACGTCCACTGACCAATCACCAGGAAGGAAAAGTAGGAGTGCATGCTCACCGAAAGTAGCCCCTCCACCCACACCAGCACACACTTGCACCAAAATGAGTGTTGACTGGGACTGCTAGGTCGTGTGAACAATGGGGTCATAATGCAATTGTGTCAGGCATTGTGGCCCAAACATGAAAGTTTAGGCCTTTGTCGTCGAGAGCTAAGTACACTTACTAATACCAAAATTACTAAGTGTTTTATTTTTTTCTTTATATGATAATAATTTTCAATGGTGTATATTTTGAAATGCGTTTCCAATTAAATACATATGCTTGCAGTTTTTTTCTCTGAGCTCTAATTTCTAGTCAAATTATGAATGATGATGCTATTTTTTTCTTGTCCTGGAACATGAAAGATATGTAGTATTTTTAGGATTTAAAAAAAAATAGGACTTGTAAGAGGTTATTTTATACACTATAGTTTCTATATTTGAGAAATGATCTTCTGGTAAAGCCGCAAAGCCTCAATGTGCAATTTGATGTTCTCATTTTGGAAAAAAAATGAATATACAGTATGATGAAACTGGGTGATTATACAGACGCAACATCTTCAAATTTGTTAAAGAACTTTTGGAACTACAGAAAGTACGGTCCGTTTTTTTTTTTGTTTCTCATTAAGTCAATTTTGAATGACACCTGAATGTAATAAAAGATGTCTTATGTTGCTATGGAGGTGCATTTAAATCAGTTTTCGTGTGCAATATATACATGTTTGAACTATATGAGTAATAAGCTCATATAAATACGACATATACCATGGTTTTGCAAAACTACTGTGTTAGGTCTCTCACAGGTCACTATGCTACTTTCAAAACACCAGCCTTGATCAGAACAAGTCATCCCCATATACTCTCCATTGGCGTTTGAAAAAGACCTGATAAACAGGTTGGCTGAAAGCAACACAAGCACATATCTGCACTAATATGTCAACATAATGCTGTAAATTTATGTACTGTTACTGATAGTTGGGCTGTTAAGGAAAATACGTCAAATAAGGAAATGACTATAGCACCACCCAGTTAGCGTCTCTGGTACAGACCGTATAAATTTATTTCCCAAAGGATGTATCGCAATGTTACCAAATAGTACAGAAACACATGATCCATATTAATTAATTCCAAACCCAACAATAACGGCAAAGAGATTTCAGACTTGCCAAAGCATCAACATTTCTTTTCCAATACCAATGTGAAGAAAGAATTTTCACTCCTGACTTGAGACAGGCAGTCACCCATAAAAGGCAACCGGTGGTTTTAAACTGGTCCTCTCAACCTTAGAAATATTCATCATTAACTGCAGACACTAGTTCTTTTTCCAAAATGTGTAGGCCTAACCACCCAAAACACAAATTTCATTTCTTCTGCCAAAAATAAAAAGAGACCTGTTAGGCCTATCACCTTTTAGTTCTCCCGACTTGTCAGTCAGCTAAGTTTAAAGTAAAAGAGTAAAGTAGGCCTACATCGTTTTTGTGATATTTATGAATCTGGAACATTATAAACACACCCTACCTCCACTATAACTATGAGTCGGAGAACAAAGCCCACAGCACAACATAGCCAATGAAGTAATTTTCAAATAGTACAGAAACACATGATCCATATTCATTAATTCCAAACCCAACAATGACGGCAAAGAGATTTCAGACTTGCCAAAGCATCAACCTTTCTTTTCCAATACCAATGTGAAGAAAGAAATTTCACTCCTGACTTGAGACAGGCAGTCACATAGATAAAGGGAACTATACAGGGTACACTTGCTGCCTAATACAGTTTGAGCTTGAATGATACAGAGAGCCGAGTCATCCCATCTAGGTGTAGGTCTTGTATGGCTCAGCAAAGCTGCATCACTCCCATGGTAGAGAAAACTACATAACATAATCCATCATGTTACTTCGTGCATACTTATTGCATGATCACCCAACCAGAGGTAAGTTAACAAATTAGCTCCTCCCCTTCTCCCGTCACGGCATAATGGAGATCTAAGGCCAAGGGACAGAATTCTGACCTCCATTGCAAACAGAATTACTTATTGTGATAGCAGAGCTCCATAGAAATGTACACAACAGATGGAAATTATTATAGGCCTTTAGGCTTATGTCATGTACATGTAAGTCCCATAAAAGTATTGTTGCCTGAAGGAAAAAATTAAGTGAGTTTTTTACTTTAGGAAACTTTCCTGTTTGCATATTGACTGAATATGTGTCATTATGGGCTTTTTATCCCATAATGGGGCCCTTTGAAAGGTCATAAAGCTATGTTTTAGGGCCATCACATCTGTTTTTCCGTATCACATAGTGCAGTACACTATTTGGTAAGGAGCGCGATAAGTGCCTTGGCTCTTGGACTCCTCAGTGCAACGTGTTGCTGTTTTATGCATCTTGATGTGAATTGCAAACTCCTCTTACAGGCAACTGTTCGACTAAAGTCATCATTCTATTTATTTTCGATTGCCGCTGTTTCTTTTTCATCGCCATGCACTCATGCCTGTTTCGCTTGTTATCAACTTGCTGCGCCATTCAAAATTTGACCGCATAAGGTCTAAATTTCTAGAAAAAATAGACGCATTGCAGTGTTAGGTAGTTATGCTTGAGTATGTGGTTCTGCTCAGAAGCATTTCATCTCAACCACAAACACCGATATCTAGTAGAAATATTTTTCCTTCTGCGTATCAGGTCAGATGCCTCTGCACAAGCTTCAGAGTGAACCCATACCGGGGCACCTGACCTGATACACAGAGCGATACACATTAATCCATGTCATTACTTTTAAATGTTGACAGCTTTCACTGATGTTATCTGCTTGCCTTTCTCCTAAAAGTAAAAGATATTTTAGACACAGTTACTCAATTTTTATCGTTGTTGACTTGTCACTGGATGCATTTCACACGGTAATGCATGGTTGAAGATGTGTCTGTCATTTTAGTCAACAGGGCATGATTATAGTTTAGCCAGTACATTTAGTATGTATATTTTACTGATCAATATATATATATATATATATATATATATATATATATATATATATATATATATATATATATATATATATATATATATATATACACCACTCTTTCAAATTTTCTCAAATTTGTATTTATAAAAGTTCCGTATATCTAGTGCGTATTTGGAAACTTTTTTGTAAAAGTTGAGAGCAAACCAACAAATATGTAACCTTCGCCCTGACTCGGTGATTCCAGACCTTGGGAAAAATGGAAGTAGCAACTAATATATACCTCTTAGATATTTGAATAGAGGCAGCAATAGGTAAGCAACACCGATCCTTGTATCACTGCAAGTGACGCCAGGAATGGGCCTTTTCCCCTTCACATGACACAATGACCAAAAAGACTGCACTCTGTATGCACAGCAGGAGTCAGTCAATAGTTTATCTTGGCAAAGTCCGGCGATGCTTGCTCTTGGCACTCTGGTAAAGCATGAGGGAAAAAATAAAAGCTGCTGATCCTTTCAGATATGGGATATTCATGAACATAGGTAACAGTCAGCAAACTAAACTCAGGCATCTACACGCATTGACACATATAAAGCAATGTGTTAAATTTGAAGATGGTTCCAACCAGGTTTTAATAACAACCATATCGACATCATCAACTTCCATAATCATAATGACGTTAACCAGCCCCTCTTAGACCTTTAAATTATCAACTCCCATCTTACCCGCACTCTACATGTGTGAGTGTGTGTGGGCAACATAAACCAGGACTTGATTCTTATTTCGCCGAATTCCCACCTACATTAGGTGCCGTATTTCCATGCATTTTTCATTAAGTCCTGTATCTCTCCTGCATTCGCCACTTACACAATGCCATCAGTGAAAATCAAATCTGGAATTCTCTGATCCCTCATCACAAGCCATTTTTATGGCTTTATGACAACGTTTCTCCCACCTCTTCCAAGAATGGAGCCAATAGTAGTAAGAGACCATTAAGTGTTGCAATCGTATTTCCTAATTCAGTCCTAGTCGAAAACTGTCGTAATCGTGACAAGCCCATCAAAATGAACACCACCAGATATAATAGCAAGACTGAATATCCGCTATACAATATATTATTCATTGAATATCTATAGGCCATAAGATGTCACATTGAAAAATAAAATGACCGTCATGCAAAATAGAAGCCCAAAACAAATTTCAAGAATGCCAAAGGAACTGCATCGAAAATCCGAGCAAACTAGTGTCTTCCATGATTAAAAATCCATCAAACAAGCAAAGGCGACTTCCAAAAGTCCAAGGTAAACACGCCAACAACTTAGTATCTTTTTATATTAGCGGATGAATATGAAATGCAAATGAAGGAAAACATATCTCTCCTGACTTAAGACAGGTACCAACTAAAGTTACCAGTAGTTTATTCAAAATCCGATGTCATGCTAGCAACTCTCAACTTAAAGAAAAATCCGATGTCATGCTAGCAACTCTCAATTTAAAGAATTAGCTTGCCTTATACACATGTTGTATAAAAATCAATAAATGTTATGTTCACATGTTTACATCGTTTATTTAACGCTTTAAATCCACCTAATATCTACTATTTATTGAAATGATTGCCCGGAAATTTCAAAAAACACCCATTTTAATATCATTTTTGAATATCTTTATTTCACAAATTGTTGAAATACAAGAGAATAACGGTATTCAAGGTTGTCAACAAAGATGAAAGACAACACATACCCTTGCTATATTCATCAAAGATCAGACACAACACATATCCTTGCTTTTGTTATGAGAGATCACAGACGATACATGCTCTTGCTTAAGTCAAGAAAGATCAGAGGCAATGCACACCTCAATGCTTTAGTCAAATGACTATCTGTGCCTCTCCTGCCTCAGCCTCTCCCAACCTCAGCCCCAAAGTCTAACCCTTCCAGTTTCTCCCATGATGCATCCCTTCAACCCTGTCATGTGCCTTCCATACATCCAGAAAAGCCATGGACATTTTCCTTCTTAACCTTCCCTGATATACCCATTACCTGCACCTGGTTTAAATTCTATTTCCCTAACACTTTCACTGTGGAAAAGTGTATACCTTTATTACCAATAGTATTTTCACAGCTTTTTGAACAATGTCTGTCCACTTTGATAAGGCCTATTTAAACATACGTCATTACCAACCCCTGCACAAAATTAAAGTAATGGACATTTCCCTCTTAACCAAGCCCAAGATATTTACATTGTCCATGTTCCATTTTACAGTATAGGGTTTTGAGTCCGCATCCGGGGTGATTTTATTGCATGACTGCAAACTAAAAGTGACAAAAATAGCATTATTAGCACTACCTACGTCGTAAAGGCACACCTCATTTATAAACATATGTTCAATGCAATAAGAAAAGGTGTTTGTAGTGAAAGCAGCAGCAATCCTGGATTTCAGGTTATTTCTGTCCCAGGTGTTTTTCTCCAGATCAAACGATACATGTTACGATCTTTAATTCCAGAAGGTGTCCATTACAGAAGTTTTGTTCTCTGTTTAAAGACAAGTTGAACCTCACTATCATATCTCGAGAAAGTTCACATTCTTCACCTTTTTTGATCTTCTGTGATTACTTAAAATTTGTACTTAATCATACCTAAATTTCCATCCATTCGTCTTTGAAACGGGACCATTCGGGAAACACACAGTCAGAATATAAGCTATTTTGACCTCAATGCAAATTCGCCTTCAAAGTCATTGCTCGCAAAATTTAATACAAGTTCTTCCATAACAATTACATCATATTTGCCAAGAAATACAGTCTGCCATCTGATTGTTTGGGGTTGTTTAAAATAAGGTTTAATAAAACATTGATAGTTAGAACGATGATTAGAAACAAATAACTTGTTTGACTTCATGACATTTCCACCACCCCATATGTAGAAAATTGTTCTTATTGTATAATTTGGGTCAGTTCAGTTCCCTTTGTTTAATCCGAATTTTGCACATTCGAGTAGGCCTATGATAAACAGAAATTACCACCTTTATTCTTATTATGAACGTGTTTCCTACCTCTATTGTGTGGTGGCATTTAGCGCTGTAAGCTTCGTTAGCACCACGCTACTGCGTATACTGTCTTTATAAAGGTGTTGTCCATCCAGCTCTGTAGTGTGCTCAGGAATCAGGATCATTTTATAAAATAAAATATATTAGAAAAATCACTAATATGTCTTATTAAATGAATAAAAAGCGTAAAGTATATTGATCGAGGAGACCCTCATTAAGACAAATTTATGTCGCCACATGAGGGCCCCCCCCCCCTCCAAACAAATAGATATAATTACTCTGATATGGCTTAATCTTAAAATAAAAATACCTTCTATTAATCATTATGTTTTTGTGTCTAAATTACAAATAAAATTTATACATTTCAATATTATGATTCCTGGTTGGCACATATATAACAATTAGGAATGACACAAGTTTCTTGGTAATTTTGAATGGACATGTTTTCGCATACCTAGATAACCTTTGTAATCTATTATTATCAAGTTTATCGTTAATATTGGATGCTAATGAAAAAATTGTATCAAGAACATCAAACCTAAGAACGTTTCTTGCGAAACTGTGATCATACTGCTTTGTAAATAAATTTTAAGCAAGCCTGGTATCGTGCACATGTAAATATGTACCTGGAAACAGTGGTAAATTTTGTCAGCCAAATGGAAGTGTTCGATTTAAATATCTATAGTAAAATTTTATTTTGGCAATTGTGAAGATGTCCTCAACTTTTAATAATCTCGGTTTGTTAAATAAAGGAGCTGTATGAGCATTATATTTACTACATGATACAAATATGATAGCTTTCTTTTGCATGGTGTTAGAACCTTTAAAGCCCTATTTTAAATCCCATAATTCATATGACAAAAATTTAAGCGAATTATAAATTTCCAATTTTGTACCAATTGGTAATATTCGTTTTATTTTGTTAACGATACCTAACGATCTTGATATCTTGCCACTTGTTTTTTTTTTTTTGTGTGTGTGTGTGTGTGTGTATTTGTTTGGGGGGTTTTTTGTTTGTTTTTTTTTTGTTTGTTTTTTTTTTGTTTTTTTTTGTTTTTTTTTTTTTTGGAATATATGCATTTCACTTCAATTGTGAATCTAGGGCAATTCCTAGTATATTAGAATTTTGTACACATTCTATATCTATATTCCAGGCATTCTAAAGATCTTTTGAGGATGAGTGACGATCATGAATTTACTTTTCTTGACATTGAGCGAAAGTTTATTTGCATCTAACCAAACTGATATTTTGTTGAATTCTGAGTTTATGTGATCATCAATAACAGCATCGTTAACATTGTTACCGAAATTGCTCAAAGCAGCAGATAGAGTAGAGTCATCTGCATACAAGATCATTTAAAAAATTCACTTGCCTGAACAATGACATTTATCTAAATCAGAAATAACAAGGGGTAGAGCCTTGACGGACTCAAGTTTTAATTTGTAGCATGCCAGAGTTCATTGGTCATACTGAACATACCGTTGGCGGTCTGTGAGGTAGCTTTATAACAGAGTTAATGAAGTGCCAGTGTCTCCATAATATTTTAATTTATCTAGAAATGTTTAATGATTAAGGGTGCCAAATGCCTTTGACAAAGCCAGAAAAATGCAAATTGGAAGCTTTCCTTTATCCATATCTTGTATTCTGTGATCAATAAGTTCAATGGCCGCTTGCCCTGTTGAATGATATTTACGAAATCCGTATTGACTGTTGTACAATAATTTACGCCTCAGAAAGTAATCGTATAATTGATTGTAGATTACTTTTTCAAAACTTTCGACGAAGCTGGCAATACAGATACTCTTACCCAACCTAGGCAAAATTTAAACCAACATACCTTTGTAGCGTATTGCGTCCAGATTCAGAAAAGTGATGTCAGAGTTGTGGCAATTACCTTCCAACAAACTGTTTGCCTGATTTTTCAAGATATTCTCTGTGGTAAACGATTCCATACTAAAGAAAGAGTAGGCCTCTATTTTCATCCCTAAATGTACTTTAAAGTGCTCACGGCTAATCTATGGTGTAAAATACTGTCGTTTTTATTTTATACTTAATATAAGAACACTGATAAATGTTCGTGACCCCTGCATTAAGGCAACATGGTATGGAAAGTACACAAAGTCTCGCACAATTGAAGTAAGCACAATTTTTAAAAACATGATATAAATAATAAATGTTTTTTCTCATGCCTCTAGCAAAGAAGGCTTTGGTCCTGTCTATATGTGTGTCTATATATTTGCTTTAGATGTACAATAATAAAGAAACGTGTCATTCGCTTACAAACTCGACTCACTATGTTCACAAAACACAGTATGGTCTACTCAATGTAACTATCAGATTTTATATGTAAAACTATTTTACAAAAACCTTTCATGAGTGTGGTCAACAGTAACCTTGACCGCTTCACTGGGTGGCTCAAGAAATTTGAGAAGTGATCCACCGAACACCAAATGCTCCTAACTTTATTAAGGTTCTTTGATTCAAGTCGAAATGCAAGGTAAGGAGGGGCAGACACTCCTTCACCAGGGAGGGGTGTGTGGGTTAGTTGCAGGTGGAAAGTTGGATGTCACTAACACAATTGATACTGAAGATCCTCTTTTATGTTTTTTATTTCACTCTGTTAGGTGATCAAAATTAAATACATAATATTATGTTTTAAATAAAAAATTTTACAGAATGATCATTTTGCAGCTATTCTTAAAATATCTGCATGCGGAAGATACTAATACCGGAGGGAATTCTGATGCATAGACAACATCAATTTTCCATGTAAGTGTGGTTTTTCTCGGCATAACAGTATGAAGCACAATGTTTAGTTTCTATCTGTGGTATGTTCGTCATTATTCTGTGCAAGATTGTCACAGGTACCTTTGCAATAACACATATTAATAGAGGCTAACATTGGCAATGTACTCCCGGGATACATTAATCATCAGTGCTGTAGAGATTTGCAAAGTCTCCCCCATTCTGCGGAGCTTGATTTTTAGTAGTCATAACTGGGTTAATTCCTGACTACTGTTCAGTTCCTAACCATGATCAGTGGGTTGCACAAACTGTGGCTTTGGGATATGCCTCTCACACCAAATTCTAGTTTGGCACAAGCACCATATGACATGATGCCAATAGCATCAAGGGTAGGTGGCAAGTTAGCAGTTGGTTTGCAGGTTGTAGCGGCAAGGACATACCAAAGTTGGTCGAGTGTTGTACAAACTGCACCTGACACATTCTTCTGTTTTGCATACAGGAGAACAGCAAAATGTAGGGCGACAGGCATTATGCTCTCGTGTGACTCCAACGAACCAACTTTTGCCAGATATTCAAGTTTGTCATAGTTCTTCATTAAAGCATTGAACACAGTGCGTTTTATGAAAATGACCTGTCATATTTGTGTGAGAGCGAAGAAATTGAAGACATATTCATTTCAGCAAATATAGACATAATTGGGTTACTTTTATGTGCAGATAATTAACTTTATTAAACGATACTGTAGGCAGATTGCAAAAAATGTAAAATACCCTGAACATCTTCTGTTTAAAATTTTATCTAAATGTAGACATATATCATTGAGTTTAGAAGACGGAGACTGGTATTGATAGATTAAAAATGAACATTGAATGGGCAGAAAATGGATATAAAAACATATAAATACTTGGGTATGATATGTTCATGATGATTAAAGTGGACCAAAGCAATAAATACACTCGCTGACCAAGCACAGAAATTTGCTGCATTATTTAATACAATGGCAACATCAATTTTAACACATGGTGCCCAGATGTTGGGATTTGCGTATTATAAAAGTACAGAAAAAAATTCAAAGACAGTATTGTAAATTAATTCAAAAATTACTGTCCCAAAATGCAAACCATGCAGTACTTGGAAAATGTTGCAGAATAGCATTGTGTCATATATATGAAAAAAGGAATTACGTTTTTGTTTGAATATCTTAATATGTCAGAAGATCGATACCGTAAATAATGTTATTATATGTTGAAGAGTTTCGATGATGCTGAAAAGTTAATTGGGTACTGAAGTGAAATCAGTATTATGTACCATTGGATTTGGCCATGTCTGGATTAATCAGTCTGTTGATGATGAAAATAATTTTATGAATGAGTTTAAAAGTAGATTATTAGGTATAAAATTACAAGAATGTTGTTCAAGTACAGAAAATCCTGACAAGCAATACACTTATTGTGTCTTTGAATCTTTCTTAGACAGAGAAAAAATATTTAGAATGTGACATATGGGAAAGACCCAGGATCGCTTTAGCACGATGTGGGTATTCTACTTATGATTTAAAAACGGAGATCTGTTGTCAACAAAATATATAAGCTCAGGGGCGTTTATGTGGATTCTGTTTAAAACATGGTATGAATATGGCAGAAGATAAGTATCTAATACTGATAATTTGTAATTGGTATCATTTATTAAGGATGAAGTTCTTACCAAAAACAATATTAATATGAAAAGTTTAATGCATTGATAAGTGAACAAAATATTATAATTCTGAATGAACTGGCTGCTGACATATGTAATCTTTTTTTATTTCATTTATTTTTTTTTTTATTATTATTATTATTTTGTTAGCACACAGTTCTCAACATCATAATAAGGATGGGAAAATGAATATACTGACATTTTTCTCTCACATATTATTATGTCAACTCTATTGTCTGTATCCATATTATGTACAAAGAGTCTAAGAGAATTAAATGAATCTGAAAAAAAGTTAGCTGCTTGACTCCAATTATAGTGCCCTCACCATTGTGGAAACTGCCATCAAGAATGTCCTTGCAGTGCCCTGCAAGCTGTGCTTTTGCATTTCTAACTAAATACCCGAACACAAACTCAGCTTTCTTGTCTTTATTTTCCAACAACCTGTGTTATCGGGGCACAGAGCGGGAGCCTGAAATAACATGAGTAGCTCGCATAATCATTGCTGTGCCTAGTCTTCTAGCATGGTTTTGACAGACATTGCAATATCATACCTGTCACATATGGTGGCCATTGTACAAATACCTTTATTCCCCATCAGCCAACCTATTACCTTTCTATGACTAGCTCAGCAAGATCATTAAATTTATCAAAGTTATGACTATGGAGAAAAAAAAATCGAAAGTGCAGTGTAATCAATCAGGTAGGTTGTCCTTCAAATAGTGTCCTAAATAACATAACTGAGGAACCAAGTTTGAGTACAGACATACCAATTTACACTATTGGAAGTAGTTTAGAACTTCTAGAACTTGTTTACGCTGTCTCAGGCCCACGTGCAAATGTCATAAACACAGTTGGTGACATAATGTCATGGGAAAATGACCGTGTGAAATAAAAATCTCTGAATCGTTTTTAAAGTTTCATGTGCAATTTTGAACATATGTTTTATTTTATTTCCAGAAAAAAAAAGGAAAATGGTGGAGCCCGGGCGTGGAACATACCTACACTGTCTCTGTTTGCATAGCCATTATGACCACCAGGATGTATTTGTGGGTAGCCGTGTATTCTCTTGATATTTACAGTTTTGTACGTACAAAACAAATGGTTATGTTAACAGCCAATGTTGCAAATATATTTTGCTTTGTACAGCAGCAATTTTTCTATGGTACAACTAAGTTAAGCGTCTCATTCAGTGTCAAATTTCACTAAGACAACAGTCATATCTACCAAAGAAAATTTCCTTCAAAGCAATTTAGTCTTTGAGCCTTCAAAACTTGTAAATATCGAATGCTACAACTTTTGTCCTTTAGTACTTTACGTTCCATTAAGTTGATGGCCGGATGGAAATTTCGAAGTCCAAATGACCTTGATCTATAACTTGCAATGTTCACGTGAAAATTACCAAAATATTGACATAATACCTGCAATTTAGTCCCAAACATGAAACAAATCAGACGAAAATTGACCAAGAAATAGCTAGATGAATCTTTATAAGGTCCAAATGACCTTGACCTTCGACCTGTAGAGTTCACATGTAAATAACAAAATATGCAGTGTTGCAAGACTTAAAATTTTCCTCATTGAATAGGCATATTACAGAGGCACTAGTGACAGTCTTAGTGGCGAATGGACCCATGGTTATAGCACTGGTCGCGGACTGTGTAGCACATTGCCCCATCTCTGCAGCACTGGTCATGCTGTGCAAAGTAATAGGCTGTGGAAGTGATACACTTTCCTCTGGTTGGACTGGAACCAATGCTGTTGACGACATCCCCAAAGCACTAGACAAAGCATGTCCCATGTCTATGATATGTCTGTCTGACCCCATCTGGTTCACAGCTAAAGAGCTTACACTTTTCTGCTTTTTCTTATACCAGGTTGGGTCCTCGGGCATGCGTATGCCTCAGTCTGTTGCTTTCAGGGTTAAGCTTAGATAAGTACCTCCCAAATGATGTCAATGGGCATGGAAGGTTTCCTGGGATCTCTTGCTAAACTTGCCGAAGCATATTCACAGCTTTCTGGTTTGCCTTCAGTGCATGAAGAGGGGTACTGTATTGCCTTTTTGTGTTTTTTGCCTCTTTCTACAGGTGACTAAAAGGGCACTTTGTCAAAAACTCTTACCCCACAAGGCGGCCTGCTTGCCTGTGTTTTCTTTTCCACCCACCAATTTGCGACCAACTGTCATCTGCAATATAGTGCCTACTTTATAATAGCATTAGCTGCCCCAGTGCTGCGACGTGCACTATTTTCAGACTTATATAAAACCCACAAGGAAAATACGAATTGGGCACAGCTTGTAAGTGGATACTGCCAGCATTGTAAAGTATGAGCCAATCAGATGGCTTGAATTTTAAAAAATGGCATAACATGGGATATGCCTCCATCAAGCCCTGCCCTCTTTTAAAGCCAAACAGCCAGTTCCGGCCTTGTATTTCAGGCGTGTGCCCTCAAAATCATAAACATCATGTGTATATATTTCGGCAAAGTTCGAAGATTTAAAACGTGTGTACCTGAAATGCGACAATTAATCCCATGTATTAGAATAAAAAGTTTGTTTACAAACGTTAGGACTAACGCGGCCGAATGCCATGGGGCTCTCAATATATACTGAACCAAACAAATAACGCAACTTTTTCATTTGGGTTTTTTTCACATTGGAACTGTATTTAAAGTTCAGAAATATACCAACCGTTGTTTAATCAGTCTAAAATAATGCACCAAGTAGTGTGACCTCAAGGTCGAGTACCCTGACCTTGCCATGGGGTCATTGTCATAAATCAAGAGTGACTACAGCAGGCTATTTTACGCAAGTCTCTGACACCTGAAATTAAGGTTGCCAAGTCTTTGATTCTGGGACAGGAAAAGGCCACATTGAAATCAGCCCAAGCATAACTGTGTGCGAGGATATGAGGCTTTCAAAGTTTGGTGGTTGTGCTGAATCAAGGACAACTGCAGGATTCAGTGTTACCCACATGAGTAAAACATTCGCACCTTTACTGGTTGGGTGTAGCCCCTCACGGACAATAAAAGGGCAGCATGGGATTCATTTGGCACAGTATTCCAAGAACTATGGGTCGATTATCAACAGTAGATTGGGAGAGAGGACTTGGCACGCTACAGGCTGGTTTATCTGCAGCAGAGGTGGCAAGAAGACTGCAAGTCCACAAATCCACTATATATCTAGACTTGCTACAAGATTCCAGGAGACAGGGGCCACAGCTGATAGACAGTGTCCTGGGAGACCAAGAGAAACTACACTTGCACAAGACAGACACATCAGGGTGTCACATCTGCGGAACAGAACTCGACCAGCCACTAGAACTGCACAACAGACACCTGGCAGAACCAATAACAAAATATCTGCCCAGACAGTCCGTAATAGACTACAAGAACACCATCTACACGCCAGGCGTTCTTACAGGGGTCAAATTTTGACACAGGGAAGAAGGCAAGCCAGACGACAATGGGCTACTGCCCATACTCACTGGAGCCATCAACAGTGGAGCGATGTGCTATTCGCCGATGAATCCTGCTTCACCCTGTATCATGCAGATGGTAGGACAAGTGTTTGACGATGAAGGGGAGAACGATACTCAGATGCCTGTGTGCTGGAACCAGATCGATGTGGAGGTGCATCAGTGATGGTATGGGATGGAATTTCATTCACAGCCAAAACACAGCTAATCTTCATTGGAGGCAATCTTAACGCTGGCCATTACAGGGATGAGATCCTTCAGCCTGTTGCTGTCCCTTTCATTAGACACCACCAACTCCACTTGCTTCAACAGGACAATGCTCGGCCCCATGCGGCCAGACTGACGATGGATGTTCTGCAAGGAGAAGGCCTTAACGTTTTGCCATGGCCAGCCTTCTCACCTGATATCAATCCCATTGAGCATCTTTGGGACTACCTTGACCCGCGTGTTCGGAGACGGGATCCAGCGCCCCCCAACCGCCAGCAGCTTCCCCAGGCTCTTCAAGAAGAGTGGGATCGTGTGCCCCGGCAGATGGTGCAGCGACTAGTGTCATCCATGCGCCGACATTGCATAGCAGTTACAGATGCTGATGGTGGTCACACACAGTATTAGTGGACATGCCAATTTGTGAACTTTACAAATCAATGTTGCCCTGTTTATTGCCAGCTGGTCGCACCCTCGTTGACAGTTTCAAGTTTTTGTTTTTCACATATTATGCCAAAAACACTGCAGAATATGGATCTAATTTGTTTCTGTGATATGAAAGTAACAATAAATATTCAAGTTAACAAGTTTAAGGGTTGCGTTATTTGTTTGGTTCAGTATACTTAGAAACAAAAGTCAAGCAATTCAATACAGGGTAGATATATCTATATTATGATATATGGAGTGCTCACTACCTTCCTGATATCAGAACACAAGCTTTTTGTTTATGTTGATGCATCTGTTCAGTCACTTGTTGCCCTTCATTTGCCATTTTTTCACTTTCAGTTAACCTGTGTTAACCTACCCGTGCTGCTCTGATGTCTAACATTTGATGGATCTTATCTCAAGACCTGTCTCCTTTGTTTCCGATCCTGGGCCAAATGCAGGACAAACGTGACCGGTGACAGATGCATGAATATAAACAAAAGGGTTGTGTTCTGATACCAGGAGGGTGGTCAGCACTCCATATACCATAATATGGATATACTCATGCACCTTATATGATATTGGTTGACGTTGGTCCGCAATTTTAGCATGGTTTGATCCCGCCTCAACAAAAATTGCCCTTATTGTCTCAAAATAGCCCCATGATGTTACCTTTTTCCTATTAAAATTTCATTCTTTATCTTTGAAACATGCTCACATAAGCGCGAACTCGGGATTTCCAGTTCTAAATCTGAACACATATTTCACTCTCTACCCATTCTAAAATCAAATTACATGGCAGTCAGTCAAGGTCAGCAAGGTTGTAGTGGTAAGAGGCGTAGTCTTTATACGCATAATACCTTGTTCCATTGCCATACTGCACGCCCACGATAGACTAATGGCATAATCACACTTTTCCATAAAGTATCACCGAAAAATACCCTATAAACACTGCATGTCATGGTTTGCCAAGACGCAGTCAGGAAATAAACGGGTCACCCTGATGAAATATATTACAATGAAAATAAATTTAACAGAACCTATTAATCGAGCCGTTCGGGTGTCTGAGATAGGTACGTGTATGCTTGGATTCAGGTAAGGATTGTTTAAACGGAATACTCAGATATTTGTACACGGTACATTCCTGTAGTGGCATGTTTTCAAGCCACCATCTCCTATTACCATCAGGTCTTTTACCAATAACCATTATCTTAGATTTGCTGCCATTAAATCTCATTCTCCATTTAACAGAAAACTGGTGGGCCACATTGAGCATCAGGTTTAGCTCATCCCGACTTTCGGCTAGTAGCACTGTGCCATTTACGTACAACAGAGATGGAATTCGAGAACTCCTTTAAGTGATACCCAAATAGTTATCATCATACATAGACACGGAATCTTTGATTACAACTGAAAACAGGGTGCCGTTCAGGAGGAGCTCGTGGTTTACTCCGTTTAATACTTAAAGACTTCATACCACTCGCCGAAATGCCTAATTTTTGACCCTTTAATACAACCCTTTTTACTCTTTTAGTGACAACTCCTACTAAAGTCGAACTGCTTAAGACGAACTGCTTTCAGTTATAATAAAGATGCTACATAAATATATTCCTTGTGAAAAGACCTCTGATTCATATACTAGTATGCCTCTACTGCCAAGAGAAAAGAATAGTTTGGGTCAACAGCTTTTGTCGGTGCGCGTCAAATGAGGCCAAAGCACTCTGAGGAAAAACTGTGAATGAGATAATGGAACTTTAGCGTTTGTGTAAAGGGTTTCCAATTGCTGAGAGGTACTTTTGGTCTTGAAATGTTACACTTAACTTTAAAAAAATATATATGTCAAAGAAAACAACAGTGTTAAGAAAATTTTTCACATAACGTGGGAGCTACGGCAAGGTTACTCATGCAGTCATACGTTAATGATCTCTGGTAGCATATGTCTATTTTGAGCCGACAAATACTCAACAAGGCCTGGTGGCCTAATTGCAGGGGCTGGGCAGATGGAGGTGACAGTGCACTTGCGGTTATTGTTGATTACTGCATTTTGCGCTGTATGTACATTTACGTATAATACGAAAATGTGGTTATTTACATAATCACAATTTTGCTGCAATGGGTTTTCACTGTGAACACGTTACAAATTAAAACAAAAACTCTATTTTTTCGGGGGGGGAGGGCCAGCTTGATTTACAAAAATTGGTGACTTTATTTCGCCATTTCTAGCTTTCAATATCTGTCAGGTCCCTTTATTCACAATATTGCTTGAGTGGCACACCGAATCCATACAAAACCCTGTAAACAGACACAGCTGAGTTGAACCACTGACTTGGACCTCCTTTATCAGTACCAAAGCCATCAATGAGTGGAAACATTCCACCCAGCTCCTATAAGAAATCCACAACGAGGTTCACATGAGGGTAAACACTCACTAAGACCTGATCCGTATCTATTATAAAGTCTTAGATGAGTGGAAACACTCAGTTGGCACCACTATAGTCGCAAGACATGTCCAAACGAGGAAAAACTTTAAAGCTTTGAAATACATCTCTGTACTAAATCCTGCTTATACTCAAACGATTCTAACATATTATTAGTAATCCAAATGAATTAAATGACTTTATAACGCATCTAAGTCTGTTGTCAAAATTAAGCAAAGGCCAACCAAAAAATTCAAAACCAAAAGAAAGAACTGAACAAGCAAACAAAAAAAATACAAAAAAATCTCAAACAACATATTGCAATGTGTGAAAATACCCCTTCGAATGCGTGCTCGGTTTAAATATGGTAGCCCTCCATGATATATGTTAGAAAACGCCCAACCAGTCAGTACAAATTTTTTTTAGTGTCGAAACGAACGAACGAATTGAGATCGATGAATATATCCATTTGAAACACCAAAAAAATGATGTTTAGTCTGCTCGCAAATGATGAAACATACTCAATGAATACAATGAAATTTCATTCTGATGAAGATCCGAGTTTGAAATTATTGGTGTTCTTATCACTTCGTGAATAGAGGAATAAACTAGGCCCCTACAGCAATATAATTAAGGGTGGGGGGGTGGAAGATAAGGGTATTTCTGCACTGCCGCACTGGGGCATAGTATTGTTTGAATACCAACATACTGGAGGCCTCTAATTTTTCGTGCTTGTCAGTTTTTCGGAATACTATTATATTTTGTATTCTGTATTGGGGCAAAATCATTTTCTGTATCAGCATAATAGGACCCCCAACACACACACACACTTTAACCCCCAAATATACTCACGCTTCATGTATGAACAGTATCCAAACAATCAGAACTCAGTGCATCATCCAAATTATGCTATTTGCGATGGTAGCATAATAATTCTTGTTAAAAGTCAGTTCAAATGGCACAAAACACACATATATGCATGCATTTCAATTATTCATGGCATGTTGAAAGGCGTGGGTGGTTTCACTCAAGTAGGATACAAAACAAACAGCGCTGGTCTTTCAAGTAAGTGTTTTTCCTCCTTTGACCTTCTTTTTGGCACTCTGTCCTTGTCATGTAGGCCTGCCATCTCGTGACAGTAAAAAGGCTGAAATAATCGATAAACTGCGGTCGGTCTAAACATTGCAATACATTGTGATTGGATTACGCCCAAATTTATATCTAGAATCGTGAATTATATTCAAATACACTGAAATATGAAATTCAAACACCTCTAGACTAGAATTTCTGCATATTAGATGAACCAAGTACCTTTACTCATGTCAAGGCCACATAAAAATATTCAGGTTTATCTTCAGTGGTTTTCTAAAAGAAAACATGATGAGGGAGTAGGGATGTTTCAAACCCTTCCGTCCAAATGGTGAGCGGTAAGACGTTCGCCTTTCACCTCTGCGACCCGGGTTCGATTCTCGCCCTGGGCAGCATGTGGAAAAAGTTCCTACCACTTTAACCGTGCACGGTGGTTTTCTCCGAGTTCTTCGGTTTCCTCCACTAGGCAAGGTAGGAAGTGTACGCTAACATATGTGCCATGGAGAGTGACTCGATAAGTCAGTGCTTGACTTCTTTCACAACCCATGTAAAACAAATGTGTCTATACTTTATAAATGATTTACTGTATTAAAGCTTTCCACAAGTACTCATTGCCCATACGAGTCAATTATCCATTCAAAATGTCACAAGAATGTTGTAATATAGTTCTCTTGTTAGGCGCTAAAAGCACTGACAGCTCAAGGCATTAATTGAAGCTTTGTCAGCGTTTTTCTTTCTGCAAATTATTACAAATAAAATATTTCTCCGAAAAAAATGGTGAGACACAAAAGAATATGCGATGATAAACCGGAATATTTTATATGTGGCCTAACATAAAATAACCACAAAGTAGCAACATGAATCTCTGACTCTTCATATGTCAAATAGTAACATACAACTGTTTTTATTGTTTCAGAATGATTTGTACGTGAATTGGTTTAGGTCTGCGGTAAAAATGAAATGTGCACATTTGCAGACTGCAGGTGGCCCCTGGGCCTATAGGCTAGCAAACATATACCCTCCTCTCGGCCTCATACAGTATTCGTGGTGCTTCGTTATAACGAAGCGATACCTCATTTACATGAATACAATTTCATCAATAATATTGGTATATTTATCACTAGTGTGGTGGAGTTGAAGCACAAGTTATAGCCAAGATAAAACTCTACCCCCCCCCCCCCCACTCCCCCATGCTATGGCCCGAAAGCCAATAAAATCGCTCGGTTTGTGAACCTTGAAAAAATTCACTGTGGATGTTGAAGGCAGATCAATAATATATTTTATTTTTATTGCCTGTAGGCCCAAGTCAATGATTATTACATTGATACAATATATTCCAAGGTAAAATTTCATTATTGAATGAGTGGAGTGATTTAGACAATATGCGCTATTAACGTTCAGCCGACAAGATATACATAGAGTGTTTCAGCAACACTAGGCCTAGCCTATATGTAGCGATGGTAATGTAACAATATCTGTATTGTGTGTGTATTGCAACCTGTCAACCTGAAACTTGCAAATTTTTACTGCTTTTTTCTAACTTTCGTATTCTTTACGATGTACGCTTTAAGCAAGTTTACGTGAATAGGTAGTGACCCAGCATAGCCCCCAAACGCCAAATGCTGTTGTTAAGTGTTACAAGTGACATGGCTCTTACGCAAGGGCCTTAGAATTCCATTGTGATAGCCTGACAGATGCCTGCTTAACAGATCGATATCATACTTTCTAGGCGAGTGTATTGTTTTTCACTCACAGTGTTCAGGTTGGCACCCATTGCATTTACTTTTATATGTTTGTTTGTGTCAATTTTTGCTGGAATTATCTGAAAGCGGATTTTCATTAGGAAGTATTCATGCACAGTCTACAGCTATGGAGAGGTATAGTTGATGCTCATTTTTATATGCAACTGCAACACGAGATAAATAAATAAAAAAATAGATAATTAAATAAAAAACAAATAGATAAATACATTAGTTTATGAAATGTGCAAATTCCAAAGCACATTCATTTTACAGCTAGAGATCCCGCAGGTCTGTGATGGGCTATAAGAAACTCAGGCAAAAAACTGAGAAATCACAGACAGCTTATAAAAGTAATATTTGTGTGGCTCTGTGCTTATTCGCTGCAGTCCTGTAGGGAAGAAGAAGTGGTGTAATAAATAAATATCTAAATTAGATATTTAAAAAGGAGTCTGGCCTGGAAAACATGTCACCCACTTTATGCAGTGGACTGAATTTTGCCCATCATCGTCTGTTCAAAGAGTCTTTCTAAGGGGTCCTTTTTAATAACAATTCTATTGTATAGGCCTGTGGTTACTGTTTCGTATTTTAACGATCAGGGATAAATAAATTTGCTTAGGCGCTGACCTCAATACAACAACAAAGCTGAGCTTCACGAAGCACCAGATAGGCCATAGAGGTAGGATAGACAAAGCAAGTCGTAATTAATTGATTGACCTCAAAACAACAAACAGCTATGCGACGGCCCGCTGCTCAATAAAATTCGCTTCTTGTGCATTTCCTTTAATATGCAACGCTTAAATAAAACTCATAATACGCCCTCATCTGGGCATTTTACGACTTGTGCAAACCTGAAAGACGTTACACTGGTCAAAAGAATTTAGAAATCTCTGGTTTTCTGTGTGAACCAAGATATTGGCATTTGAAACAAAATGCAAGCAAAAAATTGGCCTGTCACGGTGCTACTTTTGTCGCTAGGTGTCGCTATATGTAAGGACTACATAAATTTGATAGCAAACATTATATATGTGGGTAAGAGCAAAAAAAAATAAATTAAGGATGCAAAATGGGCATAAAATAACTCAATATGAGTGTATGCAATGTATATCAAGCCTTTTAATAGCAAATATGTAGACAAAACATGCTGGAATGTGACTCTAAATTCATCTCGTCTTGCACAAATGTATAAGTGCTCACATTATTTTAAAGTTTGAAATATAAAAATTATTTGCAAATCCCTGAAAAATTGTATGAGGTTTCAAAAATATGAACTGATCTCATTGATTAACAAAAAAAGATATCATACGGTGCTATTTTTTCCGCAATTGTACAAAGAATTCATGCATGTTGACTTAATTTGTTCTAAGTTCATAGGTACAAGGTATCCATTCATTGTCTAACTTCGATACCATATCAAAATACATGTATGTAGGTTAAATAAACGGCAGTACGTCGTTAATTTTATATTCCAGTCATAATATATACTTTCATAGTTTTACTGAGAAGAGGCAAAGATTTTGAGATTCTCTCCATAGTGAAATACAGCAATGTGGAAAAAGAGGTAAAAATAAGAATATCAAATTATAGTTGCCTTAATAGATTGTGAATGGTAACACAGGCAGCACATCATCAAATATGCCTGTGCCACCTTTTGACGCTGGGGTATAACTCTGTGGTTTCCACGCCCCCCCCCCCCCCCCCCCAGTTGGGAAAGCGTTTATCGTACCACATTTACAAGAAATGTAAAGTACACTGACCAAGCCATATCGTTTTTCTGATTCTGTATTTTTTAGGGACAATGTTTTTTTTGTTTTTTTCTTTACATTCTTCGCATACAAGATTATCGGCTAGTACACTTAGTTCCATTATTCTACGATCTTCGTCCCAGTCATAACTGTCAGTGTTTACATGACATGCGCATGTGGCATTTGGGGGGGTGGGCGTGGCACTTTCGACGGTGGCTTGGTCAGCGTTTGCTGATTGTGTACATGCGTTTTGGTCTACCACTGCCGTGTTTCGACGTATTCTGCCTTATTTTAAAGCATTCAGTCCCCTGTTTTTGTATTTGTTACAAACCGCCCATTCTTTTTCCTTTTCACTCTTCGTAAACAATCCATATTTCTCAAACGGAACTGTGCAAAATAGGAAAAGGGAACAGCAGCTAGTCCAGGTATCGACCAATACCAGCTCTAACTGTATAGAGGCATTGGACCATAAATGGTTGCGCATATCGCGGTGTACCGAACGTCTTGAAACCAAACACAATAATAATGCGTCCTGGCTTTAGCTGTTAACTTTACTGCGTAGCGTGCATTGAAGGGGTGCATATGAATCATCGAAGTTAATCGTTTGACGAATGTGCCTGGAATTGATTGGTTGATTGATTTTTATTCTTTTATAATACATAGTTAAAATGAGTACATGAATGGCACATCTGGAGACAGCATACAATAAATAAAATAACGAAAATTGTGCATGAGAATATGAGGAACCATGTGCTATGAATTTATGACAGCCGGCATTGGATTTGCATCTTTTTTTTAATAGCATTTAAGCGGGTAAGATATCCTGACCTGTGCAATGTGTGGGCGGCACACCTAAACTAGCCCCTGACGCACATGACCACATGCAGTATACGACCATTTTGGGCTGGCAGCAGGGGTGGTCGTAAACAGCAGATATCACTTCATGTCCAATGAAAACTGCCTCAAACAAAAATCTGCAATCAATCGGTTCCAGCTCCGCAGGAGTAAGACAAGGCACTTGCTTCGTAAGTTGCATGCGTGGTTGGCATGATTAAGAAAATCATGCCTCATTTGACAACAGTCACACAGAAGTTTAGTCCTCTTTCTCACGATACAGTCTTGACTCGCAATACGTAGCAAACTATGTTCTTTTGCAGCCTGGACAGATAATGTGAATTTTCGCCCTGTTGTTTTTCATTAAGCGTAACGACACTAAAATCGAGTGTTAAGTAACCATAATAAAACTCCCAACATGGAACTAAAAAAGGGTAGCAATTGTGGCCTGAATGCAATTTTACGCAGTCCCTTGCACCTCTGCTTAAAAAATAAAAAAAAAAAAAAAAGACTTGAAACCAGCATATGCCACACAAGCTACATAAACCACCTATAATCTGCAATTTCAAGACTCATCTCACGCAACACTGGTTCACAATTGTGATTTTTCGCGCTTCGGGTCCCATGCATAATAAAAAAGGGAAAGAGAAGCGAATATAGCAACCCTATTGCACCAGAACTCGCAACAAAAGACCTCAGATGAAACTCTACTGTTAAATGTGTCACGCCGCAAGGTCCAATGCTGCTTGTAACGACGTCTGGGGTGCAGGCATGGCACGTGTAAACACAGTATCATGCTAGAAAATTTTAATATCATTCAGTTGTCGTTGGTAATATTAAGGAAAACGGAAAAAATATACAACAGCATGAAAGAGGAACCAAAGTAATAAATCTCTCGTGTCTGATCTAAAATTGTACCACCACTGCAGCCAGTGCTGGAATGTCTGTCTCCAGCAATAATGATCATGGAACACCAGGAGTACAAATATATATAAATTGAAACCTATAGCAAAATACAAAAAGAAGGAAAGAAAAAAACAGACATTTGAAAAGCACAATTTTGTGCTAATTTTTTATATAAGCTTAACTGGATTTATGGGTATATATATTAAAATCATTTTACTCTAAACAATATGGATTTCCTAACAAAGGGTTTAAGAAAGTGTATTAATTGGTATTCTGCATTGCCATAATAAATCGAAACATTGCCCTATGACTGTATGTTAGGGACTCAACAAAGACACCACTTATGTTTTCAA
>CAXHWN010000721.1:0-33000 GCA_964020975.1 Hermodice carunculata | reverse complement strand
GCAAATTTCACTTTGAATTTCAAACACATTGCATGACGTCACATAATGGAGTCAATCTTTACTTTCTAGACAGGACTCACAACAGGAACTTTGGTTGTGTACTTTTGTCTCCAAGCTTCAATGCAGATGTAAAACGTTTTTTTTTTCAATCCCCAATTACCACAATATTGCATGCCTTACCGTGTATCTTGACTACACATTTAAGACCTTTCATGCTGAAATTTTCTGTCTTAAAAGAGCCTGAATATTATTTTGTGATAGGTTTTAACATGTAACCACAATATACGTTCGCATGTATCAGACGCATACACAATTATTGTCCTTATAACCACATCAAATAGAGACATTTATAGGTTAAAATTCATATCTTCAACTAAATATATTTTTTCCAATCTTACCAGAGCTTTATTGGCTGTATCAAAATAACAACTATATCGCATTTCGATTCCTAGATCGAGACATGTCTTTGCAATATTTGAATTTACACTGTCAGCGCAAAAGTTTCTGGATATCATCTTGCCCTGTTTACTTTCAAATCACAACTTTAGTGTTCCTTTAGTTTGTGTTCAATTTCCAGTTTTTGCAATACGACTCTTCTAGCCCCGTTTCAGCTTGTGATATTAATATAAGATCATCAGCAAAAGTCAAACATTAAATTTCCTCTTATGTAGAGAAACTGAGTCACACGAATCGTTGAATTCGTGCGTTTGGTAAATCATTTATTACAATATTAAACAGAGTTGGGCTGATAAAACCTCCTTGTTTAACTCCTAACTTAATATTTATATCTTTTTACAGTCCTTTGAAATTTTGTGTGTGTATACTCAATTCATAACGAAACATATTTTCAATAATCCGAAATATGTACAGTCTTCAGCATGTTTCAAAAACTAACAGAGAAATACAGGGGACCAAATTATAAAACTTTTTAGTCTACAAAACACGCATATAGAAATTTTGTCTTATTTTATTTTCGTGTATTTGTCAATCAGCATTTTCAATACAAAATCTGATCGCTTGTTCTACATTTTGCCGCATATCCTACTTGTAGGTCATTTTTCAAATGAGATTCTGCTAGTATTTTTGTTAGCGGCTGTTTACGATTGGGCAAATAGAGTTTAAGCACATAGCTACAAACGCAAATATCCATATATATATATATATATATATATATATATATATATATATATATATATATATATATATATATATATATATATATATATATATAGATAGATAGATAGATAGATAGATAGATAGATAGATATATAATTCCACATGACGGGGTCATGGAAGACAGATTGAGACAGAGCGAGTTTGAAACAGTTCACTGCTAATCTTTCAAAGGAGCGCTTTATTAGTCTATTTCTCATTACCCCCTCGTGTGAAGTTTTTCTTCTCAATTAAACGGGTAAATTTGAAGTTTTAAAAATACATGTTTGAGTTTGAGCTGTTCCATCGCTCTGACTTTGACGCCATTTTTCACTACGGCCATCTAATGCGTGGTAGTCGCTTTTATAGCTATTGAGAAACATAACTTTCATTGCTAAGAAACGTGAATATGAACTTAGTGCATGCTGCTCAGTTCGGTACATTGAGCTTGAGTGGATAAGTAACTTTCATAAAAACAAAAAGGGTAAGCTCTTTTAACGTTTTGGTAGAAAAATCGGCACCCGCGTAGGACGTTATCGATTTTGTTTCCTTATGAATACCCATAGGAGAATTAAGGGGGGGGGCGTTTCGGACCATCTTGATGTACAAGGACCTGCAGGTTTTTCATCCAAGCAGATGGGATCAACCCAGATGTAAACATTCTCTTAAATATGTTAACCTGTACTCCCGACAGAATCGTTTGGCTTCCTTTTAGCATTACATTCATAACCCAAATTTTGCCAGGTGATGTAGATTCTTTAATATTGCTATATGCAATTAATAATTCGGTATCCTTCGTTTTGAAATTAACACAGAAAAAGGAAAGGGCCAATTTTTCAAGTTGCACAGTAACGATAAGACCTCTGTTTCTATTGGATTTTTTTTTCTAAAATATATGTTTGTGACATGACATCAGAGAAATTACAAAACCACTGCAAAGGGTCAGTGCTGTAATTTCATGAAGTCTGTGTCTCACATACATTTTTAGGCATGGTATCATTGTACGTTAAGATAGTAAGTTGTAACTAAAATCTGATGAGTGACCGAAAACCCTCTGCCAAGACGGACGGACAGACAGACCGACGGACACGTAGGTGACGACAATACCCCTCTGGTAGGTCAAGGTTACTTCCGATTGACCTTATGACAAAGATTTGGTGCAAATGCATTGAACAGAGATATCATAGGAAGGCCAATTTTCTTCAATACAGCACTGTGACCTATATGTGTGACCCAGTGACCTAGTTATCAGTAGGTGTCTGAGGCATCCTTAAGGACCAACAATTATAAATAATTGATGAAGCTACATTCAATATTTTTTAGAGATTGTGTTAACCCTGTTTTTTTCCTTTAATGCAGTACTGTGACCTAAATATGTTACCTACTGACCTACTTTTCGATAGGCACACGTAGAACACGAATGGCCCCCTCTGCTTAACATTTGGTCTCTGTAAAGTGAGTATTTTTGGAGATATGGCGTTAAGAAGGCATGGACGAACGCGTAGGTGACAATATCCCTCCGGCCTATAGGCCGAGTGTATGGGAGAGAGATACCTGGGACGAGCCATGGCCACATTGACAAAATCTCCCCTAACAATGGCTGGTAGCTTATTTATAAACAGCTGCGTACAAGGGAAATGGTTGAAGCCCGCTTGTGGAATATTCCCCAGAAAGAAAGTATATGTTTGAGTTTAAAATGTTTCCGACCACCTCACCTAAACATAATCATATGAGTCATCTTGCCTTTATTTCACAGAGCTTTCTAATTATTACATTTATATTCAACTGATGTGTGTAAAAAACAGGAATATTCTTTCCTATTCTCAGCTAAAAATCTTGACTTTTTTCACAGCAACATAAAACCATTTGAAAATTACATGGGAAATAGATGGAATGATACATTCTGGGAAAGCAATAAAAAGTAATGAAATCTAATGACTCTCTCCGTCCGAAGAAACCATCGGCCGTGTTTGCATTATGAAATATTGTTATACTTGGGTACGAAACCAGACATTCTGTTTTTCAGAGAATTCTTTTTTTCTGTTTTTCTTTCCTGCTTGCTTCTTTTCTTCATAGGGAGATTTTCTTGGACACTGTTGTTCCGAAAATCACCAAAAACAAGGTGACTGATCTACCAGTGGAATTCATCATATTAGTTGGAATGGTCAAGATGTTCCAATTTATGCAACTAAGGACCAATTAAAATTGTAAAATCTCCATATCTTCCAATCTGTTGCAGATAAACACAATATTTCAATGTGCATTTATGGGATTTTGACATCTCGCGATATAATTTAATGTATGCAAAATAGGTGAATATGCAAAATTGAAATCTTGGATAGATTCAAACTATTACAGATACAGGTGCCATTCCAAATTAAGATTACGGGTTTGTGACATAGCCACACCCAACAAACCATGATCCAAAATTGCAAAATTTTGAAGGAAAGCAAATTAGATAAATGGTCAAAATTTAAAGCTTGAATAACTTCAAAACTATTTTACAGAGAGGTGCCATTTCAACTTCAATTTTTAGGTTGATGATTCAAATTGAAGATAAACAAGAACAAGAGAAACCTCATAGTTCCTTTCCGATAGATATAAAATTGGAACCATGGGACTAAGACCCACCATTACAGAGACATAAGCCAACATGCCAAAATTGCTGTTATCCGTTAAGCACAGGCTTATGAAAATATGTGCACAGCGTAAACACCGATATTACTTCCCCAGAATTAAAACCCGAAGCCAATAAGTCAGAGTGCATCAGCACCAAAAAACTACTTTTTTTCTGTCGCGTTTGGTCATATCATATATATTTATGCTATCCTTTTCTTTATATATATATATATATATATATATATAGCAAGTACATTGCGCAATGTGGTTCCGGTAACCTGGCAGAACATACCTAAAAGGCCAAATCCTAAAATTACTGGAACAGAACGAAAGAAGTAGCTTCAGCCAAGCCGCCCTTCTCTCATAATAATCGATCGACCCCAGCTTAAAGATTTTATCGGGAAAGTGGGCATTGTGTGCCGATAATTTGCAGTTAAGTTAACTGAAACATTGCATTGCATTTGAAATTGTCTCGAGGGTTAACTTGGGCCGAGGAAACAGCTTAGCTGCACAGCCATAGTTGTTCGGTGAAACAGCATGGCTCGGTTGTTCGGTACGTGGTGAGCGTCATTTTGAACATTGTGCAATGCATTGATTCCAGGACAGTCGCACAAAAATACATTCGATTTGGATATTAAATAAATCGCAGCCACTACACATATCAAATCATTATTGATGCGTGTAAACCGATTGCAAAATACATTCTGTTGGTTTCATATATATTTGCCCCCCTCCCCCCCCCCCCTCCAGTGATCGTCCGAATACTATCATCATTTTCAAACCATTGGGTGCGGAATCCACAATTTTCAAAATGGCGAATAAGCCAGGTTAATCTCGAATGCATATTTTGAAGAGGTAGTATTCAAAATACGTATATATGTAACCATGGGACTAAGACCCACCATTAGAGAGATATGTAAAAGAATTCGGCATTTGATTTCAAAAGATGTTGCAGTCCAACTTTTTAATGCATTGGTCCTACCACACATGGACTTTTGTTGTACTGTTTGTGGTTTCCCTCCAATTCAATTTATACAGAACGTATTACCAAACTACAGACGCGGGCGGCACGTATAATTCTCCTCTGCATCATTTTAGATTTTTTCCAGCTAGGAGCTTTTTAAAAAAATATTATGGATGTCTTTCTTTGAGCAAGTGAGCTTTAAAGAAGTGTACTAATGTACAAGTGTCTAAATTGTTTGGTGCCGACATACCTATGTAACTTAAAGTCACTCTCACAGCAACACACTTATCGTAAAAGAAGTGCTAGTCGCAACAATTTAATTACCACCAAAGCAAGGCTTACAAACTGCACTCGCAGTTATGGGTATGATGGCGAAAGGTTTTTGGAATTCCCTTCTCACTGATGTTTGCTCAGCAAAATATGTTGAAACATTCAAATCTCTATACTGTAAGAAGTACCTGCAGAACTCTTAATCAAAGTGTGGTTTGATTCATTAATTATGCTTGTTGTCATTGGCATAATGGAAACAGGTAATTGCTCGGTGCTGATGGGACAGTTTTTATACTAATTTATTTCGTGGTTTTACTGTACTTTTAAGATTGCTATATCTTTTGTATATTTTCTCTCACGGCTGGGCCATGAGGAGAACTAGCGGGTATCCGCTAATCATGTATCACCTGGAATAAAGAAAAGGATCTACCTATCTACCTATATGTGGTTAGTGTTAAAGGAAGGTTCATTTGTCGAATTAATGTAATATATAATAATTATATAGTTGGACTTTTCCTAAGTGAGTATTACCTGACAATGTAAGTACAACGCCGAACATTTGCAGTTGAAGGCAGCGGTGGCCCCCACAAAAGGGATTTTGTATCAGACAATGAGGTAGCCTCCAGGCTTTGAATAAAGAAGCACCACAGGTAACACCAGACAAGACAGCCCCTGACCCCCCCCCCCCCCATATTGAGTCAAAGATGGAGTTTAGTGGATAAATTGCCCTGATAGTGGATACATGTCTGAAAATACTGGCGGGTTTTTATATAAGCGGTAATGACCATATTTTAAGCCTGTTTTAGATATTGATCACTTAACATTTACAATAATTTTCGCGGACGCCTTTTCTGTTTGGCAACATGGAGTATCGTACGTCCTTTTTTGTCTTAGTTTTTGTTTTTGGTGCCATTTTACCTTTCTGCAAACGTGTACCAAATTTCACGGAGGGCGAGGACGGTGGAGTAAGCATTCTATTAAGCAGGATGGTACAGTGGAAACATGTCGCTCCCGTGTCCTTGAAAATAGGTGAAAGTCCAAAATAATACACAGCAGAACATAACTGTTAAGAGGATATTTTTTGGTTTAAATGGCACTAAAATTTCATATTATCAGTATTTCACCTTATTCATAAAATTTGATGATGATCGATAATAATAAAATTAGTAATAATAATAATAATAATAGTAATAATAATAATAATAACAAATGCTGATATAATAATTTTATGGTACATATTCCACATGATTTATTTACATAATTGAGATGAATGCAAAACGTAACCCGGGTTTGTTTTGTGACAATCCTGGATGCAACTGAAGAGTAACTTTAACGATGTCGGTATTTCATAGTTTTTTTTTTAAACTGGTATATAAAAGGAATATGGCTGAATGAAAGGGTGTTGATGTATTAGGAAGGAATTTCAACTTAAATCGGTATACGTTTCGGGTCCAAAAGCATAGTAAAGAGTGAATAGACTACAACTTGAATTATATAGTTATGAATCGACAGTTTTGCCAGATACTATTTCTGCCATCCCAACGGAACGCATGTTCTACTTGCTACTGCTGCCCACCACAACAAAACCCAGAGGGCTCTCGGTGTTGGACAGCTGCAGTCGGCAGTGCTACTTGTGGCCACTGAAACAGGCCATATACTGACAGCATTCGCTTAGGTTTTTCCCTGCAAGATCAGAGCAAGTAGCTTTTTCAAAAACAAGCGCATCGACCAAGGAAACATTGATCATACACTCTCCTCTTCATGCTAAATGATCATAACATTTTTGTCACTTCTAATGACTAAAACGTATCATACTGATGTAGAGAATACCGATTAATCCGTGTGTTGCAAGTTGCACACTGTGATGTTCGCTTTCCCGTTCTCGCAAAGATTTACCTCACTGTGTGACGTGCATGCGAGTTATGAGTGCATATAAACTTAAATTGTGTGTTTTATTTGATTGACTTAGACAAAATGTCTGAAAACACTTGCAAAACTTGACATTTGATCGTCTGCTGTTCTATTTTTCTAAACACTTGCCTTATTATACTATTCTTGAAACAGTTGTAACAAAAACTAGTTGTGCTGACGTTGGCAGCTTCAGTTACGTGAACGTATGCAAACAGATGCCATTGAACCTTGGGGCCATACCAACTACGTTAGCATCATTAAATGTCCCAGTAAGATATGCACACCCTGCAAATTAGAAACCGTGGTGTTTTACTACAGAAGGCTTTAGGGGAAAATGTTAAAAAAATTTTCTTTATGTGGGTTTGTACATGTAACTCAATGCATGATGGTTCTTTTCACGCGGAATATGTATCCAGAATCACTTTTATCAGTCAAAGCAATTCGAATTTGCCCGCAGCTTGAACTGAAAGAGTTAATGTGTACTTTATGTATGTGATGAAGGTCTTATTGCCTTTCCCGGGAAGTATTGCCGCCAGTTCCTTGATCACAGCACCCAGGTGTGCAGATGATCGTAGATCGAGATTTTTATTACCCAGAGTCTAAATATGTTCATTGTATCTTTATAATATGAAGTGTATCTACATCATGTACGGAAGCTCAATGGAAATCACCAAATGACACCAAAGGTTGTATTTAAAAATATATCAGTAACAGGAACAAAAGCATAGAAAATGAATTTCAATATCTTTTGTGGTTGAAAGTGAATTAAGATGGTGATTGCAATAATAAGATGCTAGTTACGACTGGGATTGGACACTTTTCATGTACGTGCTGCAAGTCTGTTGGAAACCTGAAAGTAATATTATGATAGTAAATATCCCATTATGCCCTTGGAAACATGTTAGTTGTATTGTTGGCCACAATATCAACATACGTTTCAACGAATTTAACGAAGGCACAACCAAATATCACCCAAAATGTGACAAAATATCACAACAGATGTAATGGAATATCACCAATAGTGTAGCACAATATTACCACAGATGAAAGAGCGACGATTGGAGATTCTTTACGAAATGAATACACAACTGGTAAGAGTTGATGTACGGCATATCCTCATCACAAAGGCATTTACATTACCTTACCGACGACAATATAAACACAGCCATAGTATTCAACATTGCTCAAAATCATTTGCAAAGTTGCAATTTCTTAATTTGGATATGGCCAAGACAATGAATATCATGTTAATGATAAACATATGCTCACCTGTAGTTTTTCCTGACAGCAGGAGGAGAGATAGAAGAAGTAGGAACATCATTTGATAGGATCCAAGTAACTGGTAGAGCTTAGTGAACCACCTCTCTACCCGCCTGGTAATGCACCTTTGCATATTAATGTTGATGTCACGAGAACAATGAGGTCGGCCCTCTAATCGTCAAATGCAGATATCACCAATGCCGGATCGGAATACACCAAAAGAATTTTTTATTCCCAGTGTCTGCTGGTATTGTATATCAATTGAGTAGTTTCTGGAGGTTCATAGACGCAAGCATATATATGTGGCACGTTAAAGGTAGGCGACCAGTGGGGAATATCTGTCTGCGATACTCCCAATTTCTTTACATAATGGACATAACGTATACTACTCTAGAGCAACAAGTATTTTTTCATGTCATTTTCAAAACAAACGGATGAATTGTTTCGATCATTAATAAGTATTTTGCTGCCTCTAACATAAAACAACATGAAGGTATTCTTAGTAAGTGATATTAATGGGCCTTGTTTTTGATACGAGTTAGCGGGGTTTCATGTCGTGATTAATTCATGTGTACCAGGTTTTGTATTGCTGTAAATCATCGTTTCTAAACTGCGACGCTAGCGTGTCCGTGGGCCTGGACATTTTAATATTCAGACACTTTTATGGTGAAGGTTTTATAACCTACGTTTGTTGGCAACTTCATATACAGTCATATGCAGCATTTCCACACTTTGAATGGGGAAGCAAATTCACATTATCAGCAATTTAACTCTTTAACCGCCAATTTCGACAAAAGTGGATGTGCTGTGAATTGGCATAGCGATACTACACTCGTGTCTGTAAACTAATCTTTTATTCACGTAGCAGCATGCCTACAGGTTTTTTTCTATGTCTGAAACGTATCCTGAATGGGTTATCCTACATAGGTATGAAGGATAACGCTCTAAGTGTAATCTTTCTTTTGATTGGTCCTTCATTGGTTTCAAGTGGTAGACAAACCAATGAGAGGCCATGGTGCATTTAAAAAAATGCTAACTCCTCCCACTTTCAAATTGGCGTCGTTTTCAAACTTGTTTATCCGGAAGTTCGATTTGGTGCGTATTTGCCCTTTTTAGAGTTTGATTTTTCCGTGTACCGGCTGCACCGATGAGTAGGCATTCACACGTATTCATATATTATTTTATAACTCATAAAATGTTCTGATTTGCGGGCTGGGCATAGTTGAATAGTGACTCAAGGAGGTTTAAATGCTTGCCGCCGTATTGTATTTTTGTATCATCTGTGTACGTGTTCTTTTTTGGTTTTTTTGTTCCTGCTTTGTGTATCTGGCAAGTGATTGATGTACAGAGAAAAGCAGAGGTCCTAATCGTGATACATCACCGTCAAACTAGTGGGGTCACCAGAATTAGTATCAGCTTAGTTAACCCAGAACACTTTAGCAGACGTTTTACTATAACGACTGTTGAGCAAGAGTAGCTCAAATAATCAAATGATTAATTGCCCACAGAAGTGTGTATTAAATTGCAGCAATCAGGAAATAATACTTATTGCACAGCCTTTCACATGATTTCACGAAATAACTTTAAGCATGCTCATTATGCATGTATCAATCTTTGAGCACAAGGTCTTATAACGATGGACTTAGTCACTGTAACAGAAATGCCAAAGCCAAATTGAACTACTGGGGATAGTTAAAATCAGTAAGTGAAGACAGATGGTGCAGACAAACTATATACAGCAAGCTCCACCCCTGGGGTGGAGCTTGCTGTCGGAGTCAAGACCACATACAAAATTGCTTTCGTTGTTCATTTTATAATCAGGGGAACCCTCCAGATGATTTAAGACAATTTCCAGCCTTTCCGAAGTTTGCATGAATAAATGTATTTTTTGCCGCCAGGATGGGAAAGGGTTGCTATCAGGGGCAAGGTCCCATATGAAATTGCTGTCATTGCGCAATTGGTGTTTGGAGGACCCATACAGACAATTCGAGACAATTTCAAGCCTTGCCGCCTTTCATATGAATAAATATTCCTTTCCCCCGGGGGTTGGGGCTTGCTGCCCGGGTCATCAAAGTCCAACGCAACATTGCTGTCGGTGACCATTTTATAGTCAGGGAAACCCTACAGATGGTTTAGGGCTTTTTGCAGCGTTGCCTATGTTTGCATGAATAAATGTCATTTTTATCCCTCCATTATGGGATATTTAAGGGTTAAACCCCACCTGTGCCCCGGTAGCTATGCTAAAATCATAAGTCTGAGGGTAAATCATACTAACCAAGATATCAAACCTGTTACCATCTTTCAGATGAATAAATGGTCTGGGCGGTCTGTTCTTTGAGTTACACGGGCAAACGGACTTTACACTACTGTGGTGAAATGAAATACCTTATGAATGAATGTGTTGACGTTAGACCAGAAATCTTACATTATCTTCACATTGCGTATGTAATATGTTGTTTAGTTTAACTAAGTAAATTTACCAGGGAAGATGGTTAGACAACCAAGTGTCCATATCTCCCCTATTCTAAGTCATAATTACCCCTTAATTGGTGAACGTGTACATTATTGTTTCAAGTCATCATATCTGGAATTCGTCAATTAAAATACAAAAGTCTAATATTGTAAATTATAAGTTAAGTTTAATTTGCAAACAAAAATACAAAATTATAGTCTCCAATTCATACCACAGACTACATGTCGCCTACCAGCGCAAGGTGTCACTAGCCCAACACAATGGAGTCGAAGGTGGAGAACATGCACTGGGTGCCAAATACAGTGGCAGGCTAGTATTCATAAGCCCTTTTGTCGCTGGGAAAGTCTGTTTTCAGTTGGGGTTCGAAGACATAGGTGCAAAGTGCCCCGTCCCTTTGTTCACCGGCACCGTCTAGTGCGCGGTGGTATATGTATCTAACGTTTATTTAGACATCAGTCAACTTACCATAGACATAAGATAGACAGAGTCTAGCAGTGATGAATGAAAGGGTGTATGCAATTCCATGTGCACTCTGCAAAATAGTATTTGGTTAAAGACTATTAAGATGCATAGTGGTATATGTTTGTTGAAATAATCTATCCTGATGGGTTACTAACTGGGTTGCCATGTACCCTCGCCAGCCAAGCTCTAGGATGCTTTTGTTGTGAACTCCACGTATGTGCTGGTAATCGAAGAATTACCATCCAGCTATGACCAACCAACGACTTTGTAAAAATACTTTTAAGACATAACTTACTATCTTAACTTTAATCCGCCTGCATGGTTGTGTCTGAAGCAGTTATCGTCCGTTACAAATCCAAATGCGACACGATACCTTGAACTGGCGAATCATGCACCATTTTGAAATGGCAGTTGCACAAAAATACATTTGATTTGGACATCAAAAGCAATCACCGCCACAGCATATATCAAATCAAAATTGATGCTATGGAATATTTGCAAAATATATACTTCTGGTTTCGCATATTATAAGCTCCGAAGATTACCTTAATATTCTTATTTACAAACCATCGGGTATGGGAGCCACAATTTTCAAAATGGCAGCCATGTTTATGGGTTAGTCGCTTTCTATCGATATTTTGAAGATGTAGTATCCAAAATATATGTGTCATTATTGTTAAAGGAGGTAAATTTGTTGAAGAACGTTGTGTTAAATATAAAATGGGACTTTTCCAGTGTAAGCATTTCCTGAAAATGTAAGTAGAACGGCTTAAAATTACCAGTTTTTTGCAGCATTAGGCTCCGGAATTGGGATATTGCATCACACACTAAAGTCGCCCCAGGCTACCAATTAAGTAGCTACACTAGTTCGACCTACCAAGCCCCCCTGTTGAGTGAAAGATGGAACTCAGAAGAGAAGTTGCCCCGATAGAGGATACAGGTCCGAAAGTACCGACGGGCTTTTATGCAAGTGGTATTTAAGAAAAATTAAGTTTTCTTTACTACATCTCTAATGGCCTTGAAATTAGGTCAAGGTCACCCCAAATTTGACAAAATTTCAACATCACCTTAATATATATTTGGTGTAAAGTTGCAACTTTATAATCAAAATAATACATTCCGTGTACTTTAAATACATATGGTGTAAGTCCCACTTCATACTACCAGTGGTGCTACCACAAAGCCACACGTCATTGAATTTTATCTGTGTCATATTCTTATAATGGTATGTTGATATGTGTGCACAACTTCTGACGTAATAACCATAACAAATAAATAGCTTCATGATATGCACCGTCGTGACCTTGAAAAAGTAAGATCCAAGGTCACCGATGTTATGAAATATTGAAATTCCGTACATGATACACATTTGTAATACATTTAGGGACCGAACACTTGATATTTAGGGGCGGGCTATGCATTTTGTATCAACCTACTTTTTTTTTTAATGCACACAAGATGTACATAATTTTTTCCCTCTGACCTCAACGTGCAGTTTTTTTTTTGTTTTTTTTTTTTTTGGTGAAGAAGTGAGTGGGATGCACATGTTCTTGAACTGTTTTAGGGTTAACATTTACAGTACAATCAATGAAGACGAAATAAACACAACATTTGGTATTTTGGAAAATTAACATTGTATATTGAAGGCATAAAGGAGACATTAATTTGTGCATTTTATGTTTACCAGTGAACTATGGTACTATCAGCTATCACAGGTTTGCTGAACATAGTAAGGAGTTAAACCTGACTTTGCCAGCCATACCACATAGGGCGAAGCCGAAATGTGCTATGGCTGACTAAGGCCAAGTAAAACTCCGTACTACGTGAAGCTAGCCTGTGATAATGATTTTATCATATTTTTAGTAATAATTATGTTGCTCGCCTGCTAAACCGTGATATAAACCGTATCACCTGTTTGATTTTCGTGCTGCACAAACTTTTCTGTTCGCATGCAAAAGCAAGGCTCGCTCGCTAAAACGATATCGATATAAACCGTATCACCTGTTTGATGAAAATACCATGTGTTTGCTGCATGAGACATGGGGTGTGGTTATATATTTTGGAATAATAAACCAATCAATTCTGCTTATTATTACTAAAAATATGATAATACAGCATCTTGTCTAGTCAACATGATCAACACAAACATGTATTCTTATTTGCGCAACCAAAATACTGTATGTTTCTTCTAATATATATATATATATATGTATATATATATATATACATATATACACAGTTGAAACATGCTAATATATTAAGCAGCATTGTATTTGTATCCAATGTAGTGACTGTCTCAGATATACAAAGGTATACATGTAAAAATAGAGTAATGCTAGAACAAGTTCTTGTGTACTTTGCATTCTGCAAAAATAAAGTGACATTCTGAAAAAGTAGTGTTTCTTATTGTTATTTCTTCATATCCACACCTATATGTATCCTGCCAAGCCACCAGCTAATTGTGGTCTGCACCCAATCTAGATGAACTAGTTTAGTAAATATAGTTAATAAATGTATATCCAATCTGGATGAACCAGTTCAGAATGTATGGTATTAACTCATTCCACCCTGAAGGAAAAGTATAGAAACATGTGTTTTATATGGATTGCGAATCTGGCAAAGCCTATATTAATCCCTCTCCAAGGCAGAGATGTTGGCATATACTTTTCTACCTTTTATTGGTGGAAGAAACCGAATATCTCGGGGAAAACCACCGTTCACGATCGGAGAGGCAGTTAACTCCAACCACATGCCGCCAAGGCCGGAATTTGAACACAGGTCGCATATGTGGCCATGAGCATATAATTGGGAAGGATCTCTTATGCAAGATTAATCCAAAATTTCGAAAAATAGCCAGAAAATGAAGAGACGACATTTGGATTTTAGCAGGAAAACATTGATTGGGGTGGAATGAGTTAATAAATTGTGTCTCTTACAAAGATCACATTATTTCTAACATATCCAGTAGGAGGCACTGGTTTTCCTTGTTTTGTGATGCTGGTTTGTTTGCGATGGTACTCTTTCAGTCCATCATACAGATACCAAGTGCCTCCTACTCGCACGTTGTTGACAAAATTTCCACCATTTCCATACGTGATACACTGAAGTGTGTAGCTGTGTCCCAAGATCTGCAGCTTATTGGTATTAGTTTATACTACGTGGCAGTTTCAAGTACATGTAAATCATCTTCATGATCTTTAATAATAGAGAGGTATTGCCTGCTGTTCATGGTCCCCGTGTACGCCCAGCACATCACAAGTTTTGGCTCATCACGTGGTTATTATGCGCGCAGGTGTCTGTGGTTTAAACATATTTGAAAATAAAATATCTTTAAACCACAGACACCTGCACGCCGAATAACTACATGATGACCTAAAACTTGTGATGTGATAGGTGTACACGGCAACCATGAACGGCAAATATATGTGTGTTTACATAATCATTTATTTTGAATGATTGTGCCTAAAAGGTATTCTAATTTTGATGAGGGAATCAAAATACTAGTGTGTGTGATATTCTTGTCATTATTTCAATTTATTATATATGTGCAATATAGGTGAGACGTGTTTAATCTCCAGAGATTAATGGGTATGCGCGTGTATTTCAGTGATACCCAGTGATAATTTGTTTCATATTTTATTTTATTTTATTTTATATTTTATTTCTGAGATTAAACTATTTTTAAGGCACTATTACTTAGCTCTTCGAGAGTCAATCACAGCAAAAGTTGTGCTGATGAGCCTGAATCACCATCATCATTTCAGATTCAAATTCCCCATCCACAGACCTTTCATTCAAGTACCAGCATGCCTATGTTCCCAGAGAGACTAAGCCCAAAGGGCGCCGAGGAAAGCTGTTGACTCAGTCAACGTCCAAATGTGGCACTGAAAGGGGTATTTCCAGTTATTTATGTCTTGGCCACCCATGGGTGCTCTAGAGCCCAAGAATTGAACAGGTTTTTGTTACTATTATTGACCGAAGTTTTCGGTCCGAAATTTATAGGAATCACAAGATTATCGAGCCAAATTCATATTAAATATTGTATTTTCCTACCATTCTCGAAAATGCTTGCAACCAATTGACCATTTTGATTTGTTCAAGCACCTGGATGTATCGAACAGATGGCTTGATAATGGCAACCTGATCTAAGTCATTCCCATACAATTTTGATTTTTAGTCATACTATGCATATGTGCATTACGTGAAGACTAATTTATGCAAGTTACTGCAATAAAGTGCTAAAAACGTATCTACCAAATCTCTTATATTTTGTTGAGTTTATTCAGTGCATGATATAGTGACCTTTGTCAGAGTCTACTCTAACTGAATAGAGACACTTGTTGTGAAATGTGAATTAAACCCCTACTCATAGGAACTTTGTTTTCCTTTTTGAGAAGCTTTCAACTGGCATCCACCATGTTTTTTTTTCAGTTCTGAAGATCTTATGACCTCTCACCCCTATGGGGAGGCTTGTCACATGATAAAAGACTATTGTAGACTGATGGAAGTCGATGGAAGTCTACGGGCACTTGGTTTGAAAGTATTGTACATGTATTCCCCATGCAATAGTATCCAATGGAAGAAAATTCAAGATCGATAATTTTATCAACGTGTCTTTCCAAACCAGGATAGTACTATTAAAATGCTAAAATTCCCACCATTGCCTTCAATTAATTAAGGACTATTTTACAATTGATGCTTGACATTTCTTTTGCTGGGGACAGGGTATTGATACCTGAGTGGCCGTGTGAAATTAAAGCTTTAACAGCATTGTGAAAATCCTTCTCTTGTATTAATATTTAGATATTTTATGATATTCACTCTAAGTCTCAAATGGGTGCAGTGATGACTGCAGGACTCTCCTTAATAATTTGATATTCTGCATTTACATGTATAGAATTGCCATATCCATGCTGGGTTACAGAATAATCTGCACAATGTATATAGCCTGTAAAGCAATGGAACAAGATCACTCTTCTGCGTCATTCAAATTGGCATTTCGCAACAAATGGTGGGCTCCCAAGTTCTCAAGGAAAGCTATTGACCCACTTATACACGGAATTTGATGGGAAAATAAACAGTTTTTTTTCTTGGTTAGCCAAAACGAGAATAGGAACGTGGATGTATCAAATATTTCGAGAATCATACATGTACGTGTACGAAAAATCTAAATGCCACTATTGATACTATCTTTTATTAAAGCAGTATTTTTTTTTTTTTTTTTTTTTTTGGAGAGGAATGACGTACTTTATTTTTTTCAGGTGATACTACGAAGGACATTATATTTTTCAGCAATGTTCGGACGTACATTTTTTTTTTAATTAAATGCATAGCCCCCCCCCCCCCCAAATATCAAATGGTCGGTCCCTTAGTGTTGTTACACTTCGTAGCTTGCAAAATGTAGAATTTAGTGTCCTTTACTTCAACATTAAAGACCTTAATATAAGGTCAAGGTTATACAAAATTTGAACAGATCTGATCATTGGCCAAACGCATATCTGATGTACATTTTGAAGTTGTTTCTCAATTTATAATGAAAATGATGAATTTAATGTACTTATCACACTTGTAATGCTTGTTCCACTTCACACTACCAGTGGCACCACAATGACTCCATACATATCTGACTTTTTCTGTCTAATGTTTCTGTACTGTGTTATGAATTCATGTGCACATGTTCAGATTTAGTGACAATTATAAATAATAATTTTCTGAAATGTATTCCCCCTGTGACATTCAGAAGGTAGGTCAAGGTCAAGTATATTATGCTATATATAACTTCTACATATGATAAAAATCTGGTACATTTGGTATCATTAGCCTGATTCATTCTCAACACAATGAATTATAATATAACATAGTGTTTTCAACATCTTTTGGCCTATATCTTCTGTGGTACTGGTAGTGGCGCCACTAAATTTAAGCGTTTCTCTGCCTGGTCAACATCCCCACTAAGTTTTGGGATGATTCATGAAAAACTTAAATCGCAATATTTTCAAGTTTAGACCCAAATATCACTTTAGATGGCGCCATCAAAATCGGATTCTACCTAGTTTTTCATACCTTTCATAAGTCCTGAAAAGTATCTAGTACAGAAAAAGATTATCCATATTCATTAATTCCAAACCCAACAATGACAGCCAAGAGATTCCAGACTTGCCAAAGCAATAACATTTCTCTTCCAGTACCAATGTGAAGAAACAAATTTCACTCCTGACTTGAGACAGGCTGTCACCAATAAAAGGCAACTGGTGGTTTTAAAAGCGGTCCTCTCAACCTTAGAAATATTCATCATTAACTGCAGACACTAGTTCTTTTCCAAAATGTATAGGCCTAACCACCCAAAACACAAATTCCATAACTTCTGCCAAAAATGGAAAGGACACCTGTTAGGCCTATCACCTTTTAATTCTTCTGACTTGTCAGTCAGCTATGTTTACAGCAAAAGAGTAAAGTAGGCCGCATCGTTTTTGTGATATTTATGAATCTGGAACATTATAAACACACTCTTCCTCCACTATAACTATGAGTCCAAGAACAAAGCCCACAGCACAGCATAGCCATTGAAGTAATTTTCAAATAGTACAGAAAAACATGATCCATATTCATCAATTCCAAACCCAACGATGACAGCAAAGAGATTCCAGACTTGCCAAAGCATCAACATTTCTCTTCCAATATCAATGTCAAGAAACAAATTTCACTCCTGACTTGAGACAGGCAGTCATCCATAAAAGGCAACTGGTGGTTTTAAACCAGTCTTCTCAACCTTAGTAATATTCATCATCAACTGCAGACAGGGCTAACATGAAAACTGTAGATTGTATCGCGTTCACAAGCCTAAGTTAACAGACGAATGGACGGAGGGAGTTATATAGTGACGGAGGGACAGGAATGAGTGATTGTGAGCTCTACGACCCAATATATGAAAAGCTTGGTCAACCTGTGATGGCTTTGAAATTCGACCAGTCGATCGACCCCATTACGTGAAAGTAGTGCTCGTTTCATAAAACATTATGGGTTGCAAAGCATGCAGAACAAGATAGCTTCCACTCGTGTGTACTCGTCTTACTTTAAATTATGCCTAAGATTGAATTGTTTCCCAGCTATATTGGATTGTGTCTGTATGCTGTGTGACCCTTCTTCATTGCCCACCAGGTACCAAAACCGGCAACCTCAATTTGTTTAAGGAGAAATCTGGATTGACATCAATTGTGTAATTTAGCAGTAGTTGTCCGGGGTCCACCCCATATATTTCTTTCTGATTGACCGTTTGTTGATGGTTCCATTCGTGCACCATAAGTTTGTGAACACGATACTGCAATATTTCGTGGCCACATGAAACTCAAATGTACTGAACGTTTTGCTTGACACAATGTCTTGATTGATAAGATTTTGTGACTTTGGAAAATTTGTCAAGGTCACAATACTTATGGATGCCCAAAGATGGACCCATTAATCCTTTGCGTGTAAATGCCTCCATCTTATCCTTCCAAAATGCAGCTTCTGTTTGCTGTACAATATGCATTGCTAATAAAAAGAGCTCTTCACAATTCTGTCTGCACGCTGAGTTCACCTTGTCATAGACAGGCGAATTAATTGCCTTACTTTTTTCAGCAGATACTAAGCTTTAAATTTCAGAATCCTAAAATATACGTGCATGAAATTTCAATCTTGGAGTCTAATAACTATTGTTCCCTATCAAATGGCAGCTGTCAAATAAAAAAAACGAAATGAAGAACATGACAGCAACAGCAAACAGTGCAGCACAAATTTCTGATTAACTGGAGAAGTGTCTTAATATTCCCACATCATAACGCCATGCCTTGACGATCAAGTGCTAAAACGGATTATCGCCAACAGTTGGGCGCATGATCGCTGATCTCCTAAACTCCAAAACCATACATTAAACATTAAAAAAGAAAAAAACTTACAAAAACCATCCGAGTATAAGTAGCTGTTTAAGGACATCGCCAAACTTAGTACTTCCACTGTCAATGATTATGATGTTATGTACATTTCTCCTTCACTACAATTAGGTACTTCTGACAAACAAAATAGATGTTTCAAAACGTGCTCATTATTAGTGTTATAAATTAAAGCCTACACTGAACAAGATCTTGTTAAAAGACAAAGGCTGTAGTTACTCCTGCTTTGCGAGAGCATTGAATTAGACAAAAGCCAAGCGATTTTATGTAAGGAGTATTACAATATATATCAGCCCACAAATGGACACAAAAGGCATAAAATCATTATCATCAATTTTGGATAGGATTTGGCCAAAGGTTTATGAGAAGTCAACATGTAAATGTAAATGAAAGAATAGGCAGACAACTGGCTATCATATATATCATACGTTGGAGTGATTGCCTAAAGAACTGAGCTTCAAAAATTTTATTTTCTGTTTATTATACTATTCTTTTAGTCATTATATCGCGTATCCTCGGATGAAAGGAGAAGAAAGGGATGCAAGCAACCACTAAATGGCGCATCCTCGGAACAAAGGAAAACCGTAGTAAACTGCCCCTACATGGCGTATCCACGAAGAAAGAAGGCGAAAGCATGGTAAATCACCAACTATTGCACTTCAGTTTTTCTTGGTTGGCGTGTGCCAAGTTGATGTTCTGCTTTTCAAATGTACACAATGTTCACTTCTCTTGTCTGACAGCAAAATCCTAAGCTGACGCCAGCACATGCAATGGAGGTAGAAAAAGTGAATACTACATCCCGAGGGGTAGACTTTCAGTAGAAGGGTACTGGGAGGAGGGCTGTGACTCCTGTCGGAGGATTCCAAGTGCGAAAGTTTATCACGGAGATCGATTGTGGGATTTTTCTTTTTTCGCAGTATGTGATACCACGATGACCACGTATGAAGGAGAAAAGCATGATGACGGGGATACATAGAAATGGTCAGCTTAAAGGCTAGAAAGCATACTTGTATCATATTAGGTCAAGGCAGTTGTCACATTTACATTTCAGTGACTGACTTGCAGGAGTCTCACACAGGTGCAGTTTACAATGTACACTGGCACATTAATCGGCTCATGGTGTTCACTGGCTCTGTATTCAGTTGAGAAAGGTTTACAGCAATATAAAGCTCAGCTGGAAACATTGACTAACTTCGAAAGTATTGCAGATGGATTAGTCTATCTAATTCAGTTCAAAGTTTTTGCTATAAGCGCAAGCAATGAATTAAAGGTGAAAATTGAGTTCATGCATTCATACGTCCGAATTTTAAATGTTGAATATGTTCAACGTTATTCTGAATAGATGTGTCAATCCAACTTCAATTCATTGGTTTCTGACAGACGCGCACCCAGCAAATTAAAAGGGAAACATGTGTAGAATTTTACTGTATGGTAATAAGACACACATGGAAGATTTAAATGCTTGGCCATTTCAAAACTATGAGGTGAAGGGGCCAGTCAAATTTCAATTCAAAGAATTGTGTTCAAGGTACATTTGATTATCATAAACACCTAAAATTTTGCTAATTTCATAATACATTTTTTCTTGACAGGATCTTTATCAAAATTACTTTCTGTTGGCTTCTTTAGTTATACGGAGACACCCGACGTCCACCAGGCGGGGCCACTCACGCTTGTCACTAAATGTCCGAAATGTCTTGGTATTGCGCCATCTGCCACTGGGATGATGGACCTGGTGCTGATCCTCTAGAAAAGGTAGGTATTATCAGCATAAGGGTGATACATGAAAAGCAAGGGACCATTGCCAGAGGCTTTTATTGCATGCGAACTTAAAATTAAACAGTTCATTTATTTCCGGAATCTATTTGTTCAAATTTGGCATTCTAAGGTAAAATTTTGAGCAGAATGGCATGAAGAACGTTACAATTTCTGAAATAGTTACTTCCTCAAAGTAGAAATATTTCCGATAATATAAAAATAGTTTAGAGAACACGAACATCCGCTGGCCGTACACAATTTGATAGTTGCAAACAGATGTGCTTGGCTGATTGAGGATACCAAACATTGACAAATACAGTGTTTTCAAGGAATTAGCATGTATCTGGATAGAGATGACCACATAAAATTTCTTGAAACACAAAGTGACTCTATGAATTTCAACGTGGGTGCATGGTGTACCATGCCAGGTGGAAACTAGTTGATGGGGAAGAACAAATATGTCACCTTCACCCCAACTGCACCCCACTAACACCACCACAAGCAGAAAACCAACCATACACGTCGTAAAAGCTAGCAACCAGGCGTAACTTCCTATTTGACAATTTTGGTAACAAAGTGGCAATTCGTATGGGCCCGTACGCCATCAATCATTTGGTATTGGTACGCTAGTTATTTGTAAATAGATGGACCTCATCGTCGCCCTCTCACCTCCATCCCCGAATGCTAAGGAAAGCTGATGACTTAATCCCCGTTCAGAGCGGGTAGTGGGCTAAAGATACATCTTATCATAGTAGATTTTACAGCTCACCAATATTCAGAAAGGCTTAAACGTCAAGCTGTTGGTGGATAAACTAAATCAACTGGAAGGGGGATAGAATCAAAATATAACTGCGCATATGGTTTTGGTAACTCCAAATTTGTAATTAGTTCAATGGAGACAGTTAAATCAAAATCTAACCATGACACAAGATGTCAGAACATAGAGTACATTTCAAATTTTATTGCAAACAGATTGTTTCTAATAATTCTAATCTACACGTCTACCTGGCAGCCAAATGTTACCTCACCTTAATTTTTACAGAAATCTACTTCCATACATTCAACTGTCATAATCCATCTTTGTCGATTTTAAAATATTGTGTCGTAAGATACTGGTTTACACACCCGCAAACCAAGGAAGTGTGTGCGCTGATCCCGAAGACGGACCAGGGTTCGGGCTGCCACATGAACTCGTTAACCATGTTGTCTGTACATACTTCATCATCTGTTTCGCTGCAGTTCATGTTGCCTTCTCCCGCCACCTTTATAGGCCTTTAACGGCATGTTCTGTAATAATAATAATAATAATAATAATAATAATAATAATAATAATAATAATAATGATAATAATAATTTTGTTACTTGCTCCAACTGATTTGCTGACATTATCTTGCAATCTTTAGAGTTTGGAACACATACATCCCCCAAGACCTCGGAGCTTTATATTCAGAGAGAGGAGATAAAGTTGATCAAATAAGAAATAACGTGATGAAAGTTAATTCTTTATATCGTATAAAGAAACATACTTCTCAACTTTATTTATTTGAAAATATTTGTGTGGGATGACTTGAAATGCAACACTGCTCTTCCACAAGGCCCGTTCTGAGTTAAGGGGAAATCATATACTTTTTTTTTCGAGAAAACAAAAACCATGGGTTAGGCCAGTAAAGCTACACGAATATGAAGCTTCCTTGCACAGGGATGCAAATCTTATGAATGTGAAAGTTCACGTTTTTAATCAATACCCAGCATGTTAGAACATTTATCTTGGTGTTTCCGAAAGATTGCACCTTTTCTGATTGTTCTAAAAGAGTAAATTGAATGCAGTTGTGGAAGAGAACATACGTGTTGGCAGATATGCCAAGGCCAAGAGTTTCCGCAGCAATTTTCAGGTGGGTTCATCTGTTCTGTATGTCACAGAAAGTCCAACATCTGGAATCTTCCGGTATACAGCTTAAGACCAATGAAAGACACATCCTTTGACAGATGTGTCTGTGAAGACTGATCTTTCCGCTTGCCAAATTGCTGAAAGAAAAATGTTAATTCACTATAATCATGTGTAACAGTTCATGAAAAGTACCATCATGTCCAATTTATATATATTCATGCCTACTGTATCTTCCTTTTGACAATATTTTTGAAATGTCGCAGAGAAATGTATTAGTCTGGGAAAAATGTCATGTTTTTTTAAATATCCCGACACGCAACTGGCTTGTTTCAAATGTATTTTATTTCAAAACAAAACGGATTAGGAAACACAGCGATGGTTTTCTTTATCTTTCTTCTTAACATATAATGACAAACATTTTGCAGATTTTACATACATAAAAGAAGGCGGCGGCAGAGGAGGAAGAGGAGGAGGAGGAGGAGAAGCAGCAGCAGCAGCAGCAGCAGCAGCAGCAGCAGCAGCAGAAGAAGAAGAAGATCGAGGTTAGATATTATATCTGAAAGCCAAATAGTGTAAATTTCAATTTTGAATAGTGTTTCTATAGCTGCAAATGTGCGCCACATTTGCCACAAGAACGCGCGGGAATTTTTCTCCGATCATGGGCCGATGTGGGAAAGTGTTAGTGGCGTCATAAACACAACCCCCTGGCTAGAGTGAATATGTAATAAGGCAGAGTGGCTTCAGTAACCCAAGCGGCATGGCATAAAAAGCAGAGCATAGTGATTCCGGAGAGAATGATTTTTTTCTTTGTTATTTAATTTTTTATTGTACGTCATCTGAAAAAAGCTGTTGCAGCAGAGGAAAAGATCATTCAACCTAACAGACATAGGCGGAACGCCCACAACCCTTCCATCACTGGTACTGCAGAGAGTGCACCCGGGGGACAATCAGGCTCTCCCAACTTGTCTTCTGGGCAAGATAATTTGTTGCAAAGGAGATATAAAGTCTGTACAAACAGTTAATTTTCCCGTACTATCTGTATGGTTCTATGGAAGATTAAATACAAGTTTGCATTTATGAATGACTTTGAATATCAAAACTCCTGCCCGGCAGTAGCCTCGCTACTCTTGGAGGGCAGTATTTACGTTTCGCATACACCGCCATCAGTACAAGCGCTTATAATCCTATATTTCAGATCGTACCCATTATGTAAAAGTGGAAAATATTTTCTTGTCATTGACTTATTTTCTGGGCCCACATTAACAGGTAAGATACAATAAGATGATTTTTTATTTTCACCAGCATATTGGGAGCTGGCCTTGGACTGTCACAAACAGTGGCACATGACTGAAAGAGCATATGCCAGCCACTCACTGGCCTTGGCAGCTGGGTTGAGGAGGCGTGAAAGTAGTTGTTTTCCAAACAAGTGTGATATTGCTCAAGTCTCATTGGACTGCATCCCATATTTTATTTAAACTATATTTCATTGCAAAATAATACTTAAAGTGAAACCCGTCACACACGTTGTAGCCTTATACTGTTATAATACAGGTAGGCCTCTAAACCTAGCTAATTGGCTTGGAACAAGTCTATAACCAGATAACGTAACGCGGGGCCCCCAGCACAGTGCTTTTTTATCATAGCTACGAGGCCACTAGCCTCCTTGATCATACAGACAAGACAAGGGTCATAACGCACCCCTCTTCAGAAGCACTTAATTGAAATGCTGTGTAATCAGTTTATACCGTTTTCCTGTTAAGCACTTATGACATGCAGTTAAGCTAAGAAAGATTAATGACATAAACAACATGTTAAACGAACTATTGGTCAACTTGACACTGTAATGGTTCAGTCAGTTTACCTCATAGTTATGTCTCCCGGTGGAAGCCGGGGGACATATTGTTTTAGTGCCGGTTTCTTCCACTTCTGCTTCTTGTTGTTGTTGATGTTGTTGTTCAGGTTCTTTAACACTTGGTTTCCGTGCGATAAGTCTTGAAGGACTTGACAGAATTTGATGAAACTTGCTAGGATTATGTATCTAGGCAAGACCTAGATTGGGATTGTATTCGGATGACCTTGACGAATTCTCAAGGTCACAGGGTCACTTATGTGAAATTGGTTTCCGTTCGATAAGTCATGAAGAACAGGATGGAATTTGATGAAATTTGGTAGGATTGTGTATTTTGGCAAGACCTAGGTTTGGATTGTATTTGGATGACCTTGAGCGAATTCTTAAGGTAACAGGGTCACTTATGTGAAATTGGTTTCCATGCAATAAGTCTTGTATAACTTGATGGAATTTGATGAAACTGGGTAGGATTTTGTATCTTGACAAGACCTAGGTTTGGATTGTATTTGGCTGACCTTGACTTAATTTTCAAGGTCACAGAGTCACTTATATGAAATTGGTTACCCTGCAATACGTCTTGAAGAACTTGATGGAATTTGATGAAACTTGGTAGGAATATATATCTAGGCAAGACCTAGGTTGGGATCATGTTTGAGTGACCTTGACTAAATTCTCAAGGTGACAGGGTCAGTTTTATGAAATAGGTTTCTGTACTATAAGTCTTGAAGAAATTGATGGAATTTGATGAAACTTGGAAAGATAATGCATAAAGGTGAGATCCCTAATTGGATCGTAGTTGGGTCACCTTGACCCAATTTTCAAGGTCACAGGGTCACTTAAATATAAAATTGGTTTCTGTGCGATAAGTCTTGAAGAACATGATGGAATTTTATGAAACTTGGTATGATAATGTATCAAGGTAAGCATTGTCTTTGGGTGACCCTGACTGAATTCTCAAGGTCACAGGGTCATTAATGTGAAATTGGTTTCCATGCCATAAGTCTTGAAGAACTTTATGGACTTTAATAAAACTTCGTTTGATTATGTATCAAGGTAAGACCAAGGTTGGGATTGTATTTGGGTGACCTTGACCTAATTTTCAAGGTCACAGGGTCATTTATGTGAAATTGGTTTCTCTGCAATAAGTCTTGAAGAATTCGATGAAAATTGCTAGAGTAATGTATATAAGTGAGAGCTAAAATAGGATTGTAATTTTCAAGCAAACTTGGTCATTTGTAATTTGTTATCACCCGTAGCTTATTCAGAGACGTAAGTGTTCCAACGGGAGACATTTGATTTTCTGTTGGAAAATCAGTCTGTTCTAGTCTAGATTTACTGTTTCCCTCGGTCGCTCATTTAGTCTTAGTCGGTTCACGCGCCTATCCAGGTAGTCCGGCGGGGGAGGGATCCAGCTTCAGACTCGGGCATGTCCAGCATTGCTTTCTGTCCCACATATGGCGCACTTCTGAAAAAAATGGCCACAAAATGCATTTTTCACTTGTTGAAGAAAATAACAATGAATTCTTTGTTTTTATCTGACACTTCTTCCTATTTTAACCTCACCGATATCACAAAAGGAGTTTTTCTTGCATGATTTGATTAAAATATATTTGAATGTGTCTCCATGCTTTATTTCATTAACTTTCTTAAAAGTACTTAATTTGGAACTAGACCCTCGAATCTCATAATCAATAAACAAGTAACATTACATAAAGAGTTGACTATGGTAGCTTTTTGTTGGTTTGGATTTTTTTTTCTTTTTCTTTTTTCTTTTTTTTTTTTCTTTTTTTTTTTTTGAGTGGGTGGGGTTTTGGGGGGTGTTTGGTTTTTTGTTTTTTATTTGGGTTGTTTATTATAATATTGATGACATCAAAGATATTAATATTGGTGTAGCTTTAGTATGTTTACTTTGTTTGTGATTTTGACAGTTTCTACTAGTCCTGGTTTTGCTGGATGGACGTGTCCGAGAGATCTTTCTTTAAACTATCCGTCCTTTTGCAATATCAGTGCTTGAAAACGTACATTTCTGTTGTCGACACTACACCACAAAGTTGTAGAAATCGATTGCAACCCCGTAACTGTGTATGAAACCCATTGCTGTTGACCAGTAAGTCTTGACCCTGTTGGGTGCCTCCTGTTCCTACCTCCCACTCAAGAATTGGTTCTGTCGTAGTTATATCACCAAGAGATTCATCTGCGATTGAACTGAAAATACCCTAAAAACAATGACACTGGATCATTATCATTCAAAGAAAGTATTAAAATCTTTCGGAATATTTTTTCATGTCACTTCATCTAAGCATATGTCTGAAAGGGGAAAAGTATATGTATATACTCATTCCTTCTACCCTAAACCCATCTCTCTCTCTCTCTCTCTCTCTCTCTCTCTCTCTCTCTCTCTCTCTCTCTCTCTCTCTCCTCTCTCTCTCTCTCTCTCTCGTGTTAGTACACTGGTTGGTGGTACAGGAGCATCCAATGAACCACAAACAAATCGTTCTAGTATTATAATCTATGCTAATCTAATAAGGGACACTTGGAACGTTAAAATGTTGAATATCTTCACCAATCTATTAGATGGACAGGTACCATTCACACTTTCATAACATTAATATGTTTCTCCTATGGGCTTATCCGATTGAACCAAAGCAAAACTTGTAGAATTTTAATTTATTCAAATGACAAGAATATATAAAATATAAATCTTTAACATCTGCATAACTAGTACAGATAGAAGTTTCACATCAGCTCAAATTGATCAGTCGGTGACACAACTGCATTCAATGAAATACGAACCGAAGCTGTATTATTAACATTTATGCCAATTATGCAAATACACAATCTCTCTCTCTCTATCTCTCTCTCTCTCTCTCTCTCTCTCTCTCTCTCTCTCTCTCTCTCTCTCTCTCTCTCTCTCTCTCTCTATCTATCTATATATATATATATATATATATATATATATATATATATATATATATATATATATATATATATATATATTTATGTTTAATAATTCTCCCCAGACGACAAAGACAACTGCACCAAAGTATGCTTCAGAGGTTCAGTCTTTACTACTACCACATGCCTGAGGTGAAAGATATGCACTAAGCGTAGTTACAATAATTATATTTGATGTCCTTGTACTTCCAGATGCGATAGTCTGCACAGCCGCATGAACCTTACTAAAACCATGCATCAATGTTGTTTGCTCTCTCTTTTATTTGCTGGAGATTCCTGGGTTGGGTGCTACATTGAGCCTCTGTAACCCATGACTCCAGTTCTTAGTTTAATTTTACTTTTATTTTCCACCAGTTCGATTGTAGTTTTTTTTTTTTGTGCAGAACCAGATACGGGTAGGCGAAGTGTACACCTACATTTATTGGCAGGAAGGACCAACAGCTTTCAAAACAACTCTGCTTGGCGTTTGCATCTTTATACAGGAAAACACACAATCACAGCTTCCAGAAAACACATAACCCTTCAAATGAAAATTATGGCTGATATGTTTAGAATATATGCACTAAAAGTGCGAGGTGTCAGAGATGCTACAAAACGCGGACAGCACATAGGTGGTTTCAGAAAATATGTTCTGTAATTAATTAAAACAATTTTCCGCACGACATACAATATTATTAATTTTCCCATAATGGGGCTAGAAACGCCGCTAGTGACAGTTTGCATAAACGCAACACGGACAGGTTCATAACTGTAGATGAATATAACTAACTCTACACTCGCTTCAGAGTTCAGAACATAATGCCAACATGGATGGAGAACACCGACTCAGTACATATATGGTGACAACAACACCCAAATGGCTTGAGGTCTACATGGAGAAGGAATAGACCAAATCTGGTCCAAAGACGTGATTATTTCTTGATATCTTTTGGTGTAATTGGTTATACAAACGATAACGAAATTTTACTAGGTTTCAGCACTGACCATTCAGCTGTAGCGATGCATCAAAGCATTCATGAAGATCAAAGAGGGTCTGGCTTCTGGAAACTAAATTGTCATTTGTTAAAAGAACTTGACTACTGAAATGAGGTAAACAACTTTTTAAATAAATAGACGGAAGCAAAAGCCGGTGAAGATCCAATATTAACATGGAAAATGGTAAAAAGGAAAATTCAAACTACAACCATTAGATAATTTGCTGAAAAGAAAAGAAGCAGGAAATGAGTAATAGACTTCGTGGAGACAAAAATACAGAAAAGGACAATAATTTTAATGAAAGCAAGACAGAGGATAATGTGCGAAAGATTCAAGATTTGAAATTAGCATAAGAAAACGAAATGGAAATGGACATGTATGCAAAAGGGTCAATGATAACCACCAAACTTCGGTGGTATCAGGAAGGTGAAAAGCTTTCAATTTTTTTTTTTAAATTAGAAAAAGGTAACTACAATCATAAAGTTTTATAAAGCGACTAAGAGCTAGCAATAAAATTATCAGTGAGCCAAAACAAATCCTGGAAGAAGAGAAGTAATTTTATGAGCATTTGTACACATCAAGGTCAACTGTCGAATGTATTGAGTATGTTTTTTCCCTACAGACGTATATATTTCACAACCAGAAGAGCACCAGCCGTCACAAGGCGTACGAGCTTAGTGCTCTGCTGAATTATAATCCGATGACCATTACCAAAAATTCATTTTCTGAATGCATTCGCTATATGCTCCCGAGAAATTAACCAAAGTCAGCCATATGATGTAATATGAAACTCCCACATGATCATACAATTGTGGTGCATTTCGTATCTTTTCCACTATTATTTACAACATACTGAATTTAGAGTCATTTTACAAGTTGCTCAATAACTTGCAAAATAGGTTATGGTTACACAACAGATTACCAAATTTAGCCATTGACCTAATGCAATTTAGTGTAAGATTTGCAGTTCCGTTTAATTTTTTCATGTCAATGACATCACAGTAAAATAATTTTCTCACATACATTTCCTCTGAGACCTTGCTTAAGTAGATCACGCACATATTACGCAAAATCCAACTTCAAAACATGTACACGAATGTCTTCTAATTTCTCCATATATAAAATTAAGTGTCCCTTACTATGTCGTCAAAACGTCAAGGTCAACATAAAATTTTACAGAATTTGATGCTAACTTGGTGAAAATTTAAAAGTTCCATCTCAATTTATCATAAATATAATGCACTTTGATGCTAGTTCCACTTAATACCCCAGTGGTGCCACCATGATTCTACAGCTCATAGGCTGCTTTACTTGATACCTTAAATGGCGCTACATGTCATATTTTATGTAAGATTAAACTTCTACATGTGATACACATTCTGTGGTGCACTTGGTATCTTTCGGCTTCTTATTTCTCAAAAAAATTGAATCAAACATCCTTTACTACGTCTTGACCTTGAAAATTAGCTCAAGGTCATTCGAATTTGAAAAGAATACCATTGGCCCAACGTATATTTAGAGTAAATTAAGAAGTTGCATCTTAATACACAATTTCCTCACGCATGCGCCGTATTGTCAATTTTGACCCATGACTTGAACTGATGGTTAACGCTGACCACTAGGCAATGACCGCTACCTGCTTTTCAATGGCACCCGCGACAACAGGATTGGCCCAACGTATATCTAGAGTAAATTAAGAAGTTGCATCTTAATACACAATTTCCTCACGCATGCGCCGTATTGTCAATTATGACCCATGACTTGAACTGAAGGTTAACGCTGACCACTAGGCCATGACCGCTACCTGCTTTTCAATGGCACCCGCGACAACAGGCAAGCACAACTACCTAATTTTTGCTTTGTATCATAAGTGTACAACGTCCAATCTCTGACAAAAAACATTAACATATATCGTGTAGAATATATGGTGACCTCAATATGACTGATATTAAGTAATATCTTATATTTAATAAGAGTGGCATGCCTAACTCAATTATTTCTGTAAAATTATAGCCGGCGCCACTAGTATTACCTACTATAGCACATATTTTGTATGATTAGTCGATGACACTAGTGCCGTAGTACTTTGGATGGGTGCAGACGACGGATCGTGTATTGAAATAGGAGTTTCTAATACAATACTAAAATTATTTTTTCTGCACAAAATTTAATATGGTGTTGCGTACTTACTCTATAAACAAATCCGGATGTCTTTGTGGGTTGACATGACATAAATTAACCAGAATGAGGGCTACATCGTAGCTCGCATGTTACTGATTGATTCACTCGTACCATGCAATGCTTCAGCTAAATGACCTGGTCACGATCAAGGAAACAAGCACTCTATGCCTTCAAAAAAACCTAAAACTCTTTCAAACATGCCATTATTTCACAACCAATTGCAACCTAAAAGCTAAAAATGTGTTTTCACGGTGGATAACGTCACTTAAATCTGCTGGTCTTACAACTCAAACAAATGAACTAAACGGGAAGCGACCCACAGTTAGCGTTCTTTTGCGTCATTGATATTCCCACCAAGTTTCGACATGATTCACGCAAACGTTAAAAAAAACAGCGTACTTAAAATTTTCCTATTATGGCCCAAATATCACATAATTCTATCCGTGACGCCATTAATATCGAACTCGACCTGGATTTCCATACCCTTTATAAGTCGTGAAAGTTAAAACTGTTAACTCTAACACTTTCACAAGCAAAGGTGTACGGACGGATGGGTAGATGGATGAGCTGGCGGAGTGACGGACGGACAGACATGAAGAATCGTATTAGCCCTGCCGCCTATGGTCAGCAGAGTTAAAAAGCCAAAACACGCATTATTTAAGATCTTTAGATTTAATTTGTAATTTATTGCGATGTGACAAGATGCAGATTTCAATCATACACGACTATTGACAAGGCAACGATTCAGCAGAGAACATGGTGCATTATAAAAGCATGTAAAATGTATTTTATCGATAATTTGATGTTTTATGAAAATCTACATCGAAACAAGTGACATATACAACTGTTTGAATGAACGCTACAACTTAGACAACATAGGTTTTGTGTGAAAGAAACTCCACTCCAACATTCTAACGAGTGTTCATTGTTTGATGGGGAACGCAAAGCTCATGTGAAATACTGATGTGGTAAATTGGTTTATCTTCTCCAGTGATGTCTAAGCTATATTTTTCTGTCACTAAATCATTTCTGTTAATTTTACAAGTTCGTGACCAATAAATACTACGTCAAGGTCATCCATATGCCACATTATAATAGTGTTGGGCATAATCTACAAAACTTATCAGTTTGGAATGTCCAGCTTTATTATTTTTGTAAGTACTGGATTATATCTTTTTCAGCACATTTTGGTTCATGATTTCCTTCTTGGATAAGCTCAAAACTCCACAATAGTCATAGTGACCCAAAGGTAGTTCATGAAGTGGAGTTTTATGTACATTCTACTCAAGTGCAATTGGATCGGGAGGTTCAATTCGCTTTGCCATTAATGTCCAAGCTACACCCTGCCATTACAAAATCACACCTATCAATTTTACCGGGCTGGTGACCTCAGCAAACTAAATCAATATTACTGATATTATACAATATATAATATCAAAAAGATGTGGCATGCCTAACTCAATTATTTTTCGAGATATAGAATTTATATCTTTCAAGTCAATTTCTCATAATTTCTGTCAAATTTTAGCCGGCGCCACTAGTATCATCTTAGACCGAGAGTTTGACCTTCTCTACAATCCCATTTACTTTTCTAGAGATCCGTGAAGAAATAAGGATGTTAGACTGGTCACACGAATTTCACATTTTGACCCGTATATTACATAATACGTTAGGTGGCGCAACCAATATAGAAATCTAGATTTGCATACACTATATAAGGCTTAAACGTTTTATGAGCCTTACTCAAGAACTGGGGCGTGCAGAATGTTAGCAACATTTTCCCATTAAGACCCTTGTATATATATATATATATATATATATATATATATATATATATATATATATATATATATATATATATTTATACATATATATATATCATATAGCCATATGACCTCGTAATGGACAAAATGTGCGCACCACTTCAAGATTTCCATGCATGGTCAGTTTGTTCAAATATGGTAATAACCTCTTGAGGTATTGAAGAAAAACGTTAACTTGGACAAGGGCCAAACTCCATAAAATATGGGTTAGAGTAGGCAACCAAGTAGAGTTTCATGTAAAATATACTCGTTTGCATATCGTACAAGCTTGGCATGTTTAATTTATTTTTTTTCTAGACATGTAATTGTATATCTTTCAACTCATTTTGGCTCATAATTTCCGTCGAATTATAAGTGGTGATAGAAGAACCGTGTGCAACCCAGATTTTGATCTCTTTCACAATCCCACTTAATTCCATGAAGTTCTATCAAAAAATAAGGACGCAAGAGTAATTGCAAAGATTTTCAAAGTTTCACTCCTGTACTTCATAATGTTGTAGGTAGCACCGAAAATATCGTACTCAATTAAGGC
>CAXHWN010000720.1:0-14000 GCA_964020975.1 Hermodice carunculata | reverse complement strand
ATCAAAGTATAGGTGGCCTCGCTAGTATCATATCAAAATTTTGATCTGCACAATACCACCTAATTTCATGAAGATCCATAAACAGACTCAAATTGCAAAGTTCATTAAATATCTGGGATCCAGAGTACCACCATCTACTGAACAACTTTATTTGACCCTTCTACAGGCCAGGGGACATTTCTACAAGTGTCAGCACAATCTGAGGGACATTTCAGAGAAGTCAAAAACAACAAAAACACACTAAAATTTGTAAAAAATATAACAAAAAGTTACAGCACAACTTGCCTAATACAATAAAGTCTAGGGGTTCCCAGAAGTGTCCCAATGCAGTTTCAAACAATTTGCCAACTGGTTTCGGAGATTTAGAAAAAAAAAAGTCCCTACTCCCACCACCCAATCTTTAAAAATCCAAAAATCACTGGAGCATGATCCTTTGAACAAATTTGGTAGTGAACCACCGAAAGTGCATCCCAACCTAGTTTGAAAAGAATCTGGGTAATGTTTTTGGAGAAGTTGAAAATGGAATTGTGAACAGCACAATGGACAGATGACTGACATGCTCTATATAGGCTCAGCTGACTGGACTTAAAACGAAAAATATCTGCAACGAGAATTATAGATGAAAATTATCAAAAAGGCATGCCAGAGATCAACACCTTTCCCCAGCATGAACTGGCTGCTGTTGATTCGGCCTTTATTTTGATGGGGGAAGGGCCAACAAGCAATTTCAAACCCAAAGTTCTAATGTTTCAAAAGTGGCTGGCTTGTGTGAGAAAAATTGTTGTGTCAAACTAGTTAGGATGCACAAGGAGTCAAGGATGGTTCTTTGGGATCTGTGTCGCTCTAGCTCTAGTTTTACACTCCTGCTGTTGACACAAGGTGCAGAGGTGTTCACCACGGTCACTCGCATTTTGGGCTGGTTCATTGTTACTGTACTACTGAGTCACACAGCCAGTCACAATGCTACTGTGAAGAGTACCTTTGATTGACTGGACATGCACGATGACACAAGTTTGTTTCTGCTAGTCATCAAGCTCAATGTTTATGTGTCCCACACTGCGTGACCTGTGCAGATCTGTGTCTGTTTACACAAATAAAACAACTTTCCCCGAACCCAACTCTGTATACCATCTGAGGCTGTTCAAAAATGACTATAGATTTTCTAATTAGCACACAGGGCTCACTCAAGGGGTATGGGTGTTTGGGTCAAGATCAATGTACATTATTACCAAATCTGTAAAATGTTAGTAAAATAAGTAGAACACTTTTTTTTCCCTTTTCTTTCCTTTTTTTGGGGGGGGGGGGGGGCAGCAGGTTCATCGAAACAGTATTCTGGGCACTGACATGATGTTGACAATTCTGACCAGCCCCTAAATGGAAAAGACTACAAAACAATGTTTCAACTCCCACCTTCAGCTGACAATTCACATCATCAATTTTTAACATGTTGTGTACATATTAATAGCTTTGTCTGTGGCTCTGATGTACACGTCTTGTTTTTCACCATAGCCTTGATGTGTAATCAAAGCCATTCTGCACATACATGTACGCCTCAGTCTGTTTATGTCAACACCACTATTACTATCCAGAGGAGACCTGGGCTGAATGCATCCTGATTCTCTGATCCTCACCTACTGAAGCAATTCAATCTTGTCAGTGGATACCACCTAAACTTAGTAACCAAGGATCTCAGTCTTCAAAACAATATTGGGTTATTTTGGCCACCTTCCTATTATACCCACAGGGCAGGTCACACACAGCAGCAAAGTAATGATTAGATGGCTAGTTGTCCCTATATCTGCTGCTTTGGTTTGGCTCCCAGAGGTTATTTGTGCCATTTTGTTGTCATTGCTTCTACAATTCAAGAATGTGGCGTTGACTTAAATACTAATGTGCTTAAGCACCTTGAAAATATGTCATGGTCATCTCAAATTTGACCATTGACCGAATGTGTTGGTGTAAGTTTTGTTTTATCTCAATTTTTTATATCACAATAATGAATTTAATGGGGTTTTGATGCCTGTGATGTTTATTCGAATTGATAATGCCACTAGCACCAACAGACCTCCACACATCATGGACTTGTGTTCGTACAGTATACCTGTTATGGCATATGGATATATGTCCAAAAGTTCAGATATAATGACCATGAAAAAGTGTCAATTTCTAAAATGTATTCCCTCCATGACCTTGAGAAAGCATGTAAAGGTCATCCATGTTACGAAATATCAAACATCTAGCTATGATATACATTAGTGGTACATTTGGTATGATTAGCCTTACTTTTTTCAAAATATTGAATTTATAGTCTGTCATTTAAGTACCTTAGACAGCTTCTAACTAGTTTAGCTCCTCTCAGTCATTTTATTGTCAGCATCTGGCCTGATCTCTGATGTCTATGTTGTTTTACCATTATATCAGTTCCGGAAGCCATGTGCAACTATTCCTGGTTTCACCAAAACGGGACAAATTGTGGTTTTAATCGACAATTTCACACCATTTTAAACACTGCGGCTGTCTGCTTTGAGCACTGGTGACCCAGATGTATCAGAGAGCAATTATTTTAGCCATCCTGAGAGATGAGTAGCCTCCAGAGACTGCCCCTCCCCCCCCCGCTGCTCTAGATCTGTTGGCTTAGGGCTATACCAACAGAGCGGCAGGGGAGGTCCCTTGGGGTCAACAGATACGCTGAATCGGCAGTAAAAATCTATGCCTAAACGTTTCCTTTGTTCTGCTCTAGCGGACATGATTATAATGCTGACCTGGACAATGCTGGACCTATGTCAGTGACTTGTTCATGAACGAACATTTTGGTTCATTTCTTTAAATTTATGAGATCTGACACCAATATGCCTACATGGCGAGCAACCATCCGTAAAAGATTGCTGCTATAATTTTCCAATATCATTGGTTATATGAATATGTAGACAGCTTTTTAATTTTTAAAGCCAGCAATTTGCAAACTTTGCTGAGGGATTTTCTCTTAGTCTTCACCTCTAAAAACATACATGAAGTTTAACCCCATTTTCCCCAAGATGAAGGTACACGCGTCTTCATGTAATTTCCATTTCCGGAACCAATATAATGGTAAAACAACATGGACATCAGAGATCAGGCCAGATGCTGACAATAAAATCTCTTCTCTAAAATATCTTTCATAATACTGTAAGTCATCCCACCAAAATTCAACATTTTCTTCTTTTTGCTTTATTAACATTCTGCCAACCTGAAGGCAAGTTTTGTGATGATTCATGGAAAACCTTGAAATCAGCATGATTCTCTAAAAAAATTTCTATTTTGGTACATGTATATTACATAATACTATAGGTGGTTTTAACCAATATCCATGGCAACTTACATTTTCAAACACTTTATACACCCTGAAAGTTTTGTAACAGGACACAAATGTGAGGACTTAGCTTGGCTGTGTGGAGGCTGTGGGTAGAAATCAGCTGTCTATGAAGATGGAAAGCCCAGGCAGCTGTGTTCTTTGATGTGCATTTTTTAACTGATATCCCTATCCATAGACAGCAGATTTGTTTCCATATACAATGTGGCCTTGACTAAATTTGTTCTGGATGGAAGGACACACGGATGGTGCCCATTACCACCCCCCCCCCCACTTCATTGGCAGGGGATAAAAATGAATCACAGCCATTGAGAAATAGATAAATTCACATAATTGTTACCATCACAACAAGGAACTTTTACCCAAATGAGAGAAGTATTCAGAACTATAAAAATAGAGACAAAGTGATACCGGTACACAGTAGATTTATGTTAATAACAGCTGATGGCGCCCTCTTCTTCTCTGTACTCATTAAGCTACACATTTTTGACATGTTTTACGGATCCAATGTGTGCATGACTTTATGTCCTCAGTGACCTTGGGATAGAAGATCAAGGTCACACAGATTATGCAATATTTAAAAAATCACATGGTATACATTTATTATGCATGTCCATTTAGAATCATCAGTCTTATTCTTTCTGATGATAATGAATTCTACTTGTCTCAAAACACATTTCCTGATATTTTGCGTTGACTTGCAGGTGGCGTTACCATTATCACCATACTTCAACATTTTTGCCTCCCCAACATTCTCACCACATTTCGAGTTCCATAAGAAAATGAGGACCCTAGCAATGTCCACAAGTTTTTTTCACTTTTATTCTATCAGTGACCTTTAAAAGTAGGATAAAGGTCATTCATTGAGTATAAAATATCAGTGCTCATGTACAATGCATATTTTGTATAAATTTAGTAACCCTAGCTCACTTATATCAATATTTTGTACTTAATAATTATCAATGACACATGCAATTTGTATTTTGACCTTCAAAAAATAGGTCAAGGTCATTCAATTTTTTTGCAAAAGTTGATCACTGACCCAATGCATACTTGGTGTAAGTTGTATAGCTCCATCTTTATGATCTTATTCTGAATTTAATGTGTTTTTCACACCTATAATGTTAGTTCCAGTGTTAGTTAAAAGAAAATAGATTTTCATTCATAGTATATAACCAAAAAAATTCACGAGGCTAACTTTAAAATTGTTGATGCTATCATGTTGACAAGCAAATTGCTTAGGGACGGATGGAATGACGGCTGGCCAGACATGAGTGATCCCATGAGCTCTGCAACCTATGGTCAGCAGAGCTAAAAATTGGTTTTGTATATTATACCCCCCAAAAATGCATGAGGTAGGGAGGGATTTTTAAATATGTTTATTGAAAGTTGTGATGAGGATTTTTTTTTTCATGTTAAAACTAACTGTACTAAAGTGAGAGGGGGGGAGGTTAGTCTCAACCTTGTCACAGGCTAAGGTGTCAACCCCATGGAGGCAAGAACCCTCAACTCGAATTCTGGCCACCACGCCCTCGGGCACAAAAGAGTTAATAGTGTTAAGTCCTTCAAATGTACCAGATATTGTAATAAGATGGGTAGACAACACCACCTCTTTAGTAGGCCTAACACTTTTGCAGCGGGTAAACGAGGGTTAATACTTAGAATTTGGTGCACAAATAGTGCCCACAGGAGAGGAAAACACTAACCCAAAATCAGAGCCAGATATAACTGCAGTGAAATCAGATATTGAGCACCTATTGATCTCAAACAAATCCATTACTGATTTGCCCATTCCCTTCAATGATGAAAACGACAAAAGTACACCCAGAGTCAGTAGTGATACTGAGCCTACTTGCTATGGGTCTACTTAGGCCTAACCCATAGCTTTACAAGATATGTTTGTAAAACATAGATGCCCCCTTCCCTCATTACCCTTGCCCTCGCTACCCTTGCCCTCGCTATCCTATTGATAGTGGTAGAAGGGGCACTCGTGACCTTACAAAATTAGTGAAGGTTAATCATACATCAATGTCACATATCTTTATACTTTAACCTTTAAAATGAGGTCAAGGTCATCAATCTTCGAACTTCGCCTAGCCTCAAATATGGACTAAAATCCTGTGCAATATAAAAGTCCTAGCTTAAAAACCTCTTCAGTTATTGTGCGGAAACCAAAGTTAACTCAGGTACCACTGTGACCTTGGAAATTAGGTCAAGGTCACCCATCTTTGAACTTCGCCTAGCTTTTGATTAGAATGTTACACCTTTACAGTATCAAAGTCCTAGCTCAAAAACTTCTTCGTGCGAAAACCATAGTTTAAGTACAATCTCTCTGTGACCCTGAAAACTGGGTCAAGGTCACCCATCTTCAAAATCAACCTAGCCCTTACAGAGAACCACAAAGCTGTGCAATATAAAAGTTCTAGCTCCAATGTATAAGTTATCATGCAGAAAGCATGAAACCATATTCAGTAAAGTGGCTCTGTGACCTTTAAAAAGAGGTCAAGGTCATCCATCTTCGAACTTCGCCTAGCCCCAAATATGGACTATAATCATGTGCAATATAAAAGTCCTAGCTTAAAAACCTCTTCAGTTATTGTGCAGTAACCAAAGTTAACTCAGGTACCACTGTGACCTTGGAAATTAGGTCAAGGTAACCCATCTTCCAAACTTCGCCTAGCTTTTGACTAGAATAATACACTTGTACAGTATCAAAGTTCTAGCTGAAAAACTTCTTGAGTTATTGTGCGGAAACCACAGTCTACCGACCGACCGACATGTGCAACGCTATATGCCCCGCCCCACCTTCTTCGAAGGGGGGCATAATTATGCTGAATTATCCATTATGCTCAAAGAGAGTTTAAGCCTTTTATTCCTTTGGAATAACAAGTCATAACATGGGCCTACAGAGACATTACTCTTCAAATTACAGTGCAGAGTTCACAAGTCAAATACACTGTATTTAGCTATTTTCAGTGGTAAATATAATTTATTAAGTTGTGAATGCGCACTGATAATCTATTTGCAAGATGAACTGTGTATGCCATGTATAAAAATATCATCCTTCACCCAAAGTGCAGAGCCCCTCCATGCACATTGAACCCATAAGAACAAAGCATGTGGCCCAAGCCAAATCGCAGCTTAACTGCCACCCAATGCGCTTCAGACAATCCGACATCCAAGAACATTTTGATACTTGTCAGTAAATAAAGTAACTCCAACAAGCTCTTAACACCTAGCACTCAGCCCATAATTTTCTGTCCTACATGCAACATGCAAGATTGAAAACCCCAGGTTTTTTTATTTTTGTGATTTAGTCAGTGTGATCAACATAAATTTTGTCAAAAATTACATGCATTAGATTTGTGTGCACTTTCTATGTCAATTTATCCCCACACTTTGAAACCCTGAGAGAAATAAAGAGCCAGATCTTGATCGCAGTCACAAATCTTCCACTATGGGCTGCACAACATGTATACATATGCACGAATTACGGCCATGATTTATTGCAGGAGCCCCATATTTTTCCAGCCCCTCAAAATGAATTTCACTCCTGCGGTATTCTCTCTGCTTATATAGATTTGTTCCATTCGAACATTTTAATGAAACTACAAGGATAATATTTATTTACTTGCTTCAATAAAGTGTAATATCTGATCTTTACTGCAGACATTGATCAACATGCATATATGTGTGTCATCATGCAGTGACAGTTCTGCATATTCCTTTGCCCTCCATCATTTGTTTTCACTCCTGCCTTATTCAGTGTTTAAGATTGATTCCATCTCAGCATTTTCATGATTGTGGTGTTAAAATTTGGCATCTAGGTCCAATAATTTATCATAGAACTTCTTGTGTTTTCTTGCAGCTTTGTGGACCCAAACAAGACTCATGCTTGGAGCATCTACCATTCCACACACTTGATTGGACGGTGAGCAACACATGAAAGTCATATCCACCAATGACGAGCATGGATACTTTCAATGGCTCTTGTAGTGACGTTTGAACTCAGAAGGCTACTTTTAGGCGTTTCCCCTGAATTTATTTATTAACCAATAAGAAAGCTGGTTCTATAAACACACAAAATCCTGAGCTTTCAGGCCATATAAATTATAATTGCAGTAGTTGCAAAACATTGATCAGTAGACATGCCAACTTGCCATGTTTTTTGTGTAAATGGGAGTACGCTGCATAGTTATGTTTTCTGCCACCAGAGGTGCAAAAAACAAAACTCGCCTAATGTGAATCAAAAATTTTCAACCACATTTTTTGGAATGCACTGGGTGCATTTTATGAAACAAGATTATTTTTAAGGGTGGTCTAATGCAGAAGGAGGATTCATCATAAAAATGATTTCATACATCTGTGTATTAATATCTCTCTGCCTGCCTGTAAAGTCAGCTGACACTGGATACATCACAGGAAATATTCCACAATTTGAAATGTACCTACCACATATTTTTCTGGGCCTCGCTCGAGAGATTGGTAGTCTGGGATAGAGATGGGAAGTGATCGTTTCTCGGAATAGTCTATTAATGAAGGACCTGACGAATCGTCACTTGGCTCCAGCCTCTCGGCCACCTGACGTGGGACTGAAATCACTGAAACAAACACAAGTTTTTTCAAGACAAGCATTGGCAGAAAAACATAAACTCAGTCTCCAAAATTTTTTGACCAACCTGGGGATGTTTGAGGGCCTTATTTTTATGACACAACCCTGCCACAACCAGTGGGCAAATGGAAGAGCCAGACTTTTTTATCTCAAGGTGTCTCCACTTGCAAGGGTACTAACTGGGGATCGGTATGGCCAGTGGCAGCATCCACAGTACACATGCATTGTAGTCACAACAAGGCACACTTTTATGATCCAGACAATGATGAATTTTATTCCTTTACCCAAATACTCTCTCTCTCTCTCTATCTATCTATCTATCTATCTATCTATCTATCTATCTATCTATCTATCTATCTATCTATCTATCTATCTATCTATCTATCTATCTATCTATCTATCTATCTATCTATCTACAGTAAAACCTCTCTAACCAAACACCTCCATATACCGAACACCTTTATACAGAACATGATTTCTTGGTCATGTATGCGGATGTACTTCCAATGTAAGCAAACCTCCCTATATTGAACACCTTTTTTCTGGGTCCCAAGTGTGCTTGGTATAGAGAGGTTTTACTGTATATACTAACCACAGATGGTTAAGTTTGCAACATACAACACACAACAACTGTTCTCTCTCTTGCCTGCCAGTTTTGTTCCTAACACTACATGATCATCATACATCAAGAATTAAATTACAGATACCATTGATCAGCAAAATAGGTCTGTCCAAGGCCTGAAAGCATGCATTAGTGGACTGGTAGGTTGATTATACAGTAACACCTCCCACTACCCAACACCGTGGGGACCTGAAAAAAGTGTTCAGTAAAGGAAGGTTTGCTTACATTAGAAGTGTACACATTAATTGTATTTAGGACCTAGAAATGGTGTTCGGTATACAGAGGTTAGAGAGGTTTTACTGCAGCAAGGCCACTATATAGACCTAGGGCTATGTTTCTTCATTAATTCCATGGATACATTGATGTGACATGGTACATTATGCCAATAAAGGCTGTGTGTTGCTGAGGGTATTACTGGTAATTTCCGCTTGAGACCTAGGATTATAGAGTGAAAAACAATAATTTTGATTTTTCTTATTCTTGGATATTGTGATAAACCAGTAGATGATAGCAACAAACATGTCACAGTTGTCAACTGTTTCCTAGGATAATTGCTGCTGCTTGGCAAGAACTGTGACTTTTCATTGTTTCCAGTAGTATAGCAAACAAAGGACTGCTATGAGAGATCAGCTATCTTCAGAAACTGCAATTTGCTGATTTCTATGGGCAGTACTGCAAGACATGTTTCACTGTAATTTGTGTGTGTGTGTCAACATACACTTTTCTGTTTTTCCTAAAATAATCTCTCTCTCTCTCTCTCTCTCTCTCTCTCTCTCTCTCTCTCTCTCTCTCTCTCTCTCTCTCTCTCTCTCTCTCTCTCTCTCTCTCTCATCTCTCTCTCTCTCTCTCTCTCTCTCTCTCTCTCTCTCTCTCTCTCTCTCTCTCTCTCTCTCTCTCTCTCTCTCTCACTCTCTCTCTCTCTCTCTCTCTTTTTACCAGCAAATTTGTTCAACACTTTTCTCGGACACTATTACACATAGAAACTCCAAACTTGGCATGATTGTACCTCCATACAAGGAGTTTAACCGTTTTACACAGAGGAATGAAGATGTTTAAAATTATGCAAATTAGGGGCATTTGAAATTTTAAATCTTGAATATCTTCAAAAGTATAATAGATAGAGATGTCATTCCAACTTCTACTAGGGGGGCTATTGACCAGTGCACATCCAATGAATTTAAAACAAAAGTTGTAACAATTTAAATTATGCTAATTAGCAGCATTTGAAATTTTAAAACTTGAATTGCTTCAAAACTATTAAAGATAGAGATGTCATTTCAACTTTTACTAGGAGGTTGTTGACCATTGTGCATGTAATGAATCTAAAACAAAAGTTGTAGCAATTTAAATTATGCTAACTAGCAATATTCGAAAATTTTCAATCTTGAATATCTTTAACACTATAATAGATAGAGATTTCATTCCAACTTCTTGTAGGGGGTTGTTGACCATTGCGCACCTAATGAATTAAAAATAAAAGTTGTATTAATTTAAATTATGCTAAATAGCACCATTAGAAATTTTAAATCTTAAATAACTTCAAAGCAATAAAAGATAGAGACGCCATTCCAACTTCTACTCCTGTGTTATGGAATAATTGTACACTGCCATACCAATATCAGGCATGTGATTGCCCTTTCAAGACAGGGTCTGGTTTTGTGCAAAATGACTGAAATTTGTTTTTATAACAAGGAAATATACTGCTTTTTAGGCAAAAAGAAGGGTCCCAGAAAGACCATTGGGAAGGATTTCAGACTTTAGGAGGGTAAATCACATCACTGCAATATGCTTTGAAGACACACACACTGATTTGCTATGCAGCAAATCATCTTTCCTAGTTATTTATTTATTTCCATGGCACCCAAATTTGTGCAAAGTTTTTCTCTGACACTATTATTCCCCAAACCACCAAACGTGCCATGGTGACTGACCTACAAATGAAATTTTGCCATTTGGTTTGAAATAGTCATGATGTTTAAACTTATGTAAATGAGGGGCATTTAAAATCTTAAAAGCTCTATACATCTTCAAAAATATTATAAATAGACACAAAGTTCTAACTTACACATATAGATTTGACACAACTGGCAAAACCAATAGCATGCAAACAAAAGTTGGGGAATATTAATGTATGCTAAATTCACCAAAATTCTCCACAATCCACACATGCAGGCCTTCAACTGCTTGTTTACCTATTGCTTGACCTCCATGGTGTTAGGCAGCCATTTTACATTCATAATTAATTAGCTTCAGCCTGTCTCATAGGCAGCCTTCTATCCTTTATATTCTACTTCAAGTTTATACCGGTAGCAGCAAGTTAAAACCAAGAAAATGGGGGTCATGACCATGTGGCAAGAAACCAAGCACAGATAATAACTGATGAGCTTAGAAGCAAAACAATTGGTTTTTAACCTGAAGTATGTGCATTTCCTTTCAAGGAAGCACACTGTCAGGATTATCACATAACTATTGTCTAAATTATTACTTCTGATGAATCTCTACTGATCTTTATTTCAGTACGTAAAATACACATATTATCGCCCATCTCGCTGGAAATTTTGGAAATAAAATCGTTTGTAACTTTACTATTTGTTGGGTTGTTCTAGAAATTCTTATTTTTTCATGAATATAAACTATTCTTGTTATTAATATACTTTTATGTAGTTATTTCAAGGAGAACCAGTTGTTTGTTTGATGTTCTGGTTGTGCCAAATAGTTGATTGCCCACCCGGAAAAAGTGGTTGTCCATCCGGCATCAAGTTCCTTTGCTGACTTTGAGTTTGGCTTTGTCTAGGAAATGTGTTATAGTTTGCCTGCGTGGTAGTCTTTGCTTTTGTTGCCATGTTTCATGTCAATAAACTTGCTAAACTAAGACATGATGGCAGGGCTTGACATTAAGGATTTTTTGTGGTTGCCCCCAGAGCTACTGGGCCAGAGAAATTGGTTGCCCCCTTCACAAAATCAGTTGCCCCATTTTCAGCGTTGCGAGCGGCGTTAGCCGCGAAGCCCTGCTAGGGGGGGTCCGGGGGCATGCTCCCCCGGAAATTTTTTTAAAAAAGACATTAAAATATGCATTTTCCTGCCATTTGGAGGGGACTTGGGCTTAAAATAAGAGTCCTGTCAAAGCACTAAATATACACTCAGAAAGATGCATAATGATGAAATCTGCTTCTGCATTGATGACGATCAAGCAAAAGAAACTCAACAGTTTGCAAACATCAGGCATGTGAGTGGTCAATTAGAAAAATATCTGAAATTCGCTAAATTGGGTAAGCTTAGAAGTAAATTATCTGATTTAACATAGGATAAAATGGGATATTTTGATCAAAATATCTGAAATCAGTTAAATATCTGAACTCTCACATGCCTGAAGATTAAGAAACACAAAATAGTTGCAAAGGCAATTTTTTTATTTCATGGATACTGAAAGGACAAATTACTGTACGCAATACACACACATACATGTACATTGTAGATTATGCATGATTAAATGTTGGGCACAAAATTACTTTCCTATCTAGTGCTGAACATCTTGGGTACATGCTTCAATAATTTTGCTTGGATTTTCCTTTTAGCAAAGGTTAATGTCCTTCCAGAATGGTCCCTGAACAAACGGACAAGGAAATACAGTGACAAGTTACCTGTAGACAGTTAGACATCTTAACTGTAGCTTTTAATACAGTCAAACATAAATTATGCTCTTAAATAAATTACTGTGCTCTACAAGAAGAATAAATTAACACACTATGTTATGTATCCACACACACACACAAACATTTCCAGTATTAACTGATTCAATCCAATATCTAAACACACTGCCTGTCATGTATCTCAATATACAGCACCCAGCAGAATTAGCTACATAAAAATGATAATCTAGTAAACTTGAAAAATTCCAACCGCTGTTAATGCAGTCAAAAATAAATAATATCCTCTATGATGAGAAGGTAATAAAGTGACTAGGATGTGTATCCCTGAAAAACATTATCAGTATAAAGTATCAAACTGATTCATGAATTCCAAAAATTATCTGATCCAATTTCAAGATTGCCTGCCATGTATCTCAATATACAGTAACAGCACCTAGTTCAAATGAATACATTAAAATCTAGTTGTCGTACATACGACAAATAACTCGAAAAAGTTTATCGCCGGGTACGGAGCCTTCGTTTGCGAAGTAACCAGCTTAAACTGTCATAAAATTGCTTTGACGGCATTACTCACTGTCTTCACTTTATTCTACACATTCGGTGGAGCCTAACTCACCGTAATTCATAAGTTATGTATCAAAATAAGACTCGGCATTTTCTCATTGCCACCACGTGTGGTTGTTTGGGCGCCATGTTGACCTCGTTCTGAACCGTGGGAAAAATGGATCTGGCATGCACTTCCTCAGTGTCTGTCGCACGTGCTCCAGCAGGCAAGCACGTGTTTGATTGGGGTTCCAAGTCACTTGGGTCAATGCATCCTTGGAACCACTCGTTATCACGCGAGAGCTTACGGAAGCTAACGAACGTGCGAGCGCTTACGGAAGCTAACAAACACGCTTTGTCAAGCGGAAGTGGCATGAGAGTTACGGCGATCGATGTAAATAGTGGCAAAATGATTTTTGAGCCGGTAAAAAAAGCAGTAGCCCGACACGGGCGCGTTCATTAAAGGTATTAGTTGCCCGACAATCCAGCTTGGTTGCCCCGGGCTTTCGGGCTTGCCTTAATGTCGAGCCCTGCATGATGGACAGCAGACAGCAAGCTGACCCTGAAGACAATTACAAAATGGCGTGGCAATTGTCGCTCTCGACAGCGAGGAAACCACAGCATCACGTAGCAAGTGAGAATAGCAAAAATGTTGTAAACAGAGTTCTGATTGCCAACTGAGTACTAAATGTAACTTATTTTTGACTTAAATACATGAAAATTTAACTGTCGTTTTGATAGATTATCTTATGATACACAGTGAAACATCAAAATCTCAGGCAATAATGAAAGATTTACGGTAAAAATTGAAGATTAACGGGAAGTCAAGATAGCTTTATGGGAAAACTCATAGATTGTCGGCTAAAATCAAAGCTTAATGGGACCGTAAAGCTATAAAGCTTCAGGGACAACCCTGTAGTTAGTTGTGCTTAATGAGGGCCAGACCTAAACAGCTGATGGGTGACCTTCACCTCATTCCCAAGGTTATAGGGCCACTTGCTCAAATTTTACTGTTCACCTGACAACTTGAGAGCTATTTGAAATTGGACCCTGGTGTTGAACATTATGTTTGTCCTGAGCAAAGGCCAGACTTAGACAGTACATGGGTGACCTTAACCTCATTCTCAAGGTCACGAGGACCCAGACACTTATGTGAATTTTACTTCCCACATTGTAACTTTAGAACTGTGGAAGATAGGACTTTGATGTTGAACTTGTTGGTGG
>CAXHWN010000719.1:0-11000 GCA_964020975.1 Hermodice carunculata | reverse complement strand
ATTCCATAATTTCGGTTACAGGGACGAGAGAGGCTCAGCTGCAGCTTAAAATTCATACGATTCTGCAAATTTTCAATATATATATATATATATATATATATATATATATATATATATATATATATATATATATATATATATATATATTATGTTCGGAACGAGCGGGACTCGAACCTGCAACTTTTGGCACCAGTCGCCTAGCTGAAATGGGAAACGCACATATCCACTCGACCAAAAATCCCCATTCTCAAAAAAAAGAATGGTTCAGTGGAGGTAGTTATGTGCAAGTGCCATATCAACACGGTTATGCAGTATAAGTACTGAGTCGGCATTTATTTTTGCAGTATAAGTACTGAATCGGGGACTTAAATCCACCAGCATTTAGGAAATGCCGAAAATATATATTTTATGTTCGGAACGAGCGGGACTCTCTCTCTCTCTCTCTCTCTCTCTCTCTCTCTCTCTCTCTCTCTCTCTCTCTCTCTCTCTCTCTCTCTCTCTCTCTCTCTCTCTCTCTCTATATATATATATATATGGAGATATATATATATATATATATATATATATATATATATGATTTCTTCAACACCACATATTTATCGGATTAAATACATGTCTAATTGAACAGTGATAAAAAAGAAATGTGTACATTGTAAGTGCCTATGGAAAGATACATGCTAATCCTGGGAACCTGGGTTCTGTCGATAAAGTTTCCATCACTTGCATAAACACTCGCTGCACTAATAAGTAGAAACCGATTTTGAACATTTAACACGTCAAAGGACGAAATATATGTCAAACCATTGGCACATTTGGTTGCTGTTTCCGGAACCGGCCGTTCCGTGGTCGCAAAACATGTACATTCAGGAATATATAAAGGACATTTTAGTGTAATCACACTTTCGTTGCTTTGTTTCAGTTTTTCATTTGACGGATGTAAACGATTCGAATTCGTAGTGTTCCAAGACTTCACGCACGTTTGTACCTGTAGTATAACGGTAAAGCTGTCAAATATGATGGTCATATGGATGGTTGGGAAAATTAAGGTTTCTCGCACTGAGGCGTACTAACACACACACACACACACACACACACATATATATATATATATATTTGATTTGACTGTCGCTTATATATCTTTGTACCTTGTCTTTTATATATTTAATACAAAGTGAAACTTAAAAAACCTAAATCTGCAAGCCCATGTATCGTTTGAACAGTATCAAGTCTGATATATATATATATATATATATATATATATATATATATATATATATATAATATATATTATGTTCGGAAGAGCGGGACTCGAACCTGCAACCTTTGGCACCAGTCGCCTAGCTGAAATGAGATATATATATATATGTAGATTATAGCATGCTTTGTTGACGATATGAAGTATGTAAACGAGCACTAGATGCCATGTAGCAGAACGAGTGAGCGAAGCGAACAAGTTCTGCTAAATGGTATCCAGTGCGAGTGTTTGGGTCGATTTGTACATTTCAACACACAAAGCAAAAATAAGAAGGACATTTGCAGAAAGTATTATTCCTCATCAACACAATTACCGATGAAACCGGAAGAGTACCGATACCAGCGGCGCAGTACCAATACCACCGGCAGAGCACCGATACATCATATCGCGGCACTGTAGCTTTTAGGCCTGTGATACGGTATTTAAAAAAGCCAGTTATAGTACTCAAATTGACCCAAACATATATATATATATATATATATATATATATATATATATATATATATATATATATATATATATATTACTATTCATGTATCTGGTCCCATAAATATGTGGTGTTGACTTTCCTACATTATCTATACATATATAATGTGGGGAAGCGTAAAGCTTACAAGTAAAACTTCAAATTTATGTTGACCAGCGAGTTCTGTGTGGGAGGTCCCCTGATAGTTTGTCTGTATGGCCTAACATTTTAGGGTGAAAATACGATTTTCACGTGCTAACTCTGCATCATCCCAGATAATTTTGGTGGGAAAGTAATTAAGCCATTTTGAATACAATGCAATGTATGTCCCAAGTGCGCATGTGTTACATTTTCAACCAACCACGTTGTTATCACTGTCATGATCAAGGTCATCTGTCCTATCACTGCTGGTTTGATGGACTAATCACAGGCAACCTGTGCGTTGTATCCAGTGTGCCAGACAAACATGTGCACTCTGGAGTAAGCAATCCGGCGTATACAACAACCAGCATATTGATTGAAGGTAAAATTCACAAAGAAATCACTTTCCGAGATTATAAGAAATTTGATGTAGATAAATTTATCAGCAATTTACAAAACTTCGATATTTTTACACAGATATCTGGTGATGCTTGGAAAATGTGGACAGATGAAGTGTGACGTTTATGTTACGTGCACGCGCAGATAAAAATGATGAGACTGAAAAATAGAAAAGAAAAAAACTGGGTAAATAAAGACAAAACACACACTGTTCACAAGAGACAAACTGCACAAAAATGGTGTGTCACAAATGATTCTGCTACATGGCAATATAAGAATTTACAGAACCTAATATCTAATTTAATTAAACAAGAGAAGAGCTCCAATGGTTTTCGTCATATTTATCAGAAACAACAGGAAAATGTATTTTGAAGGTCTTATTAAAGATGCGCAACAACTGTGGAAGGAAATAAGAAAGATATATCCTAATAAAAAGAGTGAATATGGCGTACCTATTGACATTTCTCCGGAGGAGTTCAATGATTATTTTATTGAGATAGGTCATTGGGTGGTTGATAAATCACCAAAGCGAGACAGCAGTACTGGCTTCTTTTGGAAAGGGTTATGAAGTATGTATAACTTCCATGTACACACAGATCCTTTGTTTAAAGAGTTAAAATTGCTGAAAGTAAAGGCTATCTTTCCCTCAAATGAAGCTAAAACTTTATCATAAATTTCACAAACAAAAATCTTTCAAATAAACTTTTATCACTTCCCCATAGATCAAGGTAAGAGACGGAAAAAATAGAGTTAACTCAACTCTAGCGAAACAAAGTTTGAAATATGAAATCCCTGTGATTGTAAATAACACAACAAAAATGTTTTAGATAAACTCCACACCCACAGCTTACATGGCTTTGGTAGCTGCATAAAAATGAACTTCTGAATAACTACCAAATTGCAGGCTCAAGAGTATGTTGTCACTTGCATGTGTCAGAGAAATAGCAGCTAAAATAACAAATAGGAGTTCTGGAATACATTTATTTCATAGCAGGCACCATATATTTATTGGAATTAAACAGTCTTTAATAGGAAACTACAAATTCTCACTGTAATCGACACATAAGCTTGTTTTCCCTTTTCTTTCCTCTTCTTTTTCTTTCCCTGTCTGTTATTTCTTCAGACGCGTTCTTAATCCTGTCTATTTATATATTCTTAACTGTACCTTAGGGTGGCTCATGTGTGAGCGACATCTTCTTGTCCTAACGTGAGTCTCCCTGACCACCTTAATACATGTGTATCCACTTTGTAATTTGAAACATTGGTTGGATAAAGGCAATCTGAATCATGTGTCTCTCTTTGATATATCTCTCGCAGACTGAAAACGTCCAAAGACAGAAGCAGCCTTGATTTGTTGGGTTTTGATGCAAAACTTTTTTTAGGAGCTGAGACATTTATTTTTCCTGTGAAATATTCAATGGACAGTCTTTTTTTCTTGTCTCCTTAATGTGAAGACTTGTTTCCACAAGATTGGGTCAAGAGTCAAATATAGCAAAGAGCAATTGTAGACCCATATCAATGGGCATTCAAGTCGGCAAACTGATTGAAAAAGGTATTAAGGCAAAGCTACTTGACCGCTTGCTTCCGCATAACTTCATTAGTACTAAGCGATCTGCATATTTAAAATATCATTCAGCACAGACTTGCCTGCCACAAAAGGTAGTAGATAACTGGCGGAGCAGCATATATTAATGATTATTCAATCACGGTCGTTTGCTTTTTAGATATTTATTTATTTACAAAATGTTTTGACTCCATTAATCATGACATTTAAAATTTAGATTGGGAAAGTATGGTATCATTGACAATGAGTTCCAATGATTTTCGTCACATATTTATCAAAAAAACAACAGGTCGTTGTGTGCAATAGAAAATCATCTGATAAACAAAGCGTGACAATGGGGATCCCCCAAGGGTCTGTCCTCGGCCCCTCACTGTTTCTTTTGTATGTAAATGGTATTGTTCAGCATGTAAGCAAAGGATCGTGCTACAGTACAACCTGTCATGGCCGAACGCCTTTGGGACCCGGCCAAAGTGTTCGGGTATCAGAGGTGCTCGGCTTATAGAGGTTGGGGGTGCGGGTGGGGGTGGGGTGGGTGGGTGGCCTTGTGGCTACATCCTGAACATATAAACTTTGAATTCACATGCACATGCATTGGGGAATTTACCTGCTCCAGCACATATATATTTATATAAGTTACAAAAACTTGAATGAAAAATAAAGTCTAAGATGAAAAAGTTCTCTGTAAAAATTCAAACTACTTGGGAATAAAGTTTATAAGATTCATAAACTTTAGGCTGACAGTACAGGCACATTTCAATATCATTAGGCTACATTACTATAATGTTACTGGTACATGCATATGTACATGTACTGAAGTATTTGTCTTAACTGACAGTGCATAATATGATGACATAAAACATCAACTTATTGTCCAACATTAACAAGCAATATGTGTATTACCCTTTATCACACTCCAAACTTCAGAATGTCTGGTTTGATAAGTTTCAACCAGCTCATTGTATGTGCAGCTCCAGAAGGTCTCACCATGGAACCTACACACTATCCCCCTTTGAATACATTTATGCCACAAATTTGATGACAGTGTTGAATACAAAAAAAATTATGTGACGTTTTTGTATCAAATATCTGAATTTCCCGAAAATTCCTCGGGGGGGGGGGGGGAAGTGTTCAGCCTTGACAGCTTAAATGCTGCTTTGGGACCCAAATCAAGTGTGCGGTGTTCAGAGTAGAGAGGTGCTCAGGGATTGCAGCCTGCAACCCTTGGCTCTGCTATTGAATTATATACAAAAAACTTCGGACCCTTAAAAAGTGTTCATGTTACAGAGGTATTCGGCTTGGCAGCTTTTACTTTACTTGTTCGCCGATGATGCAATAATTTATTCTACAAGTACTAGCGTTCAGGAAGCAACAGAAGCGTTACAAGACAGTCTGGATCAAGTTCATTATATGGACAATAGAACTTCTATGTATATAAGTTAGACAGGGACAGGTTAGCTTATGGAGAGTAAAGAGTTCGTACTGCGGAATAGGCTAATGACTACTAGGAAGTGGTTTTGGACAAAAAGACACAAATACAATTACTGGTACAATTTCAGTCAATGCAAGTAATCGATGCTCGTCACCCAGAATTATGTTGACCCGGAAATATTTAAACTCTATATGAGCTCGCAGGGAATACAACATGTTCATGAGACGGAATACTTGAGTATCCACTTGGACGAGAACATAAACTGGCTAGTGCAAAAATTACCAGTAAACGTTATGTCCAAACTAACTGTCTCAGAACGATAAAGTAAGTTTTTACCGAATTATATACTAGAACTGATTTATAAGCCGATTTTACCTTGCATTGACTGCGGATTCGGGGGGGGGGGGGGGAGCATGTCGTGTCAAGGCACTGAGTATGGCTCAGAGATTACAAAGTGCTGTCGCTCGTGTGATCACTGGGAATTATGGCTATGTAAATGTGAGAGGGGAAGATTCAGTGAATCAATTAAATTGGCAAAATGTAACAGAGTGACAACGCTTTCACACATCGATTGTTTAGATGTATTCATGGTTCAGCTCCCACCTATCTGTCTGACTAAATCGCTTCGCTCATGGCCATCGGCACTTACAACACCCGCCAGAATAATAGAAATTGCAGACCTGTCAAAGCCCCAAATAATGGTAAACGACCATCCAATAGGAATAGTTGATACACTCAAGTTCTTGTGTGTCATAATCGATCAAAATCTTACTTGCAATGACCATGTAAACCATAAATCCAATAAAATTACTGGATGGGGCTTTCATTCTTACAGTAGACTGATAAAACTGCAAATGAAGACACTGAAAATATTATAAACACATTAGAGTCAAATATTTCCAACGGATGAAATTTGATTTGCCTGACACAACACTGTGTAAACAATTTTGGATGCTTTGTTTGAATGTAATAGTGGCAACATTTCTGGTGCGTGGCTGTATGCGGAGGCAATGAAGAAAACGTTTAATAATGTATGTATGGACGGTGTTTTCCAATCAAGAACTCCAAATTGGTTTACGTTGTTTTGTAAAATTATCTATTGAAGGGTACAAATTACATTTTTTCAGGAAATTGATGAGAAAAGGTCGCTTAATTGGTATCAAATGTTTAAACGGTCTACTTTCGGAGAGAGATATTCATTTTGTGTAGAAAATTTTGCTGGCAAAGGATAAAAAATTTTGGCCAGAACTGGATGTTTGGGTCTTGGTGAAGATTTGAAAAGATGGAATATTTTTTATGGTAAATGCGTTTTATGTAACAGTACTACGGAAGATTTACCCCATTTCTTATTTTTATGTCCAGCACTTAATCAAATACGGTCTAAAATGTGTGTATCCTTTCCTCAGAAAGAGTGTGTAAACAGTTATATTTTGACCATGTTTGGCAAAGTTTTTCGGCCTCTTCTCTGAAGAGTAGAGTCTGGTGGCTCATAGGTGAGTACGTTTAAGACTTTGGTCTTGAAATTGGCGACTCTTATGACCGTATCTCAATTCTTTAGTTGAAGCTTGGCACTTTAGGAGGCAGGCAATCACCGACCTCCAATCTGACGCACTTGTGTAGCCTGCAACGTGTTTTAACGTTGAGTGAGCGCGCACACAATGACGCTCCACGTGACACGTTCTTGTGCATGGATGACTTTTAACCGTTTTAATGTGTTCAAAACAAAGTGTGTATGTACGATTTTACCTGTTTGACGCACCACGGGTTCTGCCTGGCTCGTTGGTGCCCCCGTTGTAAAGGGGTAGACAGATAAATAAATAAATAAATAAATAAATAAATAAATAAATAAATAAATAAATAAATAAATAAATTAATTAATTAATTAAGTAACAGTAAATGTAATGCACACACATCCCCTCTATTAAAAAATGAACTATTAAAACTTAATGATTTATTTAATTTATCGTGTTTGAATTTTTTTTTTACATGTGTACAAATAAAATGTTGCCTATTTACTTTGGAAATTTTCCACAGTATCAAACTCAACAAGATGAGAGACCAAGAAGAATTTCCGTAACACCAGAAAGATACAATGAAACAATTCATGAGATTAGTTTCTATTTAAATCCCACAATACACTTTTCCCAAACCAATATTAATATAAGTCGATTATGTATAAGGTACAAAATACCTGTTTTAGTTGATATAAATTATGTGCCATGACTTAGTCATTAACAAAATGGTACTATTAGTTATGCAAACAATATCATTAACAACTATGAATCTATCTGCAATATTGACATCATTGCATATTTACACCTCTAATGCCTAATTTATCTTGATGTTATCATTTACATGTACATTATTTTGACTTGAATGTATATATTAATTAACACTTAATTACGATACTTGATAAAATAGTACACTGAAGTAAACACTGCCAACTGCGCAGCATTATACACTGTAAGTTTAATTGACAAATTTTCGTTTAAGTGTAGCATTTTAGGGTGGCCTGCGCACCATGCATGGCAGCGACTCATTCCAGTCTTATATGCAGTGTCTCCCTGGTTTCTAGAAAACAATATGTCAATCTGTATCGCGACTGTAACACGAGACCAAATAAGTTTCATTCATTTTATTCATTCATTCATTCATTCATTCATTCATTCATTCATTCATTCATTGACAGGATCGACAGGTTTTTATTTGCAATGAATACATGGTCAGATTAAAATCTGTTGACATATGGAGGCACATAGCATTGGTTAAAAAAAAGAGAGTGGTCTCTCTATAAGTTAAAAGTACCTACAAATAAATATGGTAATGAATTAAGATAAGTACCAATGCAAAATACATAGTATATCATGGTGATGGTGATGGTTGCATATATGTTATAAAAATTATATTATGTTGTGATATGATGGTGACATTGTTGATGATGAATCAAAGGCGAGCAGCTGAATTGAGCACACGTTGAATCAAATTCTTCTTAAAACTGGAGAGAGAGAGAGAGAGAGAGAGAGAGAGAGAGAGAGAGAGAGAGAGACATGCTGGAGAATTGAGTTCCATATTTTGGTGCCAGTAGTGGAAAGAGATTTGTTGTGTGTATTTCCGATATGAAACAAGCCTTTGCTTACAGATCTAGTATTATACTCATGAACTTTGGTCAAGGACAGGAAGATTTGTCAGGAGGAAAGAGGAATAGGACAAAGGAGTTTGATTGTTGACAATTTTCCTATAAAAGATACATAAGTTGAAATGTAGTCTCTGTTTAACGCTCATCCATTTGAGAGTATCCAGCATATCCACGATGTTGCGTTCTTGGGTGACCTCCTAAAATTATTTTCATGTCACGATTCTCGATGCGCTGAAGTCTGGTCAAATCACTTTTTTTTTTTAAAGAGAATTAGTCCAGACTGTACTGCAATAATCCAAATTGGGAAGAATCAGGGAATTGTACAGAATAATTTTTAATGGTGGAACGTAGTCACCCTGTATAAATAGGTTCTGATAAAAAATAATAAAAATCTAGAAGAGCCTGTACATAACAAATTAAACTGAGACATTAGTAATTCGAGTGCGTTTATAGCCTAAAGTTGTTTTTAGAGGCTCTGCAGACAGACACTAGTTCTTTAGCTGCACCTAAACGTGTTATTTTATTATTTTTAGTCAAATAATTATTTTTTGGCGGAGGCAGACTTAGGACGACTATGCATTTAAGAGACTTTCAGAAAATGTCTTGCAACACCTTTCACCCGGTAACATTGTATGATTTTGCCCGATTAATTTCGACCGTTAATAAACTATGCCTTGAATTTTCATAATGTAGGTCCATTTGGCAAAATTTCTACAACACATCACATGGTGACATGAAACTGCAATGTTGTATTCTAAAAACAGACAGAAAAAAATCAGAAGTGGACAGTATGTTGTTTGAAATCGGAAAATATCATCAGTTAAAACATGTCTAATCAATCTGTTTTTCACTCCGAAACTCTGATACTGTTCTTAACGTTCAGAATATTTAAACAGCATGAGTTGTCCAATTTTGGACGAAGTTCATTGTATTGTCTGAACGGTTTCGTTGTTAATCATGAAAAATCTTATTGCTCACACATGTGGATAAACCTGAATTTTTAATTTAATTTTTCTTCCTTTTTCATTTCTAACCATGATTGCGGCTCCCTGTATGCTTAGTTCGTCTGGGTGTCAAAGATGATTAGGACAGTATGGACGAAAAAAATGACATATTGCAGTTCTTATTGTTCATATACACGAGTTACGGTTAAGCTGGCTAAATTCTGGTCGAATGCTAACATGGCTGGCTCAATTAGCCACTGACTGAGCCAGATGGCGCATCGGGACTGCAGGCACGGAAGGTTTCTGTCTGATATTTTTCGATTGGTGGTATTTTTATTTATTTATTTATTTATTTATTTATTTATTTATTTATTTATTTATTTATTTATTTATTTATTTATTTATTTATTTATTTATTTATGTATTTATTTATTTATTTATTTATTTATTTATTTGTCTATTTATTTATTTATTTTTGTCTACATGCATGATCAATGTACATTTCCTTCGTGATTTCATCTAACATTTAAATGAAAGAAGAAAATTTACATATTGGGGCCTATCTTTGTCATTTTGGCAATCTAAAAGAGCGCAAGTTGTTTACTTCAATGACAATATGTATGTATGTATACCGGAGGCATGCTCGATCTATTTTACGTCGATCTATTTTACGGAGTTCCTCAAGGGTCCGTATTGGGCCGGTTCTTCGTCATCATTTATGTTAACTACTGACCCTTCTGCGTATTAAACAGTATCTAATTTAAATTTAAGTTACTCTCCATAGTGATGATATGGCTCTAGAGTAGAGGAGGTCAATTCATTAAAAACCTTGGGATATGGATTGATAATAGCTTCTCATGGGGTCCTCAGATCACCAATGCACAAAAAATCTCTAAGACTTGGAGTATTCAATCGATGTAGAAAGATCATTACGCAGGATATGGCTCTACTTTTATATAATGTCCTTGTCCTACCTCTTTTTGATTATGTTGATGCAGTGTGGAGGACATGTAAGAAAACTTGCTGGACAAGATGAGAAAGATTACTAAAAAGAGGGATCAGAAGTGTTTTATAAAGTGACGTCACAGAGAAAAGGTCTGCTGAATTATTTAGAGTTAAATTGGTTTCCTTTAGTCACCCGTTTCGTTTTGCACAACACGATGTTCATGTAAAGATGTAGGCCTACCTATGATGTGCCCCCCCCCCCCAGTTGAATATTTGACAGACACACATCTCAGGTAGGCCTATTAAACCTATAAGACCCGAAGTTTTCTCCTCTGAAATACCTCTATGTAACAAATTACCAAATTCTACCAGGAAGTCTCTAAGCGCATAAACATATTTCAAATCCAGAGGCACCTTCTTCTGCTCTATATATACGATCCCTTGGCCGCTGCCGTTTGACCAGTTCAAGAGGCTGAGGTCCAGCTGTTAGGCGTTGGACGATATACCTTAGCTGTTAGGCGTTGGACGATATACCTTATTTTTCTGCTTTCTGTCTGCCTGGTTACAGAATGGTTATTTCAAACTTGTTGGGCCTTGGTCGTCTAATTATTTAAAGAGATCGGGGCCTCTCCGTTTGTCGGTCTGCATACATGTCCATATACAGAAATAAAAACACAAAATTTATTTTTTGTTTACTGTGTTCAAATCCGCCCCATCCAAC
>CAXHWN010000718.1:0-16000 GCA_964020975.1 Hermodice carunculata | reverse complement strand
CTGGAATATGGGGTTCCCGTATGGTCACCTCATGTGTGGAAGTTGGCAGACCAAATTGAATCAGTCCAAAGGAGAGCTACAAAAAGGATCCCGAATTTTGGAAATTTCAGTTACGTTGAAAGACTAAAAAGACTTAAAATCCCAACACTGTTGTAGAGAAGACTTAGAGGAGACCTAATTAATACAATACAAGTATATGCACGACCTTTACAAAACAACCAAATGTTTACCCCCAGTCAATGAGGTTATCATATCGAGAGCACACAACCTAAGACTTACAAAATTAAGAACAAAAACAAATATTAGGATGTACTTTTTAGCAATAGAGTTGTAAACTGGCGGAACTCGCTGCCTAGGGAGGTAGTAAATGCACCATCAGTAAATTCATTTAAATCAAGGCCAGGTATTTGTTGGTCTACAATGACAGGCCCACAGGGCATTGGGCAATCGCCTGAGGACTCCGATGTCTCTGTATTAATTATGAGCAGCTTACTATGGAAATAGTTTTTTCCTACATAGCTGAATAAATCTGTTATCTGTTACGTTTTTGATGAGCATCAGGAAAGAAACATATGGTAGAACAGAGGATTATAAACCTGGCTATATTTTGTCCAAATTTAATACTATTGGAAGATCTCTGCGTGAGGCTGGCCAGCGGGAAAATCTGCGTTCCTTGGTAACATTTGCACACTGGAGATGTGCATTCAAGCAAACGCAGGCTGCTTAAATCAGAAGGCAAAGGAAATTTACCAAATGAAGCTCAAACATTCACCAGTGAAGACATAAAGGCTCTCTTTGATCGAAATTTCCTTGGAACAAGCAAGTACTGCTACTTTTTTCAGGACTATCGTGTAGTCTGCTTTATTTACGTCAGTAGTACAAACTTCAGTCACAAGATGGCAGTAATGTGACACTACCACTTCGTTGTCCTTCCAAGTTCGATGCTCGATGGTGATCGTTTTTATGTTCATAGAACTCCTAATCTGTATGAAGATTGTGATAATTTTCATTGTACATATCATTTCAGCTATGATAATACACTTCTTCCCCTGCTATAGAAAATTCCATAGCTGGGATGGGAAAAAAGGCTTCCGTAGTACTTTAGGGTGTTCAGGTGATTCTTCATTTTTGTGAAAATGATATTTGTATGGCTTTTATGTGGAAGTATGAGCTCCCAGAAACTCAAAGCTATTTTCATTTTCATATTGACCCAACCGTTCCAAAGTTAGAGGCTTTCGAAGTTTGAAAATTACAGCACTTTTTTTTTACTAAAGCCCCCAGTATTTAACAAAGATTTTAAGAAGAAGTCATTGTGTGCAAATGGTTCAAATTTGGACACTTTTGAGACTAAAAAAAGTGTTTAAACTCATGTCATTTAAAAACCCCATGACCCTTTGACCTTATATTTGGTATACATGTTGCCCTCTTGGTGACCTTTCATTTTCCAGGTCATCTTTTATGAAAGGTCCACTAATTTGCATTATTAAGCCACATCATTAGTATAATTTATGCCAAAAATACCTCATTTTGGAGGCATGCGTAACTAAATATAGTCATAACTTCATTTTTCTTCATAAATTTGCATTGTGTGTAAACACACTTTTATTTGATTGACTGTCCACTATACTGAAGTGTTTGGGGGTTATAATGTACGATGATTAGCATAAATTTACTTGATTTATTCAAAATGGAGGGTTTCATAAAGGTTATATGCTATAACAGGATCTAATATCCTCAGAAGTTTAGAACCACATGTACATTTTGGCTTTATTCACATCTTTCAATGTTTCTCAATGATAGCAAAACATATACGATATCACAAACATGAACTGATTAACCAACACATGCTTGTATGCACATAATTAACATACATTATAAACCTAAATAATAGTTGTCAATTACAATTATGCGCAGATGGGGAGACTAAGACATTCCTTCCGTTGACCGTATTTACATGTGCAGTCCTTTCTTTCACATCTATGTAAAACAGCAGGACCAAATACTATCTAGAGACTTGAATAAAAGCATATAATTGATTAAGTTAACAGTTTAAGTGCCAATCTAGAGACTTAGTCGATTGGTATCCTTGGCATGCTTCAGGCGGAATGCATCAAATATGTTCCTTGGGAAGCTATTGACCTGGATTTTCTTTCATCTGGAAATATAGTTGTGCTGGTACTTAAATGAAACAGCTTTTAATGGGCTATTTGAATCTGAAATCATTACAATTATTCACTGAACAAGTGCTGTTGTGATTGGTGCACAAAGAGTTATAACATATACATTATTGGTCTCGACTATAAACTAATACGCCCGCAATGTTGAACATGCACATTTGTACATTGAGCTACCATTTATTGTGCATTGGCCGTTCATACTGGCATGTGAGACATCACTTGACACACATTTAACAAAGGCAATTAGAATATGGATTGTAATATGTGCAAGTAATCTATCAAATAAGTATTGTGCCTACTAAACCTTAATTGTTAAGTTGCAGGAGCCATATTACATGTTATGGGGACATGCCGATAAATGTAATATGATTTACCTGCAAATAAAATTAGGAATCACCAGTAGTGGGGTTCAAATGAGAAATATAACACATGTACATATATTTGAATTCTTATGAACATTATGACTTCATCATTAATATATACCATGTAGAACATTTCAAGGAGCATTGCATTATTATCATTATAAAAGTTAATGGATAGTCTTTTCAAATGCTACAACATGAAAAGAAAACAAAACAAAACAAAAATTAAAAAAAACAAAAAACAAAAACCCACATTGACTGACTAAAGCCTCCTTCACCATAACTCTTATAGGTAAAGCTAGGAGATTTTAGCTGCATAAAATGTTCTGGTGCATTCTTTCAACATAAAACAACAATAAGAATTGAATAACACTTTATATGTTTATTTAGTCTGCTTATGTACAGTGAAAAATGACATTTTACCACACTGGAATATATCCTTGCCACCATGGGATCATCACTGGGTCACTAATATTTAGCATGCCAACCAAGAATGTAAGAAGTTGAACTCTGATGAGAACTGGAAATAGAGAGTGGACATCAGATCTCTGCAAACATATGTGTAAACCATATTGAAATAGTCATAATTTGTGAATTGACAAATATCAACAATGTGGTTTGAATAGGCAGTTTGCAATGTACTATAACAGCTTGAAAATAATATAATTACTTAAGATTTCCAATACATATTTTTAAGAGCAAAAAGTATGACAGGACGCTACTGTATCAATTTTGTCTTTAAATAGATAATCAAAAGACTATCATCAGCATGTTTCATCTTATCAGGAATCATCAGTGCAGATAGTCATTTTCTGTTTCCTTTTTGTGCCTTGTACATGTTAAACATATTGAGTAGAATGAAAGAAAATTCATAGGCATCTGCAGTTTTTTTTTTCAGGGAATCAGTCAGACCCCTTATTTATATTTCAGAGGGTCTGAACATTTACGGGGAGGGGTGTCCAAATCACACCCCTTATTTTATTCAGAGGGTCACAAACTTTCAAAAGTACTCTATATGAAATTCTTTATTGAATGTCATTTTTCCGATAATAGTGTCTCTTTTTCTTTTCAGGTGTGGTACACCTACTGACTGCCACCACTGATGATCCACGAAACTGACAAACTCACAGAGCATGCAAGAACTTAAGTCATTATTGTAAACTTCCAAAGTCATAGACAGACACAATGATTTAATTTCAATAAGAATATCTTGAATGAATCATTTATCTGAGTGACTGTAACATATGCACAATTCTGAATTTCACTGTAAATGTAGAAAACAGTAGTCAAAATTAAAAATAACATTTATTGTTGTCTGTTGAGAGTCAAATGACCACACCGATTTCAGATCCCTGTGATAATAATTTATGAATAAAAGTTATCATTCATGTGACCTTCAGTTTGCTCTACAGGTTGCACAATTCAAAGATATCGTTTTTCGTCTGTTTATGAGTTTTCAGTTACACAAAGTCAAATTTGCCTCACAGGTTGAACAATGTACATGTATGTGAACAGTCAGACACCTATCCGAAACGTTAAGAGTAAATTATACAAGCAATACTCACGTGAAAAAATAATTCATCACTTATCTATGATTTGAATTCGTCTTTTTTTTCAAATTAGTCAAGATTTTGCCCAGCTTTAATCCAAAATATGCTTTTGTCTCCTTTTGTAGTGAACATATTTCAGACACTGGGAATTTTCATTTTGGTTTAACACCTGGCATTTCCAATTTTGTTTTAGTTTTTTGTTTTGATTCTGTTTTGCCTGCTTAAGTTCAAGTCCCATTCACATGGGACTCACGTGATAGGAATTGACATGAATACTGGAGCCGTTTTGGAAAACTCCGGACACTGCTCTGCATAATCTGTTAGTGTTACCAATAGTTCACAGATTTTCTCGGAGGACAACTCACGAATAGAATTAAAGAAATCTTTGACGTGCTTAAAATCATTCCTTGTAGGTTCTGGATCAACTTGAGGTCCCATTGGTTGCTCAGCCACAGTAGTAGATCAAAGAAGTTTTAGGACAGTCTCTAAAGTTCCTGTTTCCCTTCTTTTTTAATTCCAGAAGCTGACAAAGGCAGCAATTTGGCACTGACAGCCGCATTCATACATTGTAGATCACTGCAGTCTTCAGCTGGGAACTGTTTTTCCAATTTCTGTAAAAAGTTTGTTGATATATTTCTTTTTCAAAGACTGGAAGCACTTTTTTTCTTTGTCATCATACTTGGAGAGTTAATTTCCTGACTTGGCAGAAAAATGAAGAAAAGAATTCTCTCTGTCTTCTTTATGGACTTGCCTTGTTGTAGACCTATGCCCCTCTCATTTCTTTTCAGGTCTCCTTTCTTTATTTTTCACTATTACTTTCTCCGTTAGTTTCTCTATTCGAGTTTGAACAGCATTTACTTGTTCCTCTTTTATTCAACTCAGTTTTTAACTTTTCTAAATCTAAAAGTTATTTTGAATCAATTTTCAGACTCGGCAACTTAAATATCACTCATAATTTCAAATTATTAGAAATTTATTTCCTAATGCTAGGCTTAGTTTGACCATAGGCATGTTGGCATTAGTGTGTTTGTGGCTGCTCCTTCGTGTTATGACTGTTTAGACATCATATTCAAGGGACTGCTCATTGAGCCTACTTGAAATGCAAATAGAACTAAAAATTGAGATAGGCCGACATTGTCCCTGGCAATCAGGTAAGCCAATTGCAAATAATATATGATTTTAGGTTTGTTTAGTACAGGTCGAAATCTCAAAGTTGGCCCGTGATGTAAAAGTAACACAACCCTTCAACATTCATTTCTAGCCTAAATTCACGATACAAACAACTTGGCCCAAAGGCTAGCAAGCACTTGGAGCCTAAAGTTGAAAAAGTCCAATTTCAGTAACTGTTATCTTTGTCTTTATCCATATGAGAAAATTCCAACTGTGATCTGTGACGGATTACATGTGTACCACGTGTCGTGACAGAATTTACAGGTTTTAAAGTTTTGCACATGTAAATGCTGTTCATGTAGGCCTATTAAATGCTGCAAGATGAGTATTGTAGATAAAATAACTTACAGCGCTTACAGTGGAGTCAGGAACCAGAACCACAGGGCTGTTGCCAAGGGGTCAAATTGGTTTGACCAATATTTAGTTTAGGTCAGAAGTGTCCTTAAACTATGTTAATATACAAAAATGTGCTTAGAATTTCCAGATTTCTGAATTTTGCCTGACCAACTTTAAATTGAAGGCCACAACACTGAACCACGTGATGCCTAATGTAGCTGTCATCTAAACACCATCACTTTTCTCATCATTGCTGGAAAGGTCGCTCTCTGAATCTTCAGAAAATTGGATGCTTTGAAAACAAATCGCGGTTGCTTAGGAACAATAGAAAACTGTTAGCCTGCAATGGAACCTGGTTGGTTGCTATGTAGGCCTAAACTTAGAAAATTAGTTGCTTTGGAATTTGGTTGGTTTCCATTAAAATTTACAACATTAGTCGTTATGGAAACTGGTGGTTACAAATGGAAACCAATTGGTTGCTATGGAAATTTAGGATTCGATCGGAAATGTAGACAATTGGTATCTTTGGAAATTCGGTTCCTATGAGAAGTGGTTGGTTGCTGTGGAAATATAGAACTTGGAAACCATGTTATGGAAAATTTAGAAAATGGGTCACTTTGGAAACTGGTTGGCTGCTATTGAAATTTAGAAAATTGGTTACTTTGGAAAATGGTATGTTGCTATGGAAATTAGGAAAACTGATTGCCATAAAAATGTAAGCCCATTGGTTGCTATGGTACTTTTTAAAAAATGGCTACTATGGAATTTGGTTGGTTGCAAGGGACACTCAGAATATTGGTTACTATGGAAATAGATATGCTGCTATGGAAAGAAAATTGGTTAGCATGGAAAATCGTTGCTATGGAATTTTTTAAAAAATTGGTTGCTATGGAAATTTATACAATCGGTTATTATGGAAACTTATTGGTTGAAATGGATATTTGGAAAATTGGTTACTGTGAAAAGTGGTTGGTTGCGATTGTAATTTATGAAATATGTTACGATGGAAATTTGTTGGTTGCCATGCATATGGAAATCTAGGAAATTGGTTACGGTACTGTGGAAACGGATACAGAGGTACCAGTGGGACGGTACATGGACACTTAATTGGACAGTGTCATTACCATATCCAAACCGTAGTCCTAATGAAACAAATCCAAGTCAATTCCGACCAAAGGCAATGTTCCTTGGTATGTATAGCTGAAAAACATAAATTTATAGTTTGTATTTACCCAAAATAGACCAAAACGTATGTACAAAGGTCCATAGGGTCGAAAAAGCCATGTCTAGTTTTAACATGACATAATGCAAAAAGTTTTGTTTTGAAATTATAGGCCTATATCAGTAAAATGATAAGGGGCTGCAAATAATTGACATTTTTTTCACTTATGAACAAAACGTTCATAACTTTTTGACCCCCTGCCTTCTCTCCCCCAAATTATTACCAAAATCATCATCTTATAAACGTCAAGCATACCATTGTATTTGTGTCTTTTTGTCCAAAACCACTTCCTAGTAGTCATTACCCTATTCCGTAGTCCGAACTCTTAACTCTCCATAAGCTAACCTGTCCCTGTCTAACTTATGTACATAGAAGTTCTATTGTCCATATTGCACACGTTCCTCTGTTAAATTTTGACATAGGCTGTATTAGCCCAAATAAATTAAAGGGTCTTCAGCGGGTAACTACTCAACATGTTTCGGAGCCTTGAATCTAAGTAATTCATACTTTATATGGGGATGCAATTGGTAGGTTTAAAACGATTAAAAACAAAAACATTGATGTCAAAGGAAACTAGAACAGGCTGATTTTCCGACAGAAAATCAAATGTCTCCCGGTGCGCCCTTACTATTGTCGCCCTTATTTTTATCAATGGGCTTACCGATTCCAAAGATCTACAGATATGGTGAAGGTACACTTTTTATTGACATTCCAAAATCTAAAAAATAGGCCAAGGTCAAACATCTGCAGTCAAAAGCAAGGTCTTAGAAGTCTTTCATAGAAACATAATCACACAAAAGTTCAATCTCTGTAAGTCATATCCTTCCCTAGCGTGTCTGCAATGACTTTGAAAAAGTGGCCATGTGACCTTGAAAAAGATCAAGGCCACCCATCAACATTCCCAAGCAAGGTCTTATATAGGAACATCTTGACATAAAATTTCAACTTCCCATGTCAAATCTTTCTTGACTTATCACATCCACGTTGATTTTTGACGAAATGCCCACATGACCTTGAAAAATAGGTCAAAGTCATACATTTGCAGTAACAAGCAAGGTCTTACAAAAGTTTTACATAGAAACATAATCACATAAAATGTTAACCTCTTTAAGAAAAATCTTTCTCAAGTGCATCTGCAATGATTTTTAAAAAGTGGCCATGTGACCTTAAAAATAGGTCAGGGTCACTTATCTACGATACCATCCTAGCTCATATTATGGTACATAATCATGCAAAATTTCAACTTCTTAAGTCAAATCCTTCCAGAATTATTGCGTCCGCATCAATTTTAGATGACATGCCCATGTGACCTTGAAAAAATAGGTCAAGGTCATCCATCTGCAATCCCAGGCAAGTCCATATATAGTAACATCTTCACATAACATTTCAACTTCCTGAGTCAAATCTTTCTTGAGATATTATGTCCAAATTGATTTTAGACGAAATGCCCACGTGACCTTGAAAAATAAAATAGGTCAAGGTCATACATCTACAGTCACAAGCAAGGTCTTAAAAAAGTCTTACATAGAAACATAATTACACAAAATGTCAACCTCTTTAAGAAAAATCTTTCTCGAGTGCATGTGCAATGATTTTAAAAAAATAAAAAACAGACCTTGAAAATAGGTCAAGGTCACCCATCTACAATCCCAACCTAGTTGATATTATGGGACATAATCATGCAAAATTTCAACTTCCTAAGTCAAATCCTTGCAGAGTTATTTCGTCCGTGTCAATTTTAGATGGCATGCAAATGTGACCTTGAAAAATAGGTCAAGGTCATCCATCTGCAATCCCAAGCAAGTTCATTATTGGAAACATCTTCACATAAAATTTCAAATTCACTCATCTGCGATCATAAGCAAGGTTTTATATACAAACATCTTCACAAAAATTTTCAACTTCCCAAGTCAAATCTTTCTTGAGTTATCGCGTCCGCAACACGCGCAACAATGTGTAGAAGAAGAAGAAGAAGAAGAAGAAGAAGAAGAAGAAGAAGAAGAAGAAGAAGAAGAACAACAACAACAACAACAACAACAACAACAACAACAACAACAACAACAACAAGAAAAAGCGGAAGAGACGGACGCCAAAACAATATGTCCCCCCGTTGCATGGGGAGACATAGTTGGACATATCAATTCATCTGCATAGTGTGGACACCTGGAAGCTACACACAGTAAAATAAGGTTTGTCAAGAAAAGATTCATTTCATCTATTGAAATGTAACAATCTGAAACAAAATGAGGTAGACAACTGGGGTTATTTTTAACATTTTCTCTCTTTTTCATGAAACTTTACTTTCTTATTATTCGATGCGTAAGTATTTGTGTCTGAAATAGAGTATTCCATGTATGTGCGTACGTACGTACGTCCGTCCGTATATATATGTATGTATGTATGTATGTATGTATGTGTGTATGTATGTTTGTATGTATGCATGTATGTACATATGCCTGCATGCCTGCGTGGGTGGATGATGGGTGGATGTGTATGCATGTTAACATAAGTTTAACTTGTTTGATAAATGTATTTTAACAATGGCTCATGTTTGGAAATGTGATCGAGAAGCTCGAGCAGTGATGCTAACACAATACGTTAGAATGTCTAACTGCTTTGAAAGAGTAGTCTCGTATCAAAGTTGAGAAATGACACACACACACACACACACACATATATATATATATATATATATACATACATACATACATACATACATACATACCTATATTCCCCTTTTTAATGTTGGTTTGGTTTAAACGTATTTTATTTCCAAAAGAAAAACAATTGGGAAGAAGGTCAAAGCCCTATATTAATCCCTCTTGTGGAGAAAAAACAAAAGCACAGGTCTGACTTGACAGCACAGCTCCAATGGATCACCGCTCATCAAGTCTAAGAGGACTTGATTAGAAGCAGCGTGGTGGGGCAAAACAAACGGAAGGATAGACGCCACTTGAACAAACACAGATAGCGGGGCTCATGAAGTTATCAATATTACCAGTATTTTTTTTTTAATTTACAGTTTTGAGTTATCGATATGAATGAATAAGTTACAGTTTCACCTTGGAGTCGTTTACTTTTTCCAATAAACTCTTGAACAGATAAAAATATAATAATATTGTCCTCGAGACTGCAAGAAGCACTGCCAAACAAAATTGTGTTTATAGAAAATGGAGCCAAAGGACCAATGGTTGTGTCACTAAAAGCCCAGAAAACATCTTAAAGCAAACTTTTTTCTTTAATTTAGTCTTATGGTATCTTATTTAAGACTCTTAAGATGGTCTAAGATCTTTTTCCTGCCCAGCCAGAAAAAGAGAAAGTGAGTAAGACCCAGTAAGAGGAAATCAAGTCATGCTATGACCATGAGGGAAAGGAGCAGAGGCAGTCAGTCAATTTTCAGACCATGTAAGACCTTCAGTGGCTGCCTCATTAGCATAATGAGATGAAAAGAGTATATTTAGACTTGGAAAGACATTTGGCAGCTGGTTCATTAGCATAAGAGAAAGGCCTGCAAGTGACAAAACTATTATAAGATCTGGTAAGATGTTTTGGGAGTAGAATAATTAACACAAGTAACATGATCAGATATAACAAGACCTTGTAAGATGTAAGAGCTAGGATATCACACCAAGTGCACACCAAGTGTCACAAAACAGTATGCTGTACTGAGCAACATATCCACTGATTTTTCATTTTCTGTCCTCCTTTTAAGTCAAATCAGGGTCTACACCATAATGTAAATTACATGTATAAATATTCCCACTTATTTATGTTGTACCCACAAACTTTACAGAATAACCTCCCCTGGCCACTATAATGGACAGCACAGTCACAAGCTCATCTCTGATGTAGGGCAATGTGTTGAAAGTTAAAACAAACAGTACTTGTGGTCCAAGAACTGTGATAGCACATGTACATGCAGTCATCCATCACAGCCTAACAGTATGTACTCTGATGGGCAGGCCTATATACGAAAGACATCAAAGTGTTCATTCTTTTTAAACACACACCTTGCACACAAAGACGACTCTGTTTTTATTAATTGAGGTTGAAGATTGCTATGCAGGCAAGTTTTGCTCTACCTTAACCCGGGGAAATGAAGTGGACCTATCTACAATGTAAGCATATCTACAAACTGTCACAAAGCAGGATGCTGTATCTTTGTACTATCCTACTGACCAACATATCCTCTGATTTTGCATTCTCTGTCCTCCTTTTAAGGTGGCAGATCTGTAGCCAGCACCTTTGGATAACATCTAATCACATTCCACTATTTTTGGATAGTTTGATACTTAAACTACATGTTCTCCAAAACCCAGATGTGTGAACATAAAACTTATATGAGAAAACTGAGCTCCAAACATTTGTTTACATGGTCACTGAAGAATTTCAGCAGCCCTGATCCCATGGAGTTTGTTAACGTAGGCACGGCAATGAACCATGTCATTGCACTGTCATTAGTCCTGGCAATCAGGTGAGTTACTGACAAGGGTCACTCATAGGGAACAGGAAACCATTAGCCATGGAGAAAAGAAAGGGCCAGTTCAGACTAGTCACTTTCATTGTTCTGACTACTTTGAAAATCTCTATCTCTAAATTTAAAAACAAATTAGCACAATCCACTTACTAGGCCCCAAATATGGAAAGCCGCATGGGACTCCACACCCAAACAAGCAAAGTATGGTTATGTTTGATGTTCTGAAGTTAAAAAAACTAGAGTTTTTAAGCCACAAGGAATGGTTTTGTGCATTTGTGGGTACACATGGTAACATTTCTGTGGCTATCTGCTTTAATATCTACCACACTGTCCTTTGTTGCCATGGAGACACAGAATCTCATAGGCAGCCTTCTATCCATACATGCTGGGGGGGGGGGGGGGGTTGGTTGGAAGATTTGGGATTTGTAGCAAATGGGATGGGGGGGGACCACTTCCAACAACTGTGTAATGTAGTCAATAAAATACAGGGAATCTCTTTCTGTTCTTGCCTGTTCATGCAAGAACAGACCTGCTCCATGCTGCAATATGTACAAGGCAGGCTATAGTTCCCTCTAGTAGTAGAGCTTTTAGTGCACCATTCTTGAGACTGGTGTCTTAGCTGGTCCCCTTTTTTGCCTGAGGCTATGAGTCTGCTGGCTTATCAGTCCCAAGGGAACACAGGCATTGGACTTCTAGGCAGAACAAGCCTGAGTGTAGCCCACTGTTGAAAATAGACTACATGCTGAGTTGGCTAGACCCATCAAAGTATGGTCTTCCAGTCCTCAATGACTGTTCACACAACTTTGTGAATTTTGAAACTGTGTGGATTTGTGTCATCTCAGTGTGGACACTTTCATTCATTTTCTTGTAACCAGTGAGATGAAGCCTGTTCTTCATAGCCAGTACTGAGAAAGAATAGTGCTTGTGTCAGTTCACAGGTACCTGTACATGTACATAGTTTCATGACAGCATCTGTTAAAGATTTGTTTAGGTAATAAAGGAACAAAGACAGTTTTGTATTGCATGTATTCACATCCCCTTGAATTACAATATGTATACACTGAACATGTATACATATTTTGTCAGTTTTGTATACTTATAGAGCACTAGATCATCCTCTTAAACCCAATATGACAATTCTGTAATGAACTGTGAGCGGCTTACATGGAATAACATTTCCTACCAAGCCGTAATTATCTAATCTAACCTAATCTAATGTACATGTGCATGTATGAATAATGTATATGTACATGAATACATATATTTTCACGAACATTAATTGTCACGGTTTTTGAAGTTTAGACCTTTCACTGAAACTTTAAATTCAATATTTTTGCTATAATTCCTGTCAATGCCATCTTAAAAATATATTTCATAGAGTTTTAATTTTCACAGTTTTGAAGCATCAGTGAAATAAGCAAAGAACACCACGAAATTAAATGAATTCACAAAGTTCTCATCCATACTGCCCAGCAGGCAGTCGAAATGCTGAGACATGAATGAGATTGATTGGCTACCAGCACGCCTCGGTTCCAAGCTAAGCCCTGGGCTGTGACGTCACCAAAATACACAAAATCCAACATGGCGGCCATGATATTAACTGGTATCACATACAAATAAGAAATTTGAAAAAAGTGGTACAAAAGATGTGTTATGATCTCTTACCTTTATATGTCCTCTTTCCACAGATTTAAATCCACATTATGGTATTATTCCAGTCTAATAATAGGGCCATGGTAGTCCAATATGTCCATTTCATTTCTGATATGTCAGCCATTGCTGACCCTAATATCCAGAAGTCATGTACATGTAATTTGATCAAATTTTGTACAAGCAATGTGATGGCAAAATATTTTTCCATCTACTGCAAAAATACTTTCCTGATGCAAGCAGTAAGATGTAGGTCCAAATTAGAAAGAAATAATCTTGTGACCTGACTTTGAATTTCAACCTCTAAAATCCGCCATTTTGCAAAAAAATCCACTTTTTCTACATAGCTCCACTTTTGTAACATGGGGTCTATTCCCGGCAATTTGCACCAAGAATGCACTGTCAAAGCATACAGATCCATAATCCAATGGGGGTGGTGGGATAGTGACAACCCTGTGTACACCTTTCAGCCTAAAACGAAGGAACCCCAAAATGACATATTTAGGGGGTAGGGCCCTTTGAATTTTGATCAAATCTGTACAATTTGCCCTAGAATGCTCAAATATATTTTTTTCACAACTTAAAATATCAGTACGTATGAAACTAAGCCTAATCTATGTTATTACAGAAAAGGTTTTATTTTATCAGTAGCTCTAAACCCCTATTACTTCTGATAAAATGGACTGTTCTGTTATTCAAATTGGACTGCTTGTATCTTGAAAATTTAACCCAATCCAGCCCAAATTTATACCCTCTTGAAAAGCATGAACACTTGTTGGTCAAGTTACAGCATGAAAGGGTCATGGATCTGTTTTAAATTAAAATACCAGAGCAGTATCTGGTTAGTGGGTGTTCCAAACAGGCATCTCTTGTGTCTTCAGTGAGGTATTGGGTGACAGGATGCTCGTAAAATGACCATTAATCGTGACCCAATAAATGCACTGACTGTTATATACAGTAAAACCTCTCTAACCAAACACCTCCATATACCGGACACCTCTCTATACTGAGCACCATTTCTTGGTCCGGAATGTATACTTCCAATGTTAGCAAACTTCCCTATACTGAACACCTCCCCTTACTGAACACGTTTTTCAGGTCCCAAGGGTGTTCGGTATAGGAAGGTTTTACTGTAAGTGGTAAATGACTTATCACACCCCTTTCATGTGATCCGCAAACACCTCAATACTCCCAAATAGCAGGGACTAAGATGTGCCCATGCGTCTTTGTTTACATAAGCACTGCCCAGCAATGGAACCGAGAACGAGGCTGCTGATTTGACCGCTAATCTCGCATCTCATTAAACCCAGGTCAGCATCTCGACTGAGGGCTGAACCTCTGAGCAGTGGGCACTTTTCTCTGGTCCCAAGGGTGCCCACTGTAGAGAGGTTTTACTGTATGAGTAAGCACTCTCTCTGTCTCCTCCCCCCCCCCCCCCCAACCGACCCAAGTTGGTCAGGAGTTTTTCTCCAACCCAATTTTTGCGAAAACCACCAAACTTGGCATGGTGACTGACCTAACCAGTGAAATTGCGCTTCTCATTTGAAATAGACATGATGTTTAAAATTATGCAAATTCGGGGGAAGTAAAATTTTAAAAGCTCCATGTCTTCCAAACCGTTGCAGACAGACTCAAAATTTCAATGTGCACATATATGTTTGTGACACTTGCCAACATAATGAACAGTATATATTGGTTGTAGAATTTCAAATTGTGCCAATAAGGACCACTGAAAAATTTAAAAGTCTAATATCTCCAAAACTATTATACATAGAGATGTGTCATTCCAACTTTAATTTATACATTTGTGGAAAAGCCACATGCAATGAACCATGAATATGTAAAATATAAATCTTGAAAAGCTTCAAAACTATTATAAAGGTGCCATTCCTACTTTGTGGCATAGCCCCATTCAAGGGAACATAAACCAAAGTCATGTAGGCTTTTAATTTATGCAAATCAGGCAAATACACAAAATTAAAATGTTGAATAACTTCAAAACTGTTATAGAAAGTAGTTTTATTCAGACTTTACTTTCTAAGTTTGTAACATGGCCACATTCAATGAACCACGAACAAAAGCTGTAGCATTTTAATTTATAAAAGTTAGGCTAATACATGAAATTTAGATTATGTTAAACTATGGCAAAGTGCAGCATTTCAAACTGTTTTCATTTTGAAGGCACCCAGACAGAATTGCTGTGAAGCAAATCTTTTCTAGTTGAATCCTGCAAGCCTACGCTACCCCCCCCCCCCCCACACACACACACAGTTGTACAAACATGCTTGTCCAGTGCTGAGGCAATGATCCTATGGGAGTTGTCTACCTCTGCACCACTTCATTCCACCAGCCTCAGTTAAGCACATTTTGAGACTAATGTGCACATTCAGTGGACCCTGTCTAACTAAAATTCAGATCTACAGCCAGTTAGCTGAGGCAGAACTATATTGTAACCACACTGAACCCACACATGCATTTCCCTAAACAGGGTTTGTTTGCATAGTGATTATGAGCTTTTTTACATTAAAAATTATTGAATGATGAATGTTCTGTAAAATATTTCAACATGTGAATTTGACTTGATATCATATATAATACATGATTAGTCTAAATCATTATGTGTTAATATAAAGGATCATTTTACATTTAACACAATGGGCCTCCATTTCCCCCATTGTATAAGAATATATTCAGACTATTTACATGCCAAAAAAGCTTTAAATTTGCCACATGTAGTTGCACAAGTTTGCCAGAAACACTGTCCAGAAATGCTGAGACCATAATTTTGTTACATATGATGTGACTTAACTTGGTTAAATTTCCTTGCATGACAAAATGTATCTCTTTGTTGATAGTGAAAGGATCTCATACAAACATAAAAGGCTGAACAAATCCTCTTCTTTTTTAAAAAACTTATGAAAAAGCAACATTTGTATATATACATTTTTTTTTGCAGTGGCAGATTAAACATCCTGATAGCTTTCATCACACCACATACAATGATGTACTTTGTGGATGTGTAAAAGTATTGCAGTTTTTAAATTGGCATTTGTGTG
>CAXHWN010000717.1:51200-98200 GCA_964020975.1 Hermodice carunculata | reverse complement strand
TCCTGACACTAGCATCCTGAATGTAGCGGCCATACCAGCCAAATGTATAATTTCAAGGTAATATACCACATGTTATTATATCACGAAACAGATGAATCCGTCAAGCGTATAAATATATTTAAAAAACATGCATTGACATTCTTAGAATCACACACATACACACACACACACACACACACACACACACACACACATATATATATATATCTGTGTGCGTATGTGTGTATGTGTATTTACTTTGATGTATATTAAAATGATTGAGGTATGTCATGTCACGTACTTTAAACGGCATTGTTTCCCACAATTCTCAGATAAAATTTGAATAACTAACGTTTCAAAGTGTAAATTTAAAAATTCTCTTTGATGCGTATGCCCGCTAGATTGGCATGCAAAATGAATATTCCATACTGCAAAAGACGGTGTGTATGAATGTCGGCTACTACGCCATCATTATAGAAGAAGCAAAGCATGTCAATATCATGAAACTTTACTCGTAACATTTGCAAATCATTCTTCCAAGAATACAAGTGGATGCTGTTCCTTTCAAAAGTAAAAACGTCGGTCTTTATGTTGGTGCATGTGAGCAAAATTACTAATGTATCATGAAAATAATTCAGGCAATGATGCTCATGGTGATAACTATAATCAGAATGGAAATTTCAGTAACATTGGAAAACTTATAAAATTTATGAACATCACTTCCGCTATTTCTGAAATGTGTATTAGCTTATTAGAAGACATAATGTGGTTACATGTAATACCTGGCGTGTGCCAGAGAATATAACATGAAAACCAAGATGAAATCGCCCCTTATTAATCCTGTCACAATTCATGAGACCAATACATTGCATGTAAACTTGAACCCCCAGTTTTAATACATTAAATCACCGAAACTGTTAATATAATGGTATAATTCTCAGTCCCACTCCATGAGTGTATGAATCAACAAACTGCAAAACAAAATTTGAAATAACATGAAATGTATCAATAATTATAGGAGGCCAGTTTTGTATGTGAACTGCAAATGCGTCTCTGACATAGGTAACAACATTTGGATATGCCTATAAATCAGTACACGTTAGACATCATATCATATCATATCATATCATATCATATCATATCATATCATATATCATATCATATCATATATAATATTCAAGGTTTCAAGGTTTTATTTGGCAATCCATAGTCAGAATACAACGTCCTGTTTAGGCATGGAGGCCCAAAACATGTATGATTAACAAGTATAAAAGATGATTATATAAATACATAAAATATAAGAGTCACAGGGACATATGGCAAATGATTTAAAATTAACTATCAATATCCAGAATAAAAAGCAAATTAAACAGTAAGCATCAAGTAGAATGCTTCCAAACCTGAGGTTTAGAAGTGTTCAACACTACTGAAAATGTATGGAAGGATGCTCTTCTTAAAACTATACAAGGAACTCGCATCACGGATATGCTGGGGAATTTCATTCCAGATTTTGGATCCGATATTATTCAAAGATTTAGGGTGTGAGGGCTGAAGGTAAATGGAACCACGGGTGGAAAATCTTGTCAATTTTTTGTCAATAAATTTTTCTGGAACAGGCGTTTACACTGGAGTTATATTGTATTGTATTGTATTGTATTGTATTGTATTGTATTGTATTATATTATATTATATTATATTATATTATATTATATTATATTATATTATATTATATTGTATTATCGACACAGCAGACGTGAAGACAAATACAGTTGGACATACCAATAACAACAGGGTATAACTAAAATCTTTCTTCATATTCTAGTTTAAGTGGTATTCAAGCCATGCTGGATGTGTTCCTCAGGCTTCAATGATAATGACTAAAATCAATTTTATCTCAGGACCTTTTATGATCCTTGCTATTATATGCCAATGGAGTACTGGTATGAGGTAGCTTCATTCAACAAATAAAGATTGTTCTATAACAAGAAGGCGCAAATAATTCATTAAGTGCTCTGACCTACTTATGTAACACTTTGGGGGAATACATATTGTAAATGGCTACATTGGAGAAAAAATTAAAAAAAAAAAATTAAAAAAGAACAAAAAACAAAAACAACAAAAAAAAAAACAAAACCCGGAAGTGTGAAAGGTTACAGACTCAGGGGATGCTGTGTTATAGGTTATCTACTTTTATCGCCTGGTTGATATGATCGCAGCTTTCAACATCTTGATTATGGATCACTTTTTAAGACCACATGCTGGTGAAGTGGCCTAAAAGAGAACCTGCCTGCAAGTTATCCCAGTCACTTTTATACTCGTCTGAAAGTAACCCGCCCTCCTAGCCATTCAAAGGTAGCCTCATACTAACCCTGGGTTACTTCTATGCTTGCATGGAGATGACCAGGCAACCCCATAGTGAGCCCATAGACATTTATCATTTTGGCTCTTTTTGGCGATAACTGCTACAATTTGCGTGAAACACCTTATTCTCTGCTTCACATGATCGGAGGTTCGGATCAAAATGAAGACACTTCATGATTTTGTGCCTAAAAATGAGTTTTGACTTCAGTTATTTTTGGTTTGTTTTTGTTTATTTGTTTGTTTGTTTTTTCTTTATTTTTATTTTTTTTAGGATCAAACAAATATATGTATATTATTTAAGTTAAACATCAAAAGAACAAATCTGCAATATCAGCCACACCAGTAACAATATGGATAAATATATTATTATAGAAGGGGCAAGCTTGGACAAACCCGGAAGGAACCCAGGATTCAAATAACAAAAATAGTTTTATCATACAATTTCGCTAATGTGATAACTGTTACATCATATTCACATTACATTCAAGTTGACGTCACCTATAGCTTAGCCTAGCAGTTAATCCTCGAACCAAACTCGTTGCCACATAGTAATTTTTGCTTTCATCTCCAATTGCAGTTTTCACCAAATACCACCTTTTTCCTTCATGTACTACATTTGTATTTTAAAGATTCACAACATTTAGAGGGGGCACGTTTAGATCGGGGGTAAGTTCTAAGCTGGCCTGTGGCTGAACTGGGGTCATTTGTTGAGTAGGCTGGAAATGACAGGGGTGAGCGAATTATATCAAAAAGTCTTAATACTGGCTTATAACAGAAGTGGAAGATGTGATGGCCACTATTTCAAGTGTTCCAACATGGCTACAATGTTTTAATGCCAGAAATCGAGGCTGTTTTAGTCAGTTATCACACAATAGTACTACCATATACAGGTTAGACAGAGAATGTTTAGCTTATGGAGTGTAGAGAGTTGAGACTATGGACTAAGATTTTGACTACCAGGAAGTGGATCTGGACAAACACACAAATACAATAAAGTGCATACTTTCCATGCCATATTTTACAGAATGATTCAATGTGCTATTTATTTGCAGACGCAGCACAAACTGCATTGCTTATGTCTACATTTCTAAATGTGCCCATGAAACACACATACAGCACTTTGATGAAGCTGACAATGAAGAATGTCAGCTGTCTGTAACTAAAATGAATGGAGCTTCAATATCAGAAAAGAGTGCTTCATCTGTGTCAAATATGTCAGAAGACTTGAATGCTTTTACAAAATTCTTTCATGACCTTAAGCCAGAACTGTTCTGTAGACAATATTTGTATATCCAGTAACAGAGAGAGAGAGAGAGAGAGAGAGAGAGAGAGAGAGAGAGAGAGAGAGAGAGAGAGAGAGAGAGAGAGAGAGAGAGAGAGAGAGAGAGAGAGAGAGAGAGAGAGAGAGAGAGAGAGAGAGAGAGAGAGAGAGAGAGAGGGAGAGAGAGAGAGAGAGAGAGAGAGAGAGAGAGCATGAAGTCCCGTTTGGCTGCAGTATAAGGCAATGGTAGATATTCTAAGATACTTCGGTAAATTGATTTTGATTTATAATACATTTAAGAACCGTGCATTCAGTGCTTCCCTATTTTGTGCAAGTGGTCACAATGCCCACGCAAGATAAGCCCATGTTTACATGCAAACTATGCAACAACTTGAAAGTGAGCATTCTGGTGTGTCAAAGTACTTTGAAGAGGGCAACCATGTTGTCAAAGGGCACGGTACTGGACAGTCAACAGATTTAGTCTTTGAGCAAGTGTTGATGAGAAGCATTAAGACAACAGGTGGAATAACACAAGCGGAAGGCATGTGGGAGTTGCAGGGAGCTATATGGCTACTGTCAAGACCCGCACGTGCGGATGTTCATTCTGCAATGCAGGAATTTATAGGCCTGACTTTCACAGCAATTGAAAAACAGAAGAAAAAAAGCACAAAAGGGGTGCCTAATATTCCGAGACTGAGAAACGCTTTTAAGCCAAGTGAAGCTCCGCATAACATACATACAAAATATAACAGCACATACAGCAAATGTACACAATGCAAAACTTTTAAGAGAAATATTTTGGAATAAAATGGAGGGTCAAAACACCATGCAGTTCTCAGTCAACATATCAGACAAAGTTCTCACACTTTCCTCACCATCAATGAAAGTGAATGATGAAACTCTGCATTGACCCTCAAATATTACTCCAGATACTCCCCTTTCTGGGACAGTTGAATGATGACCCTGCATCTATGTTCAAATTCAAACTTTGATCTCAACCAGCTGCACTCTTTTATTCACCAACTTTACCAAAGAATGCAGAAAAAGCTAAGCTTGCAGAAGAACGTTGGTCCATGACCAAAAATTATCAGTCAGAACCTTCATCTTAAGTGCAATGTGTGCTAGATTCTGGGGCTCTTCTTCAACGAATGCCTTGGTACAAATTAACAAACTTTTGATTCCATACACAAAATATACACCGGCTATGTTCATCAAGCTTCCATTGTGGCCATGAGGATCAGGGAATGTTTCTGTCGAATAAATGTACAACAAAAGATTAATTGTTAAAGCCAACATGACACATCTGCTTATGTGTGACTGTTATTGTAGAATTTTATATAATATATGATAGAGCTATGTTTCTGTTCTATGGAAATAAAACAATACACACATGGCCCCCCTTGTGCCAAATTGTCCGTTAACTGTCTAGTGCTAGAGGTAGGAAAACCACAAAAATGTTCATTTCCGGGAAAAAAGAACAATAAGTTTGCACTAATGAATGTGTCCCAATTTACATCAAAATTTATTTGTTTTGTCACTAAAGAGGTGATAAATGACTGATAATTGATAAATTCATAGATATCAAGGTTAAAAACAAGTTTATAGAGAATAGTAACATGCATCACCAACACAAGACAGTACCAGACAATTTAGCATTAAGGGGCTCATGTGTGATGGATTAATTGTTAGTGCCTACAATGTCACAAATTTATTTCTGTCATCAAAAGACACTCATTGATATAATTTTCTAAATCCCTACGTCCAACTGTATGCAAATGATTTGGCTGAGTATTCAGACACAATTAGCCATCAAAGCACGCTCATTGATATAACTTTCTAGATCCCTGCATCCTACTGTATGCAAATGATTTGGCTGAGTATTCAGACACAAGAAGCCACCTTAATCAAATTGTCTTGCAGGATCGTCTGTCCCGAGTTGAAGTATTGTTCATTGAAAAGCCATTTGAACCAAAAAAAAAAAAAAACCGCATGTATAATATATGTAATAAAAATAATCGGCTGCTTTGTCCAAATGTAGGGTCTTCATCATAGTATCAAAAGAAAAGTAGTAGACATCTGGGTTTAAATCTCGATGATCAGTAATACCAGTTATGTAGCATGCAAAACATGACAGAATTTGGTGATATGCCCAAGGTTCAAAAACTTAAACATATTAAAATTTGGTAATACTTATGCAAATCAATATGATTTTTAAAATCTCACGGTATCAGGGAACCCCACTTACATGTGCTACATAGCTATGAGTCTGTTTCAGGCATTTCAAACGAGATTAATTGTTAAAGCTTTCAGTATCATACATTTATTCCTGATGTTCTCGAGTTTTATAACATATATCATAAAGCTACGTTTCTTTTTCATACATTTCAAGAGGTTGTTCCTTGTTCAGGCCTACCATATCATAAATTTAATTTAGTATAACAGCTAGGGTCTCATATTATACATCATAGAGCTATATCTCTGTGCATGAGATAAGCTGTGTCAGCCAAAAATCATCTGGTTTTTTTCTGCATGACTGCTTCTATAGAGTTTCACATTATATATCAGAGCGCTATTTTTCTAGTCCATGTATTTCTAACAAGAGATTACTTGTTAAATCCTACAGTATCATGGGTTTATATTGTATAACTGCTATTGTAGAGTCTCATATTATGTATTATATATCAATGTTTCTGTCACATCAATTTACAACAAAAGATTAATCGTTAAAGCAAACATCATAAATTTGCTTATGTGTGATTGTTATTGTAGAATCTCATATAATATATGATAGAGCTATGTTTCTGTTTTATGGAAATAAAACAATAGATTCATTGTTAAAGCCTGCAATGTCACGAATTTATTTCTGTATATATGATACACCCATGTTTCTATTATGTTTAATGTATTTAAATCGAGGAATTTATAAAGGTTTCATTTTTGGAGTGTACAATAAATTAACTTAACTTCTGTATAAATACTTTTTCCCGTATATTATATATTAGAGCTACTTTTCTGTTTCTTGTATATGAAAACAATGATTCAATTGCCAAAGCCTATAATATTATTTATTAATTGCTGCATAACTGCTATTCCAGAATCTCATGTCTTTTGTCATAGACCTTTTTCCCTTTTCATGCATTTCAAACAAGAGATCAATTGATAAAGCTTACAATATCATAAATTAATTTCTTTATAACTGCTTTAGAATTTAGGGTGTCGTATATATTATAGAACATTCTTTCCGTTTGGTGCACTTTAAACAAGCGTAAAAGCCTACAATATCATGATTTTCATGTACATCTGTTATTCTAGAGCCTCATAATTTATTCTATAGAGCTAGATATAAATGGACAATTTGGGGTGGATTCAGTAGATTTACATGGTTACCATTTAACAACTAGAATGAGCCGTGAAGTTGCAGAAGATTTGGAGAAAAATCTTATCTCTTTGGAATCCAAAATATGTTCAATGTGATCATGGCACCCAGGCCAAGGATATGCCAAGGTCTTTTGTGGTAATTAAATATCCAAATCACCCAGTCAAGCCTATACCGCCCATAGACATAAGAGAAGGTAGAACGCTTTCATCATAAGATTAGAAGAAAAGTTGATTCTGACAGTCTTTCTGAAGGAAATAAAAACATTCATTGGCCTGAGTGTCCCGATCAATCTTTAAACTCCAAAAACAATGACGCGAGAAGGAAACTAAAAAAAACATTGTACTGATAAGGTTAATTTTTGAAGAAGCTATTTGGAAGACATACAGAAAAGCAAATGAAAAATTGCACAAGAGGAATCATCTTTTGCATAATAAAGAGTAAACAGAAACCTGTTCCACAAACTGTGGAAGCGCTTTGATTAGCATTCTCCAGAAAAAAAGGGGCTTGTCAGAGGTAAAAAAAAAAAAAAAAAATTAAACAACGAAATAGAGGCATACCTTTATAGAGGAAATTCAGGAAAGTACAAAGTATTCCGGAAAGGTACTCCATACTGAAGAAGAATGTAAAAAACGGGTACAAACTCAAATTAATCCTTAAATGTACTCTACAACAGTAAAGAAAGTGGGAAAAGGGTACAAACCATACAATACACTTTGCACGTGACGCTAACAAGGTACGGGACAGTTTTGAATTCCAAACAAAAGGGAATAGCTCACAGAAGGAAAACTACATTCCATCAGAGATGTCTGATTCCATTTTTTTCCTTTTTTTCTGTGTGTCAAAGATTCAATATTGGAATGGATTCTGCACCTCTTGGTTATTCCTAAATCAAAGTAGCAGCACTTCAGTTCCCAAAACTAGGAATATATAGAACTGATGATGATTTATGTAGAAAAGTTGTACGTGGCCGTTAGAGAAATGCTGATATGCACTGACGATTTGTAATAGACCAGTTCATAGGACTTCGGTTTATTTGGTTCACTGCGGCCCGATTTCGGGAAGCGCGGCTTGCTTTGTTTACATTTTGTGAACAACAACGCTGGCTGGATTTAACGTGGAAGGATCAGAAAGTAAAACAGAGGATGTGCTTGGGTTTAAAGAAAAATCAAACCGTCAGCAAACTAAACATGCACATTTCACCACTGATGTGCCATTTAGACATTTAAGGTAAAAGATTTGCACTGTTCAGCACATACATGCTGTAATGACTAGCGTTAGCCGTGGCATCTGTTGTGAAGATATGAAAGCGTGGGCCCGACTCGGCCACTTCCTGATTGGACAATCAGGCCAACGAGAAAATGCATAATTAATTAGGATCCGGAAAAGTTCGATACAAGTGAGTATGAACAGGTCTATTGGAGACTGGGACTCCGATATTAAGAATATGGTATTCGTATTTATGTATGGAGATAACATCAAGCTATGTGAAACATTTTTAACATTCGTATCTATATTCTACTTCCTTTAGGTCCAACTGATAATAAAAGTGTTGGTGAAGAGAAAGATAATATGAGTACAATAAACCTGGGTTTTTCACACAAAAATGCAGGTAGCCACTGCCGGTCGCTAAACCCAATGGAACAGAATATGTTACCCAGTCACCCGGGACAAGGTGATATTGATAAGGTTTTTGAGAATGACATATCTATATAGCAGTGACTCGGAAGTGTTTTGGTTTTTGTGATGAGGACTATCTGAAACAGTTGGGTAAACATATTTTATTTGAAAAACAATCGGCAAACAGGGTCAGCAACTTGCATGCAGGCATCTTGTAACTTTTCCTCATAATGCCCAAGCCACGAGGAGCAACAACTTTGCCTCCCCTGCAACCACACGTTTGGACAAATATTTGCCAGTATGCAGTTGTCAATGATTTGCCAACACACCATATGCAAGGGTCAATCAAAAGTTAAAAAATGTTCTAAAGTAAATCTAAAAGACAAGACTAAAATTAGACCTAAGTGTTTAATAGAAACTTTCAGTGGACTTTAAAATGTCAGTGAACTATGTTTACACCACGTTGACCAATCTAATGATTGGTTCACCACACTTAAAACTATCGTCCCAAAAGGATCACGGCATAGTACATGGGAATCGCTGACCTCATATTGGCCCATAGATTGGTACAAAATTAAAATGTGTGTTGGCAGGGAGTAATCAGTAATAGGACTCATTATGCTCGGTCAAAGACCAATGACAATGAAAAGTCCCATTATGGTACCAAACTCTGAGCCCCTGGCAAGTTTTGCTTTGTTGTCTGCTCAGTAAACATTTCCGTGTACTTCAATATATAAGCAAGACCTAATATATATATATATATATATATATATATATATATATATATATATATATATATATATATATATATATATATATATATATTATTATCATTACTATTATTATTATTATCATTATTATTATTATTATAATTATTATACATATATATATATTATTACTATTATTATTATCATTATTATTATTATTATTATTATTATTATTATTATTATTATTATTATTATTATTATTATTTTTATTAGCTCATATTCCTGCGATCCATTAAGACATTCCGACGATGCATGCCTGCATATATGTGGCCACAGATTTTGTGTGTTCAAATTGAGTATGGAATATAACGATGCCGAAAATGGAGAGGTCTGAAATCGAATGATTAAAAAGAACATCTTCCTTTTGCATAGAATAGTATATTGTTCCCTTGTGTCAGCAGCTTCTCTTTTCCACATCGAGAGGCCGTTTCAAGACAGAATGCACTTTTATTTTATTCTGGGCGTTGACATATGCCCAATTCATCTGCAGTCTAAGTTTGGAAGTTTTTCCCAGCTCTATGTGTTTTCTTAGGTAATTCTGGACTTTTGTGTTTCCAATAGTAGCACATTCGTATCATTTCCTCGTCTTGATGTAGAATTCTTGTACTAATGGAACACAACAAGACACGCCATTCTGCATGAGGATAGCACCTGCTTCCTGTGTCATATACCATTTCAACTGAAAGGTTGTTTATTTTTGGTGTCCCCTTAAAAAAGTTGAATATCAGATGGAAGCTTTCTGTAATGCCATACATATGATGTTCCACAGGTGTTATGATATATGATGGTATCAGAGCAGCTCTTCTCTTTCATTAATATATTTAAAATTGAACCACGACATGCAGGTGGTATATCCAATGTTTCTTTCACAAACATATTGGCATTACAGCAGCTCTTCTATCTCATTAATATACTCAAAATTACACCACGCCATGCAGGTGGTATTACCAAATATTTCTTTCACAAACATACTACATGTCAACATGTGTTGGTGCGTTCTAATATTTTGAGCATTCTATGTGGGTTTGCTTGTGTGTACCTTTTTGCGATTATTTTTTTACTTGTTGGATTATAAGACAGTATCCAGCGTAAGGCAAAACTACAGACAAATTGTACAAAATAATGTTGAAATTCTTTTCTAAGCAAAGATTGATTAATGGCAGCTTAAAAATACAATTAAAACAGACTTCGAGTCGTTAACGGGCACTCACGATGTTGCATACTTTACGCACCTAGCAAAGTTACTGGTGTAACCAAACCAGATTTTCAAGCGCTACACGCGGTTGGAAGTTCCAAATGATATAGGGCAAACACCATATTAGACACTTCATCCAATTCAAACAGATTTTGTAGATTCTGGCCGCCAAAGTAAACGTGTAATCTTGTGTAATAAATGCTCTCGTTTTGTGTGCCTTATCGTTCGACGGGGTTTGTCGTCTCCACGTCCGTCCCTCACCCTTGTGGGCACGACAATTTTGTAGCATATTTAGCTATCACCATGAAATCTGCTCTGTGTAAGGATCTCATTGGAAGCTCGCATGAGTGCGACTTTCAGTGACCTTGACCTATATTGGGGATCACCACATGGTAAATACGTTGGCCGCCGAAGGGTCTTAGGGGCGAGTAGTGAAAAGACGAGGCAGTTGTTCAGTGGACGATTAAAAGATGTGTTCCATGCCACAAAGGAATGATCAAAAGAAACCATGTATCACGGTGGTTTAATGTACCAAATCAAGACAACTAGACCCTTGTTTGATCCCATGATACATCGAGGTTTTGAGAAAGATGGTGCTGAGGTAGAAAGGAATGTCACCGATAAAATAAAGCAAAGGTAAAATCTTTGATAATGTTACCACACAATATTCATCAAAACGTTTCAAAAACTCCGATTAAACTCAAACTGAAACTGATAATGCCAAACGGTGGAGTTATTTTATTGTGGAGAATATGAGTGTATGTCACGCCCGAAGCTTATAGTGCACTAAAAATCACACTTTGTTATAAACGTACATTGATGAATTAAAAATAGAAAATGATCATCATCATCATCATCATCATCATCATCATCATCATCATCATCATCATCATCATCATCATCATCGTCGTCGTCGTCGTCGTCGTCGTCGTCGTCGTCGTCGTTATTATTATATTCCGAAAACCACCCTTTCACATCGGGGTTGACATGGAACGCGTTTTAAACCATGGTGCATCCAACATAATAACATATATTAACGCTGGCTTTACATGACTAAATATAAGATAGTAACGGTGATCATCGTGGTTGACATGAACTCAAAATTTCGGCTTAAAAACCGTCCAAATTATCAGGAAGCTGTGGGGATTTGAAATAATTAGTGTCGTTGTACTTTTTTCTAACAAAATACAACTACAGTGAATCCTGCTCAATGGGGGCACCGTTGGGACGCAGGAAAGTGTCCATATTGGCAAGGTGTCCCTATTATCCAAGTGCAGCGTTTCAAGAAATAACCGGGGATACATATGTGTTTGCATGTCCATGTATCTGTACCAAATGAAACGAGCTAAGATTGACCATTTAATACGCATGCACACACATGTGCATATCCATATCTACCTTTAGTTAAACAGCTCTGAATGGAGAAGAAAATTGTGCCTTTTAACAAGATCATCGCATTTGAAGAGAAAAAGAAAACCTGGAGTGATGTAAAATGTTGAAATGACTTTGCAAATACGTGTACTGTAATGTCATTTCCAACCAACATTGCCAATAGGGTATTAAGCAGAGAAACATTTGTTACATTCCCATGCATGGGCATTTAATCAGTTCAGTTCTCCTCGATTTAGGCTTCAGGTTGATCCCAGGGGATTAAATTACTAACTGAGAGTGCTGCTCTCATCTCAATAGCTTTTGATTGTAAATAAGCATTGACGTGCCAATCCAAGCGCTCTAGTGGAGTCCCAAAGCACAGTGAGCATTCCTGAAAAGCGTCATTCCAAAAACAATTGAATTCATTGACCTGTGAGTGTGGATTGACAGTTCTCTTCAGATTGGGATCCGTTTTTATATCAGGTTCATGAATAAACTGTACAACTGGCTGAATGAGAAAAATATAGATCGTCCTTATTTAAAACAAGTAGAGCCAGTCCCAATTTGAGATGTAAAGTTTTCGTTTGGGACTGCGATTGCTGTTCTTAACACATAATACAGAGGTGTCCCCTTTAGTGAAGTAACGCTAATATAAAATGACTTTAAAATATTTGGTTTTTGGAAAAAGTGTCCCATATGGGGAGGTGTCCCCTTTATCGATATGTCCCTTTTGACAGCTTTTACCACAGGCGCTCGTAGCGTTCAATCAGTCAAGCATATGTGCTAATATACGCGGGGGGGGGGGGGGAGGGTGTGAACTTGAAACATCTGTACGCACAATGACCCACATAGGGCCTTATCTGCAATAAAGTATTGTGTTTTCATCTGTGCAGGCAATCATTCGTCCTAATGACATGGGGCAGGTGGCCCTAGACCACTGCGCCGTCACAATGACCTTATACATAGAAAGGTATGAAACGCGGCTCACAACTGGACCACTATCCCACTTCACGTTTGACATGATTTCTCCGTTTCTTTACATGCAAACAACTTGAAACTTACCAGATTGTTTCAAAACTAATTTTTACAGGTATATTTAACCGATTTTCCATTGAAATCCACATAGATCCACAGTGACATGCCTTTAATTGTCGCAAATGACCCTCAAAATCCATTTCGGGCAAAAAGTCCGACATTTCAGCGCCAAATTCAAAGTGCAAGTCAAACCTAAAAAAAGAGTCTTCTGCAGCATGTCACCATTTTAATTGCTCTCGATTACCGCCAAGGCAGTCTTTTATCGTCAGAGCAACTTTCTTTGCATGTTTAGGCCCACTAGTAAACAAACCAGGTAATAAGACCATTTATCAATGCTAAAATCGTCCATCTGAACAACGTTGCTGCCATTGCAATTGGTGACCCCGCACCAGATGCAAGCTGGTCTCTGATTGGTGAAGCCGCACGGATTTTTCTCCATTAATTTAAATAATAAAAAGAAATGTTTTACAATAATCATGTGTATTTTGAAAAAAAAAACTATTTAACATAATAAAATCTGTTATCTTATGATTTTAGAGCCTTATTTTAGAGTTTTTTTTTCACTTTGTCTAATTTATGGAAGTGCTCCCCTCAACCATTTTTGGAGGGAAGTTTGTTTACGTGGGAAATTTAAACGGACCACTTCACCGCTGTGTGGATAACGTGGGTTGTCTGAAGGCTGAGATATTCAAAAATATCACAGTATGGCAGTAAACTGGTAAGATCAATTCCCCGAAATGAATATAAAGCAACTAATTTAAATCAAAGCAACACACATTTCCTGTATACTGTATAGTGATTTTTTTTCTAAAAACTACATGTTTTTCAAGTTTTAAGACAAATCTTGACTTAAGTTGAGATAGTTGGGGCCAGACTTTGCTGTTGTAACATCTCTCATATTATGTTTCTCAGTGGTGTAAAAACAATTCATCTTAAAAAATGTGGTTAGAGCTCCATCCTATCGAATTTTCATTTGAAAAAATTATTTAAAATACCATATACATTTACATTCTATTTGGTGATAACTTATCTTGTGACTATAGAAAGTCTGTTTTAAAAGTTACTGAAAAAGTATTGTCAGCACACTCAGAGCTTTAATGGTATGGGCACATATTTGATCTGTTACCTTAAAGTAGGGAGTGTGGAGCAATGGGGGGGGGGGGGGGGGAGAGGGTAAAATATAATCCATTGGAAGCAAAACAATTTTATCAGCTTCTGTGTGCCCCTGGTAAACATGATCAACTGCAGCCTTCCCATCAATGGATTTGTTATGTTTTGTACCCCCCCCTTGCATAAGACGTGTTTCCTTTCAGTTGAGTCTGAGTAAAATGGGCAACAGCAGCACGATCAGAGACACAGGATAAGTAAATTTCAGGAAAGGATAGGAGAAATTTAGAGGTTTGCCTGTAAGGGTGTATGGAAGATGAGTCACTGACTTGCCCAACATTGATAACAAATTGCTTTATTAACAGGTAATTTAAAATCTTAATATCAAGCCCTCGTATATTGATTGTTTTGAAAGGGGGTCCCGGGTTCCTGCCCAGAATTTTTTCCTTTCCTTTTTTTCCTCAGCATTACAACAAAGGATTTTGGTGTATTCCTATCTTTTTTATTTGTTTCCCCTCATGTGGAGTTTGTATATTGTAAATCCCCTCCCCCCCTCTACCCTTTTCCATGGCATGAACATTTTTGCCTGCAGTCCCCCCCCCCCCCAATGCCATGACCAACCCGCCCCAGCACATGATGCTCATCCCCATACACACTGGAACCTGCTCTAAAGACCACCTGTCATGAGAGACTGCATGTCTCTTAGAACCCTTTCAAAATATTCTCATTTCTTTCAAGGCAATAAGGAGCACTAGAAATAAACCTCTAAAAGTGGATCAGTTTTAGGAAGGGGTTGTAACCATACCATGCCATGTCAAGGTTAAATATCTATGACATCACTAAAAAAGCTATGACATCATCATAAGATCCTGTAAATCACATTGCTAGGATAATGGAATCCATTGTAATCCCTTGTCTTGCCTTTCCAGCTTGTTTTGCTGATAAGCCTGCATTATCTCAGCAGGAAACTGCACTGCACAGTGGTAGGCACCATGTCAGTTATGGAAAAATGATAACACTGGCTTTGCATATAATTACAAAGGTTAAGAACTTGATCACTCCCAGATTGCCAAAGTAATTAGTGTTGTCTTTATTTTACCTGCAATTACAGACCACAGCACATATGATCACTTTTGTGGAAGGCCTAGGTGCCAAATTAGCAGACCCCTGTGTCTCTTGGTGCCAGAGGCAACTTAAACAGTGTCAGGCACTTTTCTGTTACAAACAGGTTACCCGCTGGAGCAAATACATACTTTTACCTGGTGAATTAAAAAAAAAAAAAAATCTTAATTCCCTGTACTTTCCTAGTGCCCTGACCAATTGAATAGATCAAAACAGGGGAATAATGAAATGCTGATCATCCACTAGTGATGATATGAAGTTGTCATATCACATGATTGGTACCCTTCTGTCACATGATCAAAACAGTGACACTTCAATTTGTAAATAAAAATTGTACTTGTAAAGATCATCTTTAGCAGAAAAAAAAATCCAACTGTTTTTTGTTCATGTACATGGTAGATATTTATTGCAAAACAAGCATCGTGAAAAAAGACAAAGATGAGGTATGTTCAGTTTTGGTGAAACTTCATTAAAGCTACATGACATACATGTCATGGTAATCTCTATAGTGTTTGTATCAAGTAAATGGTATTCTTGCAAAATAAAACAGTGTATGTCTGTAAAAAGTTGTTCAAATCTTCTACATATATACAGAGGTCAACACAAGAGGTTGACTACAGTCGCAGGTTACATACATGTACTTGGAGAAACGGGGCTTGTAAATTCATTATCATTACGTATATATATATATATATACATGTATAAATATGTATAACCTTCTTGAGGACAAATCAATTTCAAAGTTCAAATGTCTTTAAACTGAAATCCATATTTCAACCAGCCATGATCCCAAATAGCTACTTGTATGTAGAATCCTTGGTTCTGCTTTTTTTTTTTTTTTGGGGGGGGGGGGGCATATCAGTAAGTTTGCAATATTTAATAATGGCTGGAACAAATGGATCTTTTTCTTGCAGAGGCATGTTTGTTACATAAAAAGTCAAGTATTACCAAGTCATTCTTCATTGCAAAGATGTACATATCTCTTTCTTTCCATGGCAAAATTATTATTTCTTCATAAATAAGAAAGCAAAAAATACACATGACCAAGAATACAAAGGTGCTCAATGGCAGTCAAAATTGACATTAAGCTGTTAATAGACACCCATCTCAACCAGATTTCAACAATACACCTACTAACATAGTTAAAAGACTTGAAAGAACATAACCTGACACGAAGAAAGTTCCAAAATGTCAGCAATAAAATGTTGCTGCTCAATATCAATAAAAAAAATCTGTAAGTCAGTGCACAAAAAGTGTGACATAAAAACAGCTGATTTTCACTCCTCAATAGCCAACTACCAGCCAGAGTGTCAAATCCCGAAGACCTGCAGAATTTTTCACAATAAACCCCTTCACACATTAGTTTGCTTTTACTCTTGGTCTGTTACTTGGTTCATGAAGACATTTTTTGTTGTGTTGAAGTTCCATTGTATGTCATTTTGACACTTTGAATACAACATACTATTTAACTTCCCCAGCAAGCACCATTTCCTTTGAACCCTTTTGTTTGTATTTCCAAGGACGGTAGAGTCAGTCACGAGTATACAACTCTAATTCCTGTACTAAATTTATTTTCACACAGATTCTAAAAGAATTGTTAAATTAATGGAACATAGACCACAAATTTGCAGCTAGCCAAATGTAAGACACTATTATGAACACAATTTATGTTTGATTGCAGTGTGACATCCAGCTGTCAAATCAACTTTAAAGGTCACGGAAGCTAATTTACATTTTACCGGTCTTGCCCAGTATAATTAGCTCGAGCTGTACATTTAGTTACAAATATTTGAAAAAAATTCTAGTAATTCTAATTTTAGACCTTTTTGGCTGACACCATTAGCATACAGCAAACATACAATATCAAGCAATTCCATGTACATAAAATTGACATTTGATCCATGTTACTTCTACACTGGTATGGCCAATCACCAGAGGGAAGGACTGTAGGATTTTACAACAACAGCATACCTTCACATGGTGCATGGTGCAGACTAAAATTATTACAGAGAATTTCTGAGGTGATTGAATTGAAACTAGAAAATATGAAACTGATATTAGGTCAATGTGACTTAAATCATTTTAGAAAAATTTCCCCATATATGAGGCTTCATTGGACATTTGTTCAGTTATTCATTCTAATATTTCAGGTACGAAGGCCTCACTGACATAGTATGTATGTGGTGCATACACTTGCCCACAAAATTCCCTAGATATGTAGAAAAAGAACATTAGGAAAATTCTGTAATGTCAATATAACATACACAAATTCAGCTTGTGTACCACTTGAAATATTTCTCAAAGTATTTGAGTGCACAGAAAATTTCTTCTCTATCAGAGTTGTCTAATAAAGGAAAACAGACACCTTGCAATACATAAGTTGCTTCTTCTCCATCATATCCTGAACCATAAATTGCAGCCAATGTTATGTACAAACATATGTTGTCTCCAACTGAGAGGAAATGTGCCATATGATTAATCTCTTGACAATGGGTTTTTTTTTTTTTTTTTTTTTTTTTTTTTTTTTTTTTGAAAGGTTTTCTTACTGAATGTAAAGAGAAAATAAAAAACACACACAAAGTATCATTATGGTATTTTAAATGGTGTTAAATGTATTTAGATTTAAAAATTCGCTTACATCTTTAACTGATACACCACTTGATTTTTGAAAAAGAGATAAGGATAGGGACTTCAGTATTACAAAATCTGTTGCTGGAACCGTTAAACCTTCATAGGACCCAAAAATCAACTTTTTGGACTGGTTTCTAATTTTTTCACCTCATGTCACACTTTATAGGCCACCTCTGTATTCTTGGCCATTTATAAAACAACAGAAAGAAACAGCATACACAGTACAGTGGTACCTGCTGTATGTGCCAACCCTTCTGCCAAGAAAAAGTGGCCACATACAGCAGGTGACCTGTCACTGCAGGTAGCTTTACAAAGAAACTAATTCTTGTGTCCCAGCAAGGTGACCACAAAAAGCAGTGTGGCTGCTGACAACAGTGGTTGCATACAGCAGGTACCCAACTGTATATGATACATAGGTAGACACCATACATACAAGCTTCAAACATATAATATGATAGAAACTTGAGCTCATAAAAAGTGGATTGGAAGTATGCAACTGTATCCACTTGTTACTGCACTCTCAAATACATGTATGTTTATCTAACTACATCACACTGATGCGGCATTGAAACATCAAAAGTCAACATATTAAAGTTTCTTATTATATACATACAACTGTATATATATGTTACAACTGTATATATATATGTAATGGTGTAAAGGACCTTTGGTGAAATCTATCCAACAAAGTCTTTGATTGCATCTGTAATGGTGAAGCCCATCAAAGTCCCCCATAATATCCATGTTCTACTTGATCACTAACACTCAGACTCACGAAGAAGCAGGTAACCATCCTTGTTAAGATCTGGCGGGTCTTCCCAAAAGTGACGTAAAATCAGCTTTATGTCTGTCCGCAGTTGTGTAGTATCTTGTGTGAGCACCCCTGCAAATACATTTAGTTCTCATTATTTTTTGAAAGTTGACTTCATCTGTAAGGTAATTCTCCAACCCATTCTGCATAACACTGTTATTTTGAGATTAAGTGATATTCTGGTAGACATTTTGTCTATCATATGTAAAAATTTGGAAGTTCTAGACCCCACAAGGATTTGAACTAGAATATTTGTTAGTTTATCAATAAAAATGTGTGAAAAATTGTCTGGATTTGTCTTGCTTTCTTTGAGTGTTGGCCCCATGTCCACAGAGCCAGGTTCCTGTTTACAAGTGAACTTGGCTCCGTGGACACTGGTGGCCCACACTCAGAGAATACAGTTTGGAAAAATGCTGGTACAAATTTCAAGATATATGTATAATGAAAGTTCAGATTAAACAGCATAAGATTGATCAATTTACCTTCAATAATTTTGAAGATAGGTCCAAAATTTCACAGAGAAATACATGGCTACATATCAAAAATTTCATATAATAACACATTTTTTAATAAAACCCTATGTTTTTACTGTAATTTTGAGTTCAGAATTCTATCTTTAGTGCTGACAGATATTGAAAAGCCTTGCTGTCAATAATTGATGTAATAATATATATGCGGGTTTATTAGGCTAGAAGTGAAGTCATTTTGCCCAGATGGACATTACCTTAACATGGCCATATAGACAGAGAGGTTCCTGATCAGGTACATATCAAATACTGTAAATTATGAAATGTCTGCATATTTCCATGTTCAACATTTTCACAATGAAAAAGTGTATCTATGAATAAAACCTAGAGTGTAGATCTGGATAGTATATCTACAGCCTAAATTAGATTAATTTGGCATGGGTTGGACACTAAAGCTTAAAATTGACATGAATATTTGAGTCTTCAAAACATATACCTCCGGAACCACCAGTCACAGGGTATTTTCAATTTAGTATACAGTGGGATCTTCCTAATTAGACCACCTAAGGGACTGAAATCTGTGGTCTTAATAGGGGAGTGGTCTTAATGGGGATATAATTTAATTACGGAAAAACAAAAGTGGGTCTATAAATTGGTGGTCTTAATACAGAAATGGTCTCTTTATGGAGATGGTCTTAATTGGAGATTGTACTGTACTTCTTACTGAAGACAATTTTTAAGACTGATTAAATTTTGGTGTAATTGACTTCATGTCAGTGAACAGCAATGTTTCCTAAGTTGCCCCTGTGACCTTATGAAATTTTGATGAACGACAGCACTTGCATGGTACATATGCTGTTGTTGCCTTAATGACATTGTAATTTATTTTCAAAGATTGGCAGGTAATACAGTAGTACCTATGCTATTTAAGACCACCCCCTCTGCCCCCCAAAGTGGCAACACATTAGCAGTGGTCTTAAATTGCAGTTACATGTACAGGTGTATTTATATGCAAAGAATCTAAACTGTTGTGCCATCAGAAATGTGGTGACAAAAGAAATGTGGTCCCTTACTGCAGTGGTCTGAAATTGCAGGTGCTACTGTTTGGGCTGCTCCTCAGCAATTATATTCCAGCAGATTAATTTTGTTATTGTACAACTGCTCTAGTATCATACAAATGTAGGTCTATGTATCTTCTTTGTAATTTTATTCTAGGCTGCTGTCTCACTTGGCTGCCAATGGAGATACAAGTACAGCCACGGATGATATCTACACCAGTTACAAATTTGATTCTATTGAAAAACAAAGAGAAGTTGTATCAAAAACATTATTTTCAAGAATTTTAACTGCGTTATTTGATGTTAGAATAAAGAGGAAACGGGTTGGAGAGACACTACGTGATGTATATATAGGGGTACAATTACTCCAAAAAAATGTCAAAGGGACAAGTGCTGTTGATTTCCAAAACATATCTGCTGGTGAAATAAGACAACCATTTTTCATTACCAGAGCCACAGAAGCAGAATTGTATCTGTCAGCTTTTACATCTCACACTTGCAATGGGATAAGACTGACAAAAGACATCACTTTAAAAAAAAAAACCTGGAGTCTTAATATAGGAGGCTGTCAAATTGACTTGAAGTCCATGCATATAGACAGTAATTTTGACAGAACTATGTATGCCATCAATCTTGTCTGTCAAATAGTACACAGAATGCAAATCTGCAGAGGGAAAACCTTCTTTCAAACTGCTGGAAGGAAATGCATTACAGAAAGGTGGGGAGTAGTTGGTGATGAAAATTCACAAGATTTTAGAATCAGGGCAAATGCATGTCAGCGTGTATTACCTCTAAGTGGAACTGCCTCCTGCTGCAGGTCATGTGGCAGGTTACAAGAAAATAAAGAGGAAGAAAATCAACATACAATGTCTTCTGAGGAGAAAGACAGCAATGAACTGTCCCTGTCCCCTGAAGATTCTGCTGATATAGAAATGATAATAAAAAAATGTACAGAAATTGCTGGGGATAAATTTTCAGAGCTACTTAAATGTGAAATTCAAAAGGGTTCCATAAAGTCAGGAGATCTGCGGCAAAGACGGTACTCCCCAAGTTTAATATGTCTATGTCTGTCCATTTGGACAGGAAGTCCACGCACTTATGAAACAATTAAAAAAAGTGGTATGATTACCCTCCCATCAGGAAGGCTGTTAAGTTATTATAAAAACATAGTGCAACAAGACCCTGGAATAAACTCTGATGTATTGGAGTGGATGGATAGCGAGGCACAAAGCAACAATCTTTCCCAGGAGGAACGTACTGGTGGCTTAATATTTGATGAAATGGCTGTTCAAGAAAATTTACATCTTGTGAGAAATGGCAAATATATGAAAATCGTTGGCTTTGTAGATACTGGCCCAGAATCAAGATATATCAATGTACTGAAAAAGGGAAGCACCAGGAGAGACACTGCCTCTCATGTACTCCAAATGACTTTTTTGGGATTCTCTGGATTCCGCTTTCCTGTGGCCCATTTTCCCTCCAATAATGCTAGCCAGTCTGAGTTATACATTAACTTCTGGGCAGCAGTAAGAGAACTGAGTGCATGGGATTTTCGCGTAGTTTACACCAATATGGATGGAGCGGCACAAAACCGAGCTTTTCTCAAAATGAATTTTCCAAATTTTGACCCTCTGCATTTTGATATGGTGGCCAGGGTTGCAAGTAATCCTTTTGAGTATATGGTATTCTCAATGGACTACTCCCATGTGATTAAAAAAATTCGAAACAATATCCTCAAATCGGGACAGGGTGAAAAATGCACCAGGTGCTTGACTTTGGCTGATGGCTTACATGTCAAATGGGTTCACTGGATGGAAGCATTTAGGTGGGATCAAACAAACCCCCTTAAAATTCACAGGAAACTAAGTGAAGAACATATTTGCCTTGATCAGGCATCAAAAATGAGAAACCATCTAGCCGAGCAGGTGTTAGACAATGATATGTTACATCTTATGTCTGAATATAAGAAAATGAAAGGAGATAACAGTTCTTACCTGTCTGGCACCATACAGCTGCTGGAACAAACCAGCAAACTTGTGAGAATATTCAATGACTTCAGACCAGTGACAGACACAAATGATCCACGATTAAGTGAGCTAACCAGCGTCCTGGACTGGTTTGTGGCATGGGAAAATGCCATAGCAACAAAGTCCAATTTAACTGCAAAGGAAAAGCAAAGGTGTTTGCCTTCAATTGAAAGCATGTTTGACTTAAAGGCTTGCATTATTGGATTCATACAAATTTGTAAACTCCGTCTGAAAGAAACATGCCATGCACCTGTTGTACCAGGGCGCCTCAATAGTGACATTATTGAAAATCTGTTCTGCCAACAGAGAGCTTTACACAATGGGGCTCAGACAAACCCTGACTATGCCACCTACTGCAAGTCAATGAACAGCATAATCCTGGGACAGTCTTGCATTTCTAAAAAAAGTAACACTGGAGGTAGAGAAGTAGCACAGCCCTTTAATTTTAAAATCCAAAGACCACTAAATCCAAGGTGAAAAGTCCACCTGCTGACAAAATGCAAATACAGCTTGCCTTTTTTGACTACAGAGAAAACTGCTTGTAATCTGCATGTAAAGGTATCATTAATTATTCCTTCAAAATAAAAAGTTTACAGCCAGTTGCCAGCAGGTGCCGAATATTTTATCTGACTCAGTGGACAAATTTTATATCTGTGGTGTGTGCCATGCCTGTAGTTCTGTTAACAACCATTGGGTGGCAAAAATGTTGAAAAGAAAATGTCACATTTCCTGTGGGAAGTATTTTAGCAACTAATCAATATTATTGAATACAGGTCTTACATCATGATACATGTATTTGCTCTTTCCTTCCAAAATTTAAGCTACATATCAGTTTTCCATGATGAAAAGTATTAGAGATGATCTGCTTTTTCATCACTAGAAACAATTTACTTAACATGTTCAGGAAGCTAGAGGATAGGGATGACTCAGCATTAATAAATTTCCACCATTAGACAAAGTTACCTGCTGGTAAGTTATAACTCTCCATCCCCCCCCCCCCCGTACCTGATAATGATGACTACTTGCTGATGAACTTGTATAAAAGATCAAATTTTCTGAATAGTTTGGCCTAATTTTTGGTACTCTTTCAATTGAAAATGCATCAGCATGTTTTAACAGACTTACAACATATGTACAACATGTACGGTGGTCCCCTTTGTGTGACAGGCCAGTCTTCTCCATATATCAAGTATGATATTTTCAGTTTAATTTTCCACTCAAGAAAGGCCACACCACCCCTCTCACAAGGTCACACTTCTGGTGCACTTGGGGTGTCTAGTGTCCAGTGAGATGGACAATACTTAGAGTCTGGGATAAAATTTATGGCAATAGGTATTTATCGTTGTGTTGTCCAGTCACTAGCACCACGTGATAGTCCAGAAGACTTGATATGGCATTGCCAGAGTAACACAAGGATAAAAAATTTTTAAATACATAAGTTCTTTGTGATTTCAAGGTAAAAATCACAACCCAGGACCCAGGGCTACCTTCTAAGGGTACTGCCCACTCTTAGCTTGTAAAAAGGTTGAACCATCCCTAAGATAATGCAATGTGAATAGATATGTGTATAATATTAACCCTTTAGTGCCAAATTTTGGACTGACTCAACAGCTTTCATCAGCATGTTTTGGGCATAATGCACACCAAGGAAACCCATTAACTTAGAATATTCTGATTATTGATATGTTCTCTGGAACCAGAGGCATGCTGGTACTTAAATGCAAAATCCTTCTAACATCATCATATAACGATTCAAAGCAGTTTCAATGAAGTAGTTCAACTTAAGTCACAGCTGACACTGAAGAGTTAACACAAGTAAAACAAAGACTTACCCACAGTTCACTTTTGGCTTTTACAAGTTTTGCACACCCATGTCTGCAGAGGATTGCTGTACTTTTTCCATGTTCTTGCTGCCTTCAACCCTGCACATGCACGATGAAACCATTTCACACATTGGTCACATTTGATCCATTCGTCCTCTTCCTCTAGATGACACAATGCACAGTTGTCATCCATACCACTTGCCAGTACAACAGCCTGAGAAGGACCAACACCCAAACTTTCACTGTCAGACTGCACTTGTTCACTGGCAGACACAATAGTTTGTACAGTGCTACATCCCTCAGCCTCAACAACATCACGCCGGGTAGATTCAAAATCAGATGTCCTACTCATAGTTGGCTGTAGGACACCTGCACCAGATGTTTCACCTGTTATGACTTCTGGGTGTGGCATTTGATCACACTGTAAAATTGTTTCTGCAAGAAGTTGTCCTATTGTTGCCTTTGTTGTCCTGCTCCTGTAACTTGTAAAACCATAGGCTGAACACAGTACTTTCAGATCATTTTTTGTAAACATTTGACTTTGCAAGTATGTTTTTTGTTGACTCAGTTTTTTCTGAAGCATCAAATGGGAAATTTGAAGTCCTTTGCTCCTATCTTCCTGTATATGCTTGAGTCTGATGAACTCCCATGTGGACTCTTGTGAGGCTGCCTTTACTTTTTTAATTTCTTTTCTATGTGCATCTTTCTTCCTTGCTTGTAATTGTGTTAAGAAGTCTTTTCTGTATTGTGCATGCATAACCCTTGTAAACTTGCATACAACCTCTTCAAAAAGTACACTTATTTTGTCAACAGCATCAACAATTGCTGAGAGAACTGTACAAACAGTTTCAGTGACTTCAGATTCAGATCCTTTGGCTGAGGCAGAACCAAACGATGAGAAGACATGAGTCCACTTCTCGAAGAGTGTCAAGTTGCCAAGTACATTATTGGTAACAAACACAAACATATCAGTGCCATACATATGTAAATTTTCATCAGTTTCTAGTTCAAGAGTGGCTTCACATAATGTGAAGAAAGAATATGCAGCATCTGTTATATGTGTTAGGCCTTCCCTAATGTTCTGTCTCTCCAAACTTTCCCTTATACTTTCAGGATTGTCTGTAGCTTGCACAATCTCCAGTTGTGTTACTTTAAGAAACTGAAGCAAGTCTACACACATTTTGACATGGCTGTAAAGCTCTGGCTGATTTTTGTGTGAGTGTATGATCCTATGGAGCTGGCAGTGGTACTTGTGTAGCAAGGTTGCAATACACCAACCTGCAACATAACGCAGTTTTCCCTCAGCTCCACCAAAAGAGGATAGTTTTCTTTTTGTAGCAGATCCACTTGGTTGTGCATGGGCTGCAAGCAAACCCTCAGACTTCTTTCTGAAAACCTCTTTCCGAACATATTCAGCAATTGCATGGGAAACATGATAGTGACAGCTTTGGAGCTTGTCACTTTGAAACAGCTGTCTCACATGAATGAAATATGATGACTCGGGATTAGTCACATATTGATTCCAGTTGTGCAGAATCAGGGTTATTTGTTTTTCAGTCAAACCACCTGCAACAGTAGCTGTCTCTGTTAAGTGAACAACTTTGTTCCATTGAACATTGCAAAACATGTCAACATTTTGTGGCTGCAGCCCATCTAATACACAATTGATTTCACGTTGCTTTCTTGTTTTTGCTGTGGGATAAGACAACTTTCTCAACATTGTTGTGGTATCAATAGGACAAGGGCCAGTTGCTGGAACATCACTTTCACTGCCACCTTCCATTGTTTGTTCTTGGCCATACTCACTTTCGAGGTAGGTATTCAAATTTTGTAGAACGCTGGCTTCATCTTCCACATCATCTTCAAAAACTCCACCAATTTCTTTGTTTTTGCAGCAAATAAAATTGGTTTCCTGTTCTCTGGATGGACTCTCGATATATAACAAGGTCTGCTGTGGCTGCTCGAAGCACAACTGCTTTCGAAAGTTTATTACACGAAGTCCTTGCATTCGTTTTACACGAGCAACAGCAACTGCTAATTGTCCTGGTTTGAATACATTTTTACAGTCCACTTCAACATAGTCTAAGGTCATACCTTGACATTTGTGAAAAGTGAAAGCATATGCCAGGGCTAGAGGAATCTGTTTACGGGTTGCCACATTCCTCCTTGCTGCCGGGTCATACACTGAAATGATAAGAGAAATATTCAGGTTTTTATAACATTTGAGTGTGTCATCCTTAACATTGACTGATCTAAAAAGCTGAACGTTTGATTATTTTTTGTGTCACATTGGGGAGGTGGGGTCAAAACTAGTATGGAACAATAATCAGATACTTTTTCTGAGTGAAAAAAACCCAACAAATTGTGCATTGTGCCTGGAGAAAGAAACCGATTTTTGTTTAAACTTGGCTCTTTCATAAACACTACTAAAAAAGGGGGAAAAAAAACATCACATTTTGTGCCCAAAATGGCCGAGTAAAGTCAAGTTTTATGGGGCAAAATAAATATTTTTTAAAAGGTTAAATAAATTGTAAAGTGCACCAATGGAAAGCAATTTAAACTTTTTTTCTTAAATATGGAGTCTTTAATGAAAATCCATGTGGTCTTGTTATGGCAGCTGCATATAATATTCTTTTTCTGTTGTTTACTTGCATTCATTGCATGTCACATACCTTTGGTGAAAAATCACTTGGTTTGAAATGTCCTTTGATAATGCTACATAAAATGCACAGTGAGCCTTGATTTAAAAAGAAAAAAAAAGTTTTAAATAAGCTTTTTGCTGCCATCTAGTGGCTATATTTTGAACCCTCAAACCTAAGCAATAATGCTGTTGTATTAATGCATACACCTTTGCCCTGTACAATAGCTCTCTATTGTCTGGCCTAATTTTTGGTGTCACAAGTATTTTTAATGTTTGAGTGTGAAAAAAAATAAAACTCATCCTCAACAATGCCCAAAGCCTGCACAATTGTACAATTCAATGAAACACATTTGATATGCTGCTTTGCATGTGTTTTGACTCGATTTCAAGTCATATCCCTACCACTGCATCAAACAAGGTTTTTGTAAACTTTAGGATCAGTCTTGGACATTATGCCATGCAAATAGACCTTGCACGTGTTTGCAATAAGTGGTTCTCTGAGGTCATGTTAATAAGGTTAGATGGATAAGATTATGGTGTAAATACACGACAAAACATTCAGAAAATGTGTCTTTTACAATTTTTCTTTTTATAAATGAACTATATTGCGGGTGGGAGAACACTGGCGGGGGCCTCTCTCTGTGTCTAGCAGGTGTTGCCATATATTGCTGGTAAACCACTTATACGATACGACTGGATTCGGCTGAAAATAATAATAAAAATATCAACTTTTTGTACTGCTGTCATGTTTTGAGAGACCAACCTTTAGACAGTTCAAGAGTGCTTCCAGCCAACTTTAACAACAGGTGGCTTCCTCGGTGAGTCAACCAAGTTACCAGAATTACTGAAACTGCAATCCTGATCTATGTGTGTATCCCTCAGTTGTAGTCTGGGCCAAGAATATTATGATATACCCTGAATACATTTGTTATATCTGGGTGTGAACACAGGCATTTTGTTTTCCCAAGAACTCTCTTTTTCTTATTTATGACCAAAATTTGTAAGGGGTTTGTATCGGACACTTATTTGGAAAGTCACCAAACTTGCCATGGTTAGTGACGTACCAGTTGTTATGTCTGGGTGTGAACCCAGGCATTTTGTTTTCCCAAGAAGTCTTTTTCTTTTTTTAAGACTAAATTTGTCAGGAGTTTGTCTCAGACACTTATTTGAAAAGTCACCAAACTTCCCATGGTGAGTGACCTACCAGTTGTGGTGAAATTTTGCATTTGGGTTGGAATAGTCATGATGTTCAGAATTATGCAAATTAGGGGCAATTAAAATTTTAAAAGCTCCATATCATCAAATTATTGCAGACAGACACTAAGTTCTAACTTACACATGTAGGTTTGAGACATCTGTCAATGGACAGTGAACAAAAGTTCGAGAAGTGCAACTAAATGTAGCAAGTTTGAATTTTTTTTAATGTTAATAGTTGCAATATATTCTTGTAGAGGGAGGAAAAGGGGGCACATTGTGTTAAATATAAAATGGTTTGTAACACTGACACAATATAATTCACAGTGTAATCATGAATTATAAAAAGACCAATTCAGATTCACATGTTTAAGTATTTAATGCAGCAATCGTCACTCAATACTTTTAATGTAAAAATGCTCATAATTACCAGACAAACCCTGTTAAGGAAAATGCATGTTTGGGTTCAGCAAAGAGGGTAGAGGGCCCTCTACCCTCCTTGGATACAGTGTGACTAAAAATAGTTCTGCTCACTACTGATTGACTGAAGATTAGGTTTTAGATAGCGTTCACTGAATATGCAAGTCTGCCTCACAGTGCCCCACTGAGTCACTGTCTCAGCACTGGAGATGCATGTTTGCACAGCTGTGTGTATGTGTAGGAGGGGGGGGGGGGGCAGGTTGGTCACATCAGTATTTTCCTGCCCATTTTTGTATGTTGGTGGTGGCTCAGGGTCCCTGTCCAATTGTCAAAGGCCCTGGGTCTGCTCAACAGGCAATAATAGTATCACCTTAAAGGGACATACCTGTGCTGAATTATTCTGCTATAAAAATTTGATAACTGGTCCGTCTGTCTGTCCGTCTCTCTCATGTTTATATTTACTCACCATTAACTCCTTGCAATGGAGGTTGTCTAATGCACTAGCTTGCAAAGGAGGCTTCTCATCATTACATTGTGATGATAGATAACTGCTAAACATCGCATATAACAGTAATTAGACAAAATGTTTAAAAAGGTCCCATTGTTATGTCAAAAAAGGTTCCGTTAAGTTGAACAGATAAATCCTATGCACATTGAAAACCCCTTTAACTGATCAGTAATATTTTGACAACTCTTTCTAGTAGTGTACATTGTGTTATTGTATACAGCCTTGCAGTGAGGAACCGTTTTTAAGTTGGTTCAGTTCTATTAATATAAAGGGAATTAAACTACATCTGCCACAACTGTGAGAATACAACTTTAAGTGCCCATAACTCTGACAGTTGCAAATTGGCTGTCATTGTTTTAAACATGTCATAAATTTTACAATAATTTTTAATTTTTGGAATTTTATTACTTAGACTAGACAGAGTAATAATGTATTGTATGTTTGCAATCTTGTATCAAATGTGTTGTAAATTGCCACTCATTGAGCTTTAAGTGATACCTTGGTGGTTGAACATTTCAAAGCATATTCTTGTATTGTAGCCCTTGTTGGGAAGTGGCAATTTGTGATGTAATATGTGAAAGTAATGTTGCTCTGATTTGTGACATTACTACAGTGATATGTGACATTAAAATTAATTAAAGTGATAGGTTCACATCTATTTGTGTGTGTGTGTGTGATGCACAATATTAAAAAAAAAAAAAGCTCTAATTTGTGATGTGCACCAAACAGGTGGTCCTCATTAGCTTTCCAATGGAAAATACTTTTCATACATTCGGACCAATACTCTAGGTAGTAGTCCCCAAAAAATGCTTTGGGTACATTTTGTGTCATGAAGTTTAGACATAAACCTCCAAACATACTACAGATAAGTGTGTTATTCTGCTTGAGAATCACAGCACTTAACATTTTTCAAAGCATTTCTACAATTCAAATTTTGCAAGCACCCAGACAGATTTGCTGTGAAGTGTGTATTCTTACTATTCTAGTTTTCAGGTGTATTCATTTTTTTTTTTTTTTGCAGGGTAAAGCTTTCACTTCTGAGACTTTAACCCCTTTGATCCTCTTTTGCTGTAAGTCTTTGACATGGATCACTCTATTTTCACCTGAGGCCTGGCACCAAATATGTTACATTAACTATTGCAGTTTTATGCCAATCAAGTTTATGTTAACACTCTCAGTGCCAACTGCAACCAAACTAAATTTTCTTTTGGCTGAGCTCTGAATTACATCATAAGGATACTTGATTAAATATCTATCATTAAAAGATATTTCATTCAACTGCAAAAGAAGATTTGCTTCACACCAAATCTGTCTTAGTGCCTTCAAAATTAGAAGAGATTGTAATGCCACACTTTGCCATTGTTTAAAATAATCTAAATTTTGTGTTTTGGCCTAATTTGCATAAATTTGGAGTGCTTCAATGTTGAATTAAAACATTTTTTCACAGTGATCTTAATTTGATGGTTTTGAACCACCCAGGACACTTGAGTCACTCAACTGTCCCTGTTTTGAGTTATCATCCAAAAGATAAAAAGTGAAAATAAATACACTGTCAAATTACATATATACCATTCACAATAGATTTGCAAGTCTAATTTTAGTCCAGTGCTCCTCTGAAGTATGCAGGCTGTCACACCTCCCTCCTCCCCAGCTAACCAGGGTATCCTTGGAACTGCTCACTTGCTCTCCACAGACTCCAGTTTTTCTCTCCCTTTTAACTTTATGAGTATTATCAAGAAGCAGTGAGTCAACCATCATTTTGCTGTTGCAAGTTTTGGTATTTTTTAAGGTGAAAGGGTTAAATATATGCTTAGGGTACATTAAAAGATATCCTGGCCTATCATCAGCCCCTAATACCTTTTTTTTGTGCAGCACCAATTTGTCAAAAAATTTTATTTGTGAATATTTGCGAAAACAATCACTGGCAAAGCTTCATTTAATGCCTTACGCAGTCAGTGATGCTGGCGCTGATCGAGAGAACTATATTACAGCATTCTTGTGACATTCTGAATAAATAAATGACCTGTGTGGACAATTGCGGAAAGTTTTATTACAGTTGACCATTTGAAGGAATGGTAAAAAAAACAATAAAAAAACAAAACAAATCAAAAAAAAAAAAAAAACCCACAGACACACATGTACACAAAAAACAATGGCCCTATGTCTGCTAAGCAAGAAATAACTCGGTGATTGTTGTACATGTAGAACTATGCTGATTTGATTCTCAGCCAAGGTAAAAATGAATTGATTTAGAGTTTGTTAGTCCTTTTTTTTATCTTATCTTAAAATAAGCATGATGAGAACACTGTTTTTGGAGCACATTTACAGCTTGTTTTCTGGTTGAAAGTGTGATGACTTTCCTCTCATGCTTCTGACCAGGTGGTAGGTGGGTTGTGGTCGTGCTAAGCTGACAGTTATGTCAGGGCACAAGTTCTACCCTATGTCAATACAACTTATCTCATTTTCCCCTTAGTGCTCTGACCCTAGAGGATATCATGCTGTTATGCAGTTGGAATGGGACACCCTGACAAACCTTTAATACTTGTCCACTCTGACTGTGTCAACATTAGACAAAGGACCAGTTCTCCAACCCCCCCCCCCCACACACACACATAATATTTAAACAAAGTAGATCAAAGGATGCAGGCTTGGACCTCATCACTAGATTACATGCTTGGTTGCTACTATAATCCACAGCCTCAGCTTGAACTCATTTGCAGTGTTATCTAAACAGTGGACAAATACATCATCCCAGGTGACCTCTAGAGTGAAACTTGGTGTGAATGGATGGCTCTGCTTTTCAGAATAATAAACAACTTCAAGACACATGTACATGTACTTTCTACTGTTTCACGCATGCTATTGTTTCCAAGTTACTTCGTTTATGACAAAATATACATCTTCAATTGCGAATATCATGTCCATTTTCTGACAAAAATAGGCATGTGTAAATCTCAGTCCTGTATTTGTGAGTACATTATTTTTAGATGGTTACCCTTGATTTTCTTTTTTTCTTTCTCAGTTGTATCATACTTATGTAATGGCATGCACTATGCAATGATGATTTGTATAGTACTGTTTACAACAAAAAAAAATGTTTCAATTCAATACAATCAGATTATCAGTGCAAGATTGAACGAATAAGTACACATGTATGTGAATGTGCATCTTCAGCATGGATAGGACTTCAAAAATAATGCTTAGCTCCTGGCCATGTGCTCTATGTTTACCACTTTTTGTGGTGAAATGGGGAGAGTGTCTCAAGTGGGGGGCATACTGGACAATTTCAGATCTCCTGCTTATACAGACAGGATGGCAATTTCAACATCCTCCCCCCCCCCCCCCCCCAATTACCTGCTGTATGTGGTCACAGTTTAACCATGTTAAGAACCACAGAACTTGTTATGGTCACTTTGCTCAGGCACACAAGTCATTTTCTATATAAAATTTACCTGCATTGAGAAGTTACCTATTGTATGTGATTTTTTTCTTCACTGTATTTGGGTTGGCACATGCAGCATGTACATGTGTAACACCATGAAAGGATGATTAAATGTTAAGAATTTTGATAATACATGTCAATAAATGTTATGAAAACTCTTACATTTTACCCTTTAAAAAAAAGGTTGACAAGACAGTTGTGCCTACTCTTATGACCACCTCTTGTGAAAGATCACCCTTTCATGACATTGGACTATTACTTTTTTTTTGTTTTGTTATAATTTCCTGCATTGCAGACCACCTGTCACATGTAACCATTTTACTGGCAATAGGGTTGTTCTTAAATATGAGGTACTACTGTATTGGAAACTGAAGAAAAAACACTCACCAGTAAAAGTATGAACACCAACTCTGGCCACCATGTCTGGGTTTTCAAATTTCACTCTTACAGCATCTGTGTCACAGTCGATGACTGTTCCTTGACTGCCATTCACCAGCCTGTCAGACAGCTCGTACAAGTTGTAAGTAAGAAGTACTTTGCATCCTTGCTTCACTTTCAGCATTTTGGGTGCCACAGCTTCATTGAACTTTTTCATGTCACCTTCATCCTTGGCTGTATAATGGTGACTCTTTCCTGAAAGTTGTTGCAGCATTTCAAAGCTGTACCTGGACACTTCCATGTTCGTTGCAAACAACTTCGTTATTAAATGCTGCTCCACTGTGAGAGGACGGCTGAGGCTCTCCATCAAAACTTCTGTGTCTCTTGACAGTGGAACTCCTCTTGCTACGTCTGCAATTGCAGCTATAAGGTCCCCCTCTTCCTGTCTTATCACTTGACTCATGACAACTTTATGTGGGAAAATTTCCGACCATTTTGGAAATTTAAAGCATGGTTCACCAGAATCACCATACCTGTCATTTGGCACTGGGTTTAGTTGCAAAAAATCCCCAACAGCTATCACTTGTATGCCACCGAATGGAGCTGATTTGTCCCTGGCAACTCTACATACATGCTCCAACTGCTGCATGATGTGTGATGACATCATTGATACCTCGTCAATGATAAGAACTTCGCATTGCATCACTCTTTGTCTTACTGCATCAAAATGTTCATCTTTGGTCACAAGTTGCGTCAACTCTTGCAAGTTGTACCGACCATCTGCTATCCCACTCCAGGAGTGTAGCGTTCTAGCCCCCATATCAGCTGGATAGGCCTGGCAAGCAATGCCTGTTGTGGCAACGACATTAACCATTTTGGTTCCCCTCAAAACTCGGAATATTTCCTTCGTGATGTAGGTCTTGCCTGTCCCTGCTTGACCCAGAATGACCATATTGTGTCCATCCTTTGCAAGTTGTAAAGCTGCCCTCTGATGCTCTGTAAGACTGAAAATGTCAATCTCAGTCTGAGACTCAGATCCAGTGATCGGTACAAAGTGTCAACAGTGGGTAGAAAGTACCAACAACACTCTGTGGTGCAAGTTCACACAGACAACAATCTGGCGACTCCAGAAAAGAGAACAAAATAGCTACTTAAACGACGATTACGTGATATTGCCTGCAATTGCAGCTGTAATAAATGCCAGCTTGCACACATGTGCGAAGTTTGTATATAGAGATACGCACCTCTTTTGCAAGAGAGCTCTGCGCAAACATTCAGCCAATCAGAGGGTAGCTGGGATACAAGCGCGGGTCCGTTCAAAATTATGGCGGACAAAACGTGTTGATGAATACGAAAAGCACTGGCAGAATTAATTTTGGTCATGTTTCACCATTTGTGGTAATGAACACGGAATAAAACGAGCGGTAATCAAAGAATACGGTCTGATTGACAATTGAGGACAGTTTTCATACGCTATATGCAACGGAACGAACTTGATTCAGGATGAGATACCCGTTTGAATTTGGCGCTGAAATGTCGGACTTTTTGCCCGAAATGGATTTTGAGGGTCATTTGCGACAATTAAAGGCATGTCACTGTGGATCTATGTGGATTTCAATGGAAAATCGGTTGGATATACCTGTAAAAATTAGTTTTGAAACAATCTGGTAAGTTTCAAGTTGTTTGCATATAAAGAAACGGAGAAATCATGTCAAACGTGAAGTGGGATAGTGGTCCAGTTGTGAGCCGCGTTTCATACCTTTCTATGTATAAGGTCAGTGTGACGGCGCAGTGGTCTAGGGCCACCTGCCCCATTCATTAGGACGAATGATTGCCTGCACAGATGAAAACACAATACTTTATTGCAGATAAGGCCCTATGTGGGTCATTGTGCGTACAGATGTTTCAAGTTCACACCCTCCCCCCCCCCGCGTATATTAGCACATATGCTTGACTGATTGAACGCTACGAGCGCCTGTGGCTTTTACTGTAAATTTAAAATGATCACCTGAAGTACAGTGGCGTGCCTGTCTGATCACCCAGGTTATGGATTACATAAAGGGGATGATGAATCATTTGAAATGTCTCTTAAGTGTATTTATGTACCATGTTCCATCAATGAGTGGAAAAAACAACCCCACCTGGAGAATACAGAGTTCACCTGCACGTGCAGTAATGCCTGTCAGCCCCGGCTATGTACATACGGAGCAGAGTAACAGATTTATTGTGACACGAAATGAGATGAAAATCATTCTTGAGATAAGTTTACCTTCCCCAACTTATCAATGAGTAACGATTTGCTCATTGTATCACAATGCATCAAAACAAGGACAGGGTGATCTTAGCTTGTAGCCGTTGCCAGCTTAGAAAATCTCGATGTTATTGAACTACTGTCGAAAGCAGTTGCAATTTATATGAAGTTCGGATGCGCAGGAAGCGGACAAGATTTTTATGCAAACAAGTCGATGTGAAATAAGGTTTATGTCGGTACACCGTATAGACAGAAAACGTTGTTTTACAGGTTCTAACATGCAATAATATGTAGTGTAAGAGTATAGAGAGTGCTGTGCCCCTATTGGTTTTAATTTCTGGGCATTGTGCCTGCATGCGCCCTTTGCGAATTGGACAGGGTCCAGTAGATTTGGGTATAGTAGTAGTAATATACTTCATTTGTTTATAGCGGATGAGACAGATAGTCAGGTAGACTAATAAACGTCTTCTCCTCGTGTACAAACAAATACACTACATCATATATACATGCAATGCAATGGATCATGGAAACAAAAATACAAGTATATACACACAAGAAACATAAATAGTTACGAGATAAAGTTACCATATATTCCAAGATAAACAGGCTATTAAATATCATTTCGGTCAGTATCTTCACCACTGTCATCATCGTTCGGTATGAACCTAGAAAAACGCTTCGTCTCAAGATTAAAGGCTGAAGTAGCTTCGATAATTTTACAATTATAAGCATAGGATAAATTAGGGTGACCGAATAAGCACAATTTAACTTTATCATTATTGCTGTAATCTACAAATGTGACAGGAACGTTGTTTGTTTCAAGAATTTCATTGACCCGTGCCAAAAGAGTTTCTCTTTTCTTTGAGTTGCATAATGTGGACACTGCAAGAGGTAGTGTATTGTGGTTTCAGATATTTAAGGCGCCGGCACTTACATGAGACCTTCAAAATCAGTGAAATTGAGGTTTTGCTACTTTTGAGATGACGAAGTATTAATCTTTATCCATGCCAAAAAGTTTCACTGTAACATGTTTACTTCTATGCAAAACTTTAAGATGAAAACATGACCCTGCTTTATAGAGGCAATCAGATAATTGGCTGTTAGATGTGGTCACTAATGGTGATGTTAGATAACCATTCACAGTCAAAATCTCACTGGATGTGTTTTTACAGGTGAGCGGGTTATTTCACAGGTGACTGATTAAAACCACCAAATTGTTTTTTTTTAAGTGTATAGGTCAAAGTTATGACAGAGCTTAAGGGATTAGCATTTAGTCATCTTTCTTAATGGCTTGAGCGGATGTCATTTGTGAGTAATTGATTTTAACACATTTTATTGATCAAATACATCGAAATTAACAAATAATATAATAATCTCAGCAATTGGGGAAAAGGACACAACCGTATTCGAATCCCTCTTGCGAGAAAGGACAACACATAAACTGGACATAACTAGACTCATTAGACAAAATAAAAAGATGACGAACACAGTGACGTAGCAGATAGTGGGGCTATGTAATCTATTACTATATTATGTGTATCATAAGCTAGCATTGTAGCAGAATCCGATATGTGCTCGATTTACCTAAAAATTTAACCTATGCTTTCCCGTTTGAAGCGGCCGGTTTCGGACATATACAAGTGTACTGCTGAAAAAAAAATCACAATATTTACTGCAAGAGAACATTCAGGGCAGCCGTATAAAGCTGCCTGTATAGTATAAACATATTTATTTTCTCTGGATTGCCTAATAGTACACAAAGACTAATCTGGAGGCTCTCCAGTACATAAAAGGACGCACAGGAATATATACAATACACACTGGACGAGAACAGAAGACTAAATTCACGGCTTGTACACGAATAATACAATTGATGCCAGATAGTGGAGACTTTTAATTAGATCCTATACTAAATTAGTAGATGAAACGTCTAGACTCTGATAAGAATGTTTGAACAGCCTCAAAGATGACTACATTATCAGTGTTTGGCAAGTCCTCACTACCTTTCAAGAGAATATTTAGTAAAATGTCACTAGCGCACTGAACTATTAAAGTCGGATTTACACCTGGAGCGAGTAAGTGACACACAGTGTTCAGTAGACGGACCCTTTGCACAGTGAACTTGGGGCAGAACAAAAGGTACTAATGCTTCGTATGTTCAGTGGTATGAGAGCATGCACACGTTGAGGCTGGAAGGATTTTGACATCATGAAGATGGGCATTTAAAACAGAGAAGTTAAGACGTAGCTGCGTGTGGCATATGTTCAGAAAACGACTTCCATGTTTAAAGTATGTGGGCTTTTTGTCAACACTTAATAGTAATAGATTTAATTTAGATTTAAACTGTGGCAGGGAATTGGTGAGACGAGCATCAACCGGGAGGTTATTCCATAATTTGATAGCAGACGGGAGAAATGAATCGCCGAAGCGATTGGTGGTGAACCTAATTTGGCATAATTCAGTACGATTTCTCAAAAGGCGCCCAGTAATGAATGCAACGTCACGAGGAACGAGATCATGTAGGTATTGTGGAGTTAACCTATTGTACATTTTAAAGAAAAGAATAAGTTTAAAGTATTTCCTCCGGTTTGCCAGAGTTTGCCATTCAAGCTCTTCGAGAAGTAAGACACGTGGAGTGTATCTAGTTGCGCCAAGGCAGATCCTGGCTGCCTCACACTGAACAGCTTCTATAGATTGTGACCGGTTTTCAGTGCAATTGTCGAACAGGACACACCCATATTCGAGGATAGGACGAATCATTGTACTGTACAGTCGTATGAGTGTTTGGCGGGAGAGTTTATATTTGAGTCTGCGTAAAAGAGCAAGCCGTTGGCTGGCTTTATTAACAATACGTGTTATATGCTGGTGCCATGACAAGTTACTTGAGAGTGTAACTCCAAGGTGAGTATGTAGAGTGGCCTCAGGTATCAGTGTGTTTCCAAGAAGTAGGGGAGGATGATCTGGCTTATGTCGTTTAGCTGAGAAGGTCATTGAGATGGATTTTATGGCATTGAATGTCATACGCCAGAGCTTGCCCCAACGATGAATTTGTGTAAGATTATAATTAAGGTTTTCAGCTGTGGCCATTGGTTCGTGGACAATTTCAAGAATACTGGTATCATCTGCGAATAAACGGATGTCACAGGTGATGTTGACAGTGATGTCGTTGATGTAAACGAGGAAAAGTAGGGGACCAAGGATCGAACCTTGGGGCACTCCAATCTCTATAGGGAGCCAAGGTGAGGTCTGTCCTCCAATAGTAACACGTTGAAGTCGGTTTGAGAGATAGCTTTCTATAAATAGTAACACAGAATCTTCAAACCCCAATTGTTTCAGTTTAAAAAGTAGACCAGCGTGCCAGACTCTGCAAAGGCCTTGGATATGTCCAGGAAAACCATACGGGCCTCATGGCCCAACTCAAGGCCACTGTAAATAGTATGAAGTATGCTAACAAGTTGATTTATGGTGGAATCGTTTTTCTTAAAGCCAGAGTTTTTAGCAGAAAGTAAATTATTAGAGGTTAGATACTCATAGAAAACGTTATAAACTAGACGCTCAAGTACTTTAGAGACATTAGAGAGGAGTGAAATAGGCCTATAATTTTCCTTTGACTGTTTGTTACTTTTCTTAAAAACGGGGCACACGTTGGACCTCTTCCAGGGATCTGGAAAATATGAGTTGGATAAGCAGAGATTGAACAGATCAGTGAGAGAACGTGAGATTGAGGGGGCACAGTATTTAAGAAGGGTATTGCCTATACCGTCAGGACCACAAGCAGAACTGGTTTTCAGAGATTTTAAAATCTTTTCCACATCATTTACTTGCACTTGAAATATAGACAGGCGGGCCTCAGTTCGAAAGACAAGGTCGGGCAAGGGCAAAGGATTGTCATCATGCGGAGTCTTACACTGATCAGCAAAATACTTGTTGAAGGTCACTGACTTCTGCATATCAGAAGAAATATTCCTTCCACCGTCATTAAGAGTTGGTATGTTTTGAAAAAGTAATGTGAACGGAGCATACAAGGAAATCTTAGTATGGAGAACCGATCGCTGAACAGCATAAATAGGACATATAAAGAAGTAATGCCAAGCATCTTGACTGGATATACCACAATCACATAAAGGTGTATATTTCACGTCGATCTTAGACAAGTAAGAATTTTGACTGGCTCGTAAACAGGCGAAGGCGGGTGTGTTGAACTGCGAGAAATCGGTCACCAAAATTGTATAATTCACGAAATTTGACAGCACTGACCACTGGCTTCATAATATTTGACTTGAATATTTTGGTCGAAGCTGAATTTCTAGTTTCTAGAGGTAACTGATTCCACAGCCTAATAGTCGAGGAGGAAACCGAGTGTGAATTTATTTTGTGAGTAATCAAAGTCGGCAAATCGCCTTGTTTATCTTTGGTGTTGAATATCTCAGAAAAGCAATTATACAAGACTTGGCATTTTTGAGAGCTAAACTGGATGGATGAATCTTTGTGAAATTAACGGCTATGTAAAGACAAGAGTATAACTTAGGTAATTTTTTTTGTTTATTTTGTTTAGCAGTATTACCATTTTAAATGCTACTTTTTGAGCTTCAAAGTGGGAAAAATTATATATGTTAATTGTAGATGCTTCAAAATTCCATTTCAAAATGGTTACGTGAGTTATACTCTTGTCTTTTCATGACCGTTGATTTCAAGCTTTTTTATGCGTAAAGTTTTGTTGTGATCCTTTCTCAAAATGTAATCAGACCCCTTGAATAAAATGCCCCTCAAATTTTACAAATTAATCTTATAATATTCATTGTTACATGCAAAGAAAGTAATTATTTTGACAAAACTAAAAATGTATACATTGATGGGATTGCATCCAAGAACAGAGACACAGTTGCAATTTTTCTAACACTGCTATATCTACCCTAAGTAACAGCAGGCACCTTAACGCGTTGTTTGGCCCGCGGGAGCTCACTCAAGTGCGCTGTTCGACTTGTATTCGCCTAAATCGACCATACAATTCTTGCTTATTAATTCATAAAATGTTCTTCATTACGCTTTCCAGAGGTTTTTTTTTTTGGCCACTTATGGCTTTATCTCTGGTTTTAGTGTGAAGGAGGGGAGAACCATCCATAAGTATATCTATCGACATAAAGATCAATAACTTCTTGCTTCTAAATTTAAAAGATGTTTTCCTTACGCTTTCCAGAGTTTTTTTGACTGCTTTCAGTTTTATCTCTGCTTTAAGTGTGCGGGAATTTTCAAAAGTATATCTGTCGACATGAAGGTACCATAATCTCTCTAATTATATTAGATAGCTTATTGTAACCATTCAGGCACGTCTTTCGTAATGTATTCGTATATTGTATCTGGCTACACATGTTAAGTTTATTACTTACGTACACATGTTCTACACTATTATTAGACCCTTATCTGTTGGTCTACAACTTTTATCCACACATCATGCTTGTCCATATTATATATATGCTTGTCCTACCAATAAACAGCAAGGGTGAGCTTACTATATAATCTTAGATACAGTGTTGGGTTATATTTGGGTAAATTATTGTACAAGTATAGCTAAAACTATTTTTTTCCAAAATGTTGACTGTGGTCTAAAGTGACCACAATTATGGATGTGGGGATAGAGCGTGAATGGGTGGGTCATTGTTCAAATACTTAAAAGATTTGATCAATTGTCTGGAACGCACTCGATTATCAAGCCCAGGGCAGCAGGGTCACGCTACTGCGAGTCGCAGTGCGTATTGGGTCTTCTCGCTTGATCGACTGCCGTAGCAGTGCAGACTCGCCCATTGTGACAGAACCGTTTTGTACATGTTATAGTTCATCTCTTACACTCACATTTCTCCTAATCTTCCCTGCAGAAAGTTTAGCTTGATAGCATTTTGTACGAAACGAAAGCACCATATCATTACAATTCTAAACTGTTCAATTTTCATGATTTGTCGTCCTTTTGAACTGGCCGATCTGTGAAACCAGCTGCTTTGGCTCTAATACGGGTATCGCCAGTGGTTCTTGTCAGCATGGACGTGCCCCTAAAACCTGACGTGTCTGCCCCACCAAAAAATTTCATCATCGTCATCACCATCAGAACTCTCTCGCCGGTCTTTTTTTCCAGAAACTCGAATGAGCAACAAAGATCCAACTCATCGTCACTGCTCCCCGCATCACCAGCACCTCCGCTTGCTGACACGCTGCTTGGATTGGGAAAAGTTCACACGACGTCACGGATCCTGTCACAAACCTTTTGCAGCTACGAGCTGTGATGGCACAAACTTTTCATAGCTAAAGAAAGCTATATTATCACCACAGAAGTCGTTGAAATTAATCAGATAAAGTAATAACAATTCAAATGGGTCCTGTCATGCGATTTTGTTTGCGTGATTCTGTAGGCCCTTGCGTCTCAGAGTCAGAGTCAGAATACTTTTATTTGACATTTACCAGAATAGATAATAGACAACAAACTATCGTAATATGATAAACTCTGAGGCTTATTTGCAGATGTAGTATTTCTGTGGAAAAACACGGTAGGTTCGGGATAACCTCAGCAAAGGACAGTGTATCCACTGCTACCGGGGCCATCTATGAGGGAGACGAGAATAAATTTACATCTTGCAAAGAAAATCGGAAAATTAAAACACAAGAAAGCCAACAATTGGCAATATGAAAACTAGATAAACTAAGAATTTCCCTTTAGCTGTTACGTGCAAAACAATTTGGCACTATACAAAAATGTTGATACTATTTTATAAAATACGTTTTGTGAGTAATTCGAAAAACTGGAATAAAAGTGTCTGTATTTCTTGTCTCTGACACAGGAAGGAAGGACTTCAATAAGGGGGGGGGGTATAATGTTTGGTTTATTGTCCTGAAGAAGCTTTGGTGTACTTAGGGAGAGGCACGCTTTGTCTACCACTATTATTATACGAGTGAGTATGTACAGGAATTTCAAAGATAGCATGAAAATAGGATGGTAAGCGATTTGGAAATAAACTACATGGCTTTTGGTTGAAAATTATAGTGCACCTTTAGAATATTTACTTTCTTGATCAATGGGTCGGTATGAATAAAATGTTGTGCGTGGCAAATAACATTCATAACTCTTTTTGTAAGAGAAAAATACGTTCCCATGGGAAACCCCAAGTAAAAAAAAGCAATAATTCAAATGTGACAAAGAGAGATCTGTAAATTGATAACAATGCAGTCATTCAAGTATACCCGATAGAGTCTTCTGATAATACCAACCACTTTGGAACATTTACTATCCCTTGGCTCGTGGTTTCAAACCTTGGTATTGTAGTTGGCATTCGCTTACATGTAAAAAATTCTTGGGATATACCTGGTAAAAAATATAAATAAACAAAAAAGAAAAAGAGCATAATATTCGTCGGTGTTTTAGTCGATGGAAGTTTCGAGGCTTGCTAATGGTAAATTTTGTCAGGTGACACGCACCATCCAATCAAATGCCTCTAATCCCATGTGCTCCCAACATGTGCTCAACACAGAGGATGAACACGACGCGTGCACAAACTGTCAAACCACATGTGGACCCAATTGCCGGCTGCCATTTAGAAACAGTGTGTTGTCAGGGCCGTGCTCAGGTGACCGTGTAATCGCTTTACGTCCTCCTTTTGATCCTTGGAAGCGGCATGTGAAACCACAGCGCTAAAACCAACATTGTGCCAGGCTGTACAAAATTTGAGATAAAAAAACTTGATTTTTATATCACCAAACAACAACGTATCTTTGCAAAAATACATCAAACTTGAAGGTTCTTATTAAGTTCAATCGGAGGGAATTAGTTATTTTACACGATGGTCAGTTCTTTGTAAATTTGTAGAGCCATGACCTTTGACGGCGATTTTCTCGGAAGTCAGTTTTCACAAGATCAATCAAATTTGAAAATGACGTCAATGAAACACAGATACCTATATCATCTCCAAATAAACGGGTAAAGCAAGATAAATGTATAACGTAGGAACTGTTGATTTTTTATTTTTTTATTTGGCCCTTCACCTCTTCCTTCTGTGACTTTTGGAGCTCAAAAATGAAGAAACTGTATGACATCATGGTATCAACCTTCAAAATTCCGTAAAATTGTATAAAATCAATTTCACCCCGGGACAAAAATTGGTTTCCTGGGGGAGTGGTCTATATGATCGTTTCATAAAGTTTGCAGATCTTAACATTGAATATTGTGTGAATGAGCTGAAACAAACTTGTGAATCTATACCCACTCACAAAACAGCGTAAAACGTCTGTTAGAAACCTCTAAATTGATTCGATGTTGTGTTTTACAAATCTAAACATCCATACAATTATGAAAACATATAGTTTTATGGGTGAAACGATCAATGTATATGAGCTGGACGGGGTAAAAGTCGGCAGAATTTGCAACGTGCTGAAACAATCCTGGTACCTTAAAAGATCTTGTGTCATGAACATAGCATTATCAATAAATCTGTTTTGTTAAACACCAGCGGTAACGAACATGATGGCTTGACGTATTAAAGCTCATTAATTTATATGTATGAGGTGGCAGGGATAGTCAATTACCTACTGGTAGCCCAACTCCCATAAACGGGCGGGGGGGGGGGGGGCAGCCCCAAAAGACATTGAATAAATAGGTGAGATAAAAATTTTGCCAACGATCTACAATTTTTTGGCACTTCGAGTCAGATCAATCACATTGTGATAATTACACGGCAGCATTACCAAGACTTATGCTTCTAACACTTCAAGCACTTCATTGAATACAGTGCAAGTCAATATTCTATGAATTGAACAAAGCGTGTCATGGTATGTCCTTGACTTTAGTTGCAAGAATGAAGTCGCAGTAGTTGTTTCCTTCTTGTTTTTCCACTTTGACTACATCAAAACCCATAGGCCTCAAGAGAGCTACATATTCTGAGAGGGTTCTTTCCTGCGCACCAAAGATCATCATATACAGGTCCAAAAAGATCGCCATATCTGGTCCCAGCTTGTCTTCATTCAACATCTTCTCAACAATGAGAAGCTCACCACCTGTAAAACAATATCATATTTAATGTTATATTTCATATCAAAAGCAGAAGTGGTACTTATGCATTATTCTGTCATGCAAGGTGTGGCTTTGCATCAATTGATCTTAAGATCATGATAATTCTGATGAATAATTTGACCATAAAGGTACGACGTTGTAGTGCAAGGATTTGCCTCATGACATACAGGTACAGGGAAAAGAAACATATTGCCCACTTTGTGTGCTTTTCAGTTTTGCGTTATTAACATAAAACATAATATAAATGGTTATAGCAGGCAGACATGCAGTGTTTCAATTACTTTAATGAACTTCGTGTGATCTGGGGACATTTGTTTCCCACTTGCATGGAAGTCATTGGGCTCGTGATAATTTATTCACATGTACATTATATTGGTCTTATCCTTTTATAAGAAAAGCATCAAATATCAATGTAATTTTTATGTAGAAATTTGAAAAAAAAGTGTTAACACATAAAAAATGTATAAACTAGGCCACAAAACGTGATTATGAAAGCAAGGTCACCCTTTTCTTTTATACATGCATACATACATACATACATACATACACATACATACATACATACATACATACCTTCATACATACATACATACATACATACATACATACATACATACATACATACATACACACACATATACTTACATACATACATACATGAGGCATTATGTTGTTTGGTTTTTCATCATTTTGTTATCTTGCTCAATGGTGTAAATACATTCTTACCAATGGGCAGCTTTCTATTGATATTTGCCAAGATTAATTTCGAATCCTTGTCTGGCCAATCATGGAGTACACGACTGAGAAGGTATAGGTCAGCTGCTGGAAAGTCGCCCGTAAAGAAATCACCTGGAATAGACGCAAAATATACCTTTTTATCCAGGAGAGTGTACACCCTTACAGGCCAGGATGAACCCGATGATAATTTTTGGATGTCATTGACATATTCTTCAACCATGAATTGATCTTTATATAATAAAATTGGCCATTTGTTTTCCATAATTTTTTTTTTCATTGATATTAGTGACCCATCCTGTTTTATAAACCATGACGTCCGCATTATGGTGTGAAACAATGTTCTTAGATGTTTACGGTGAATGTATTAGTGTTCCTCATTATAGGTATTCTGTTTTTAAGCATGTAAGCAATGGTTTGTACAGTATTTTTCTTTCGAAGTGTGTACACTCAGGTTTATGCAATATTTTCCTTTTGGCATGTGTATAGATGGTCCATATACTATTTTTACAAGTGTGTATACATTAGTTAACATGTATTTCGGACTCAATATTTAACATGTTCGTCTGTATCCTGTTGAGCCGAATGATTTCTCAACACATAAACATCACTTATAAATTAAAATGCAAGATTCTCCTCTTGGTTGAATATGTATCTTTTAATCATTCTCCTTTTTTATCTTTTTTCTCCGTTTCGTTCCTTGTTTGACATAAGGCATTGCCATATGCTTCATGAATTGTTATTTTATAGTCTGTGCTAATTTGGAGTGTCCAATTTCAGAGGTAATAATGTTTTTCGATTGCAGTGAATCCCAACCATTAATGTGAGTGTTAAATTATTCACACCTATCGCTCAGGAATTTCACATTATTTAAAAACTGATGGTTTGTGTATTTTTTCTGATCCCTTTCCTCTTGGACCATGTCACGTGACTGGATTCCATTTTGGGTTCGAGGTAAAAATATGGTCCTTTGGCTTTAGGAAAATATTGTTAGAAACAAACTAAATATGTCCACAAAAGCGGGGTATCCAATTTTGCTTGGAAACATGTTATTTGACAGTAAAATGTGAAGGAACGTGCCAAAGAGTTCATTAACTATATCTTGGCCCTTGATATTTAAAGATTAAGAGCAATGTGCAACTATTAGCAATATATGTCCCGGCATTCCAGGATGAGGCACACGTCTGAAGGATGTCCATTGAAGACCCATCTCTATATTAACCCAGTTATATCATATATTTAAAGAAATTTGTTGAAACTGGTGTGGTAAATGAAAAAGGAAGTAAATTCGCCTTACATTGAAAATGTTCACAGCATGTAAATACGCCACAACGGAAGTACAACCACAAAAAATTAAAAATATGCATGAAACAATTCATCCTAAAGGCAACTTAATCACATGTAGAAAAAACAATTATGCATCTGCGCAAGCTATGGCGGCCTTTTGCATATGTTTAGTCGCCAGTATGGTTACCCATACATCCCTTGAATAAACCTTACGAACATTTTAAGGACATACTTTGGCTATTCATTCTCCAAAGAGAGTTGCTGACCAATGAAAGGTGTCTTTGGTGAGTTTCATTACTAATTTTATTAATCTCTCTCTTCATATAGCTCTTAAACAATATGATGATAGATACAATTCAATGTCTTGGTGTTTTGCATTATGTCGAACGAAAGAAGATAGTAACCTTGTACAAATTTGACGGTATTTCCCGGACTATGGATCTCTGCTCGTGCTTCGAAAACATTAAGATTGCAAAGTTCTACAACAGACACGTCCAGATGAGGATATCTGCTTGATATCCAACATGCCCATTGTCCCGAAGCACCTAAAACATACATTTTATTATACATATATTCATAGTTTGATCAAATTTTATTTCAGCTCTAATTTTTCTGGAAATTGAAACAACGCTATCCTGTGAATAACCAAATAGCCAGGATCACGAAGCCGGACCAGTACACAGGTCCTCCAATAAAGGTTCAATTTGATGAAGCTGATTAATTTCCAGAGTCCACTGGAGTCTGACGTTAGTAGCGCATTTATCTGATGTTCTCAATCGATTATAGTATCCCATGACTGAGATGCCTACAGCCTCAAAAAGGTGTGCGGGGGGCGTTGCCAGTGAATAATGTGGTGTCAGCTGCGACATTTGATGCTACACAGTAAATTTATCTAGACTATGGAATTTGTCTTCATTATATATCGCAAGGCACTCTTTATTTCAATCGCAAGGGCGCGGACCATCCATATACATATTTATATATATAATATATATATAACTTACGTCATTACAGATTGAAGGTCAAGGTCCTTACTATGATATAACGTGTTCTGGCCACATACAACACGCAGAGATGTGGCAGA
>CAXHWN010000717.1:0-51000 GCA_964020975.1 Hermodice carunculata | reverse complement strand
GGTGTACGTCTAAAATTTGTGTTGCAATGATATAAACAAACCTATGTAGTCACATCGAGCATTCTATAAAACCAAAGTGAGTCTGATATTAAGCATGTACTTTTCTAACCAAATAGGAAAAATTTAGTCAATGTATTTTGGACAGCTTTGAGAGTTTGAGGCTATTCTGTCTTTTTCGGTAACTGGAAATAGTAGACACCTTTCGCAACTCCCGAGATTTTCGAGAACGCAGCCGTAATGCCCAGGGAGGGATTTTCCGGTCAATAATCCATTTTTAGTGCATTTTTTTAATGAAGGAAAGGTGGCAGAATATATGGGGTCTATACTGATAAATTCAAAATATTTGCATGGGAAAGGCTTCCGTTTAACGTTGAGGTCGAAGTAATAAGTGCAATCATAGAATGAAGTATGCCTTCAGGAATGGAAGTAAAGAAAAACATGGCTGTCAAGGATCCAGAGTAGATGATGTTTCCCATTTCATACAAAAATTGAAATAAGTGCGCATAATTTTCCATCGGTCACTTATCGCTTTTGAAATTCATTGTTCACAGTTACATGTTCCTGATACAGTCTGCTCCACGATCTTCCTAATCTAAATTGTGATATCGGGATGCATGATTACATACATGCATGCACTTCATACATACTTTACATATATGCATTACATTTTTATACATACGTAATGGCAATTATTTATGTCTGTGTGTGAAAAAAGACATATTATTTTACCAAATATTCTTTCCTTTTCATACGTTTCCGCCATATATTTATGTCGTCGATAGACGGCATAAACTTTGTTCTGCTTATTTTCTACAGATGAAGGTGCAAAAATAGAGGGCCATATATATATATATATATATATATATATATATATATATATATATATATATATATAATAGGGTAGTATTTCAGCAACTTGAAGGTCATAACAAAATCTCAATATGAAATATTTTGAACATGCGTTTGGCACATAGATCACTTTGATGTAATTATGAACATGTGCAGAATGAGCAATGAAGTAATTCTGATCGATAGACCATATCATCTGGTCAGAGAACAGATATTTTGATCTTGGGTCCTGCCGTTGGCCAACAATGCAAGAAAGTGTGTTCTTCCGTAAGGGCAAGAACGGTAACGTAACCTGAATCTCCAGAGGAAGATAAACTAGCCATGATTAAGTTGTGTCACAGGAGTCAACCAGTTCCCAGGATCCCCCATGCATTTTTTTTTTTTTTTTTTGCGGGTGACTTCTTGGGGAAACCCATTTTCGATTACCCGCGAACTGATTATACGCGGATCCAGCGAAAGGTGTCTAGTGTCAGAGACCTAAACGCCCCTTTACGTACATAGGTAACAACATAATATAGATATAAGTTAAGGTTTCTATCCTCAAGGCCATGCCTAGACAGGACAGAATACAAAAATGTATAATTGCAGACGACTACGTACCACCCAAGTCAACAACAACAGAGTGCGAGGAAAAGTTGAAGGCATCCAACATATGCTCATCAAACATCACCATACACTCGATAGCACCAACTATATTGGATGAATCTGCTGCGATACAAAATATTTCGTTGACTTTTGCCTGATCATCTGTGTTCGTTTCAGCAGACAAAAAAGAAGAAGAGTCATATTATGCAGGTCATCAAGACAATAGTAATATAGTGCATTTTCAGGCATTTTACTGGAGGACTCATGAGATTTTTGGCATTTGATGCTGCGCATAGATTTGATCTAAGGGTCTGTGCTTCCTATTTGTTACATAGTTTGAGTTTGTCGGACTAACCTATATGAACAACTGGCATTTTTAATCGTTGGTTTCCTGCCATACTGGACACAATGTCAAACTGATACAATGGCGAATTTGTGACCTTCCAAATAGACTATTTTCGACGACCTTTATTGCTCAAATTCGTTATTACATATTTCCAGTGCGGAATTTAGGAAATCGTTCAGGCATGTCAAACACTTTAATAGGGATCCAAATTCCAATAAACTCACACTGAATGGAATCATGTTTTTGAAAGGTTTCCAGTCTTGGCAGGGAATCATGCTTTCTGAACCTACCTCCTTCATTTCCCTGCGACAGTACTTTTGTATCATCAAAATCCACACCTCCCATTGAAGAACCTGCAATAACATTATGTAGTTAGCATTGTAAAAAGCAATCTATCCAGCTAAAACAATACAATCAAAATTGTCTATGCAGTTGTATCGTATAAAGCGAGACATAATTGTATTAAAATATTTTTTTTCACACATTATAGGTCCCGAGACTGCTCAAAGTGTTCAAGGGCAGATACTCACTCAAACGAAGTCCGTTGCACATGAACGCTCAAAATGTTGAATTGTTGTTAAAGTATTGCTTTCTGTAGCAAAAGTAAACTCCGTCTGACAGTCATTTCCTTAAAATTACAGACCTCAGTTGTGATTGGCTGGTTGCGCATGCCAACGGAGATAGTCCGTAATTGTGAAAATACTGTGTTTTCAGCATGCTGTAGCTTCTGTTTAAATAAAGTTAGCGAAGTCAGGTTTGCTGCATCGCAGAGTTGGTGGTCACATATGTGCAGTGTCTTCCAGACCAGGTGGGGACTATATGGGGAGGAAGGACAGTGATGTGACCCTGCCAGACCACAGCTCATACACCTGTATGAAGCTGACATCCAGGTGTTGTTTCGTATTTCAATTATCACCAAATGATGAGCAGAGAATTATATGACAAACATTTATCCGTGTTTTTCTGACATTTTTATCTGTTAAATGCCGTTCACGAAATTTTAAATACCAAAGTGCTGATTTTTTAGACTGAAAAAATGCTAACATGAAAAATAGAAGTATTTATTACTGTGGTCTGTGGCCTTAACCCCAAAATGCAGTCAAATAACAAGATATGATTCCAAAAATGTATTACCCACTTACTGATAGACATAGTAAAATAATGAAGACACCGATCAAAATCTTTGAACATACTTGAAATTTTCAGATTGAATGTTTATACTATAAAAAGAAACTCTTACTTCCAGAATTAGATATTTCCAATTCAATATATTTATTTTAATAATTTTTTAGATCTCTAATTCATTTTTCATAGTCTATCTATCTATCTATCTATCTATCTATCTATCTATCTATCTATCTATCTATCTATCTATCTATCTATCTATCTATCTATCTATCTATCTATCTATCTATCTATCTATCTATCTATCTATCTATCTATCCATCCATCCATCCATCCATCCATCCATCCATCCATCCATCCATCCATCTATCTATCTATCTATCTATATGGCATTGGTCAGCTGCCAGCAGAGTATACCAGTTACTTTAATAAGCTTACTTCTGTTAATAGCTTCAATCAGTGATATTTTGAAGTTATGGTTTAGTATTGTTCCTCACCGTTCTAGTATGTAGTAAAACGTATCTGAAAAAAATTTGCAAGAAAGTTAATTCTGTTAGTTTCCAATGGTTGGAATTCATTGTTAATCTTTCGTATATCATGCTTTCCCAGAACATTTATTGAATGAACCACAGCTTTTCACTTTATGACTTAACCTTAAAACAATTGCTGACCACTTTGTCAGCTTAATCTGAAACCAACATCTGATCAATCTGATATTCTTAGTGCTTAGTTGGAAAATACGGAAGTGGCGTGTCGTTTCTTTTCTTTTATTTATTCCCTGTCTCTTCTCTTCCCTTGTTTCCTATTTTTTATTTTGATGAAAATATAGGAATCCTGGCCCCTGTTCGATGTCGTAAAGGGGGAGGGGGGCATTGACGAATTGCAGTAACAAAAAAAAAAAAAAAAAAAAAAAAAACTAAATTATGCTTGCACACTTCACGGTCCAGCATGTGAAACCTCAATTATGATTTCACACTTCATGATTGCTTCAACTCTTCAATTCACCGTTCATAAAATCGGATTTGTGATTCATATGTGAAGAGTTCTATGTCTTTGTCGTTTTACGAAACTTGTTTTTTTTTTGTTTCAAATAAAAATGGTAATTGAAAAAAAATGTAGTTCAATCAAAAAGCCGGTGCCCCCCTTGACTGTAAAGTTTCCTCATAAGCAATTTTATTTAAGGTCAATTTGTTCGCTTACTATACCACTAAAGAACATCAAGTGAATGAGAATTGTGGACGAACTTTTAAAAGATTACCCCACGTCAACAGTGCCAAACCACATCCAAAATGCTGTGTTTTTGTTTTTGTTTTTTGTTTTTGTTTTTTTTATCTAAGGCTCAGTCTTAATGCAGGGGGGGGGGGGGTCAATGGTAATGTATGATTGATGAACATAAAATATATATGGATCAGAAAATGCATATATCTTAAAGGATTTCTATTTTGTAAACAAATGCAAGCAAAATTAAAGAGAAATGAGACCTATCGGTTCAATATGATCACTCTAACAGTTGTAATGCTTAACTTACCCCACGCATCACTCCCAGTGAGTACAGCATTCGTTAGCTGGTGCACTTTCGGCAGCTCTGCACTATGGAATGATCGTGCTTGCATCAACCCTTTGACATATGGGTATGTTTTATTCTTCTGGTATAGCTCTAAATCATGCAAAGACAAGGAAAATGATGTACGATTCTATCTACTTAATGACAGACACAAATCAGAGTGTGGAAGTATCTCTACGAAACCAATGGCATACAAAGAGTTAGATCAATGCAAAGCTATTTGCTGCTGTTGGACCGACAGAAGCTGTAAGCTATCAGGGTATCACAGTGTCCTTTCCGTCTTTTGTGGGCATGTGTCATATCATACCGTGAATGTTGTCTTCTTGGTGGCAGTAAAGCCACATTGGCCACACAGTGATAAGAACAAAATAGCGAAAAAAGTAAAATTATAAAATCTTTAATTAGTGCCTGACTGTCTCAAGTCTGAAGTGAAATTTCTTTCTTTACATTGGTCTTGGAAGATGACAGTTGATGCTTTGATAACTCTTCAATCTCTTACTTTTGTTGTATCTAACTTTGCCATCATTGCTGGGTTGAAATTTGTCAATGTGGATCACTTTTTTTTTTTTGAACCGTTGGGCTCCGTTTTGAATAAAACTCTCCATATGTAGCAAAGAAAGAGACTGTCGCACAATGACAGGCAGGAGAGGATTTATGATCCTAGGAATTAAATGCTTGCCCAAATATTGGGGTTGAGTGTTGTCTAAAAGTGGTGAAAGGCTTGAACGCAAGCCCCCATGATATTGTCCACTTTAATCACGAATAACACAATAGTCCACACCCACAAAACATCATCCATATTCATGAATTTCAACCCCACAGTGACTGCCAACAGTTTCGAGAGTTACCAAAACATCAACATACATCGTCCAATGTAAAGACATACATTTCCCTGATAACTTGAGACAGACAGTCACCTATACAAGGGAGCTGGTGGATTTAAACTGGTCATCTCAACCTTTGAAATTTTCTTCATTACATGCAGACCTAAGTTATATATAATGTTGAACTCGCCAACAATCTAACTTTGTGTCAACGAGCATTTCAGAGACACACATAGAGACAGACGGATATATAAATAAATAGACAAGTGGACACTTGGATGGATAGATAGATAGATATATAGATGGATAGATACATAGATAGACATACTGACTGACAGACAGACCCAGACAGACAGACAGTTAGTTAAATAGATAGACCAAGCAATTTACAGGGGCAAGCTTATTAAAGTAACTGGTATACTCTGCTAGATAGACAGATAGATAGACGGATAGACAGACAGACAGACATTCGGACGGACGGACGGGCAGACCGACAGACAGATAGACTGACAGACAAACAGACAAAGAGATAGACAGACAGACAGACAGACAAATAGATAGATAGATAGATAGATAGATAGATAGATAGATAGATAGATAGATAGATAGATAGATAGATAGATAGATAGATAGATAGATAGATAGACAGACAGATAGATAGATAGATAGATCACCTGGGCCCTTCATATCAATAAGTACATAACGAAAGTAAGACCATTCAGGCTTTATTCCAGGGGAGACAATGTGCAAGTTGCTTTATCACAACCACCATCGTCTAAGGAAAGCCCCTTTGTTGGGGGACATTCTGTTTGACCATATATATATATATATATATATATATATATATATATATATATATATATATATATATATATATATATATATATATATATATATATATATATATATATATTCTAGAGAGGCAATCACCTACAAAATACCTCCAAACTGAAATCACAGATTACATCTTATTTGTATTGATGTAGGAGAGGAAAATTGAAAGGGATGTGCCCATGTGTACCTTTCATTGGCCTAAACCTAGCAGGTAAGACTATCTAGGGAAAGTTATACATGCTTAGAGCAGACCATTCTTGTTGCCAATTAATCACTTATTGTCCTATTCTGAACAAAGTTAATAAACTCCATATTTTGTTTTGCAGATGCATCATCAGTCTTTTCCGGCACTTGAATGCATTAATTATTGACTTGATAAACATCCCTCTAGAGAGGCATCAGGTGAACCTAAAATAATAATTCATTATCATTTTTGTCTGACAGGTTTTTGCACTTGCCAAGTGTCTTTATGTCATAACAACCATCGTATGACGTACTGCGTAATAATTTATCAATATGGTAAAATTAAAATTAGGTACTATATGTGCATCGTAAAATGTTTTCCCAGATTAAAGAGGAAAAATATTGCGATTCATAGAAATAGTGCAATATTTCCATGAACAGATTTGTATTCTTTATAGCTATTAGAATCCAAGGAAAAACCATTGCCTTGCTCGGCCACGACGTCTTGACACCTGGCAGCTTTCCAGAAAGTTTCTGAAGGCAATTTAGCATCTATGGAATTCTTAAGCTTGGTGGGATTTACCAGCTCGTTCCCAGCATTTTTAAATCATTCCACCCTAATGGCGCTTTTCCCCGTTAACATGTAAATGTCGTCTGCTAATTGCATTTTCTTAATTTAGGGATTATGTTTCAAAGTTGTGGATGAAACTTGCATGGAAGATCATTTCAAATTATATTCCCATGGCTAATAGCTTTCCTTGGTACGCTCTCAGCGCACTGCGCCTGTAGCTCGAAACGGGAAGCTGTTTACTCGGTCTTCTGTCAGGGTAGAATGGGTTAACTTACTGTTTTATTCTAAAACTCTTGAAGTAGTTAACAATGTGATTTCTACACTCCATTTTTGGAACATTGGTACCTGGTGAGTCATTATACAGATTGTTCCAACAGTCCGATATCAGTATGAACGTCACTCTTGACAGCTATTTCTGTGTCTTCAAATATTCATTAAAAAGTTGTGTTAAAAGTAAGGTGTCTAATAATTTGATGTTCGAAATTTGAATGTAAATACCATGTGCAAAAGAATTCCTGCTGGTTGCTTAATTTGATCTCCATCCATAAGTGATCAAGATGTGGTCTGCAAAATTTGTCTAGTATATGGTATTGTGCTGTTCATGCAAACAATGACACCACCGTTTGCCTTATCCCTCACATCTTGCTTTTATATCGGATAAATGGCGGTATATAGATACTAGTGTCAGTACCGGCCACGGTTCAGGAATAGCTAACACTTGTTCTTAGGTGTTTTCAGTTAACCATATTTGGCACAACTGCATTACACTCAACAGAGGATTTGATCGTTTTACAATAATGAAAATTGGTAGGTACCATGTTCGGTCGTCAATAACACAGGCGCTCGTAACGTTCAGTCAGTCAAGCTTCCGTGCTAATATACGCGGTGGGGGGGGGGGGGGTAGTGGATTACGAGGGTGGACCTGGAACATCTTTGCGTTCAATAACCCACATAGGGCCATATCTTCAATAAAGTATTGTGTATTCATCTGTGCGGTCAATTATTTGTGCTAATAAGATGGTGGCGGATGGGCCTAAAACCACAACGTCGTCACATGGAGCTCCTAAATAGAAAGGTATGAAACGAAGCTCACATCTGGACCACCACCCCGCTTCACGTTTGGCATGATTTCTCCGTTTCTGAACACACCGACAAGCTGTAACTCACCAATTTATTCCAAAACTATTTTCTACAGGTACAGCACACAGATAATCCATTGAAATCCGCATATATCCACAGCAGCACGCCTATTATTGTCGAAAATGTCACAAAAAATCCATTTCGGGCAAAAAGTCCGACATTCCAGCGCCAAATTCAAACGGGTATCCCATCCTGAATCGAGTTCGATCCGTGGCATTAGCCGTATGATAACACTTCTCAACCGTCGATCCAAGCGTATTCTTTGATCCACGGGCGTTTTAATCCTGTTTTCATTTCCACAAATCATGAAACCTGACCAAATTTGATTCCGCCAGTGCTTCTCGAATGCATCGAAGTGTTTTAGCGGCCATACTTTTGCCAGGACACAGACTGGAAGCCCAGCTGCTCTCTGATTGGTTGCACCGACTTTCAGCCAATCAGAGAGCAGCTGGGCTGCCAGTCTGTGTCCGGTCAAAACTGTGGCAGCAAAACAACTTGGATGAATGGGAGAGGCACGGACGGAATCACGTTTGGTCAGGTTTCACGATTTGTAGAAATGAACACAGGATGAAAACGCCAGTGGATCAAAGAAGATGGTCTGATTGACCATTTGGAACAGTTGTCATGCGGCTAATGTCACGGAACGAATTCGATTCAGGATGAGATACCCGTTTGAATTTGGCTCTGAAATGTCGGACTTTTTGCCCGAAATGGATTTTGTGTGACAGTTTCGACAATTATAGGCGTGTTGCTGTGGATATATGCGGATTTCAATGGATTATCTGTGTGCTATACCTGTAGAAAATAGTTTTGGAATAAATTGGTGAGTTACAGCTTGTCGGTGTGTTCAGAAACGGAGAAATCATGCCAAACGTGAAGCGGGGTGGTGGTCCAGATGTGAGCTTCGTTTCATACCTTTCTATTTAGGAGCTCCATGTGACGACGTTGTGGTTTTAGGCCCATCCGCCACCATCTTATTAGCACAAATAATTGACCGCACAGATGAATACACAATATTTTATTGAAGATATGGCCCTATGTGGGTTATTGAACGCAAAGATGTTCCAGGTCCACCCTCTTTATCCACTACCCCCCCCCCCCCCTTACCGCGTATATTAGCACGGAAGCTTGACTGACTGAACGTTACGAGCGCCTGTGGTCAATAACGTATGGAATAGCTAGCATATGCCATGACAGCAGTATCTGCCAAATGTCCAGAATTGCTGCACATAATATAAACATGGGTCACGTCATAGCCAGTTCCAGCTGGAACTGGCTATGACTTCACCAGGCAGACTCAGAGTCAGACACAATTTTATTCGACCAATATACAATTTCATATGTGAACATTTCAGAGGGTACAGTTAGTGGTCAGGGAGGGAGACTCTCACTAAGGCAAAACATTGCCGCTATCGTGAGAGCCACCCTATAAGGAATTTTGTTGCCAGACTACAATTACATGTTTGGGTAAACAAAAGCAACAATTGGTTGGGAGTTGCATTTTGAGGCAGAGTGCAGAACAATTAAAGTAGGGGGTATTTGATCATTGATTTACAAGGTGACTAGAATTGGCTCTCATACAAATGTAACAATTTGGTATGGTACATCTATCTTTATACTTATCAAGCATTTTTGTTTTGGCATAATTAGCCATACCCTTTAGACTATGGGAATACATTTTTTCTTTAATACAAGCATCAATTGTATTTATTGTGTTGGCCATGTCAAATCCTAAACAGTTTTTGGCAAATGTATGGTTATGTCTCAAGATGTACAGGTTTTGAGATATTCTGGTGGTGTATGTTTGCCTAGCTGTGTTTTGTTGTAAAGGAAATTGTAGCAAATTGCCAGAAATTTTATTATTTATATAGTTATGATAAAATTTCAGTTTAGAGATAGTGAATATGTCTTTAAAATTAAGTATTTTCAGACTTGTGTATAATGGGTGAGTGTGTGCATGAAATTGGCTGCATGTTAGGACCCGCAAAATTTTTTTCTGTATTGTCTCGATTTTGTCCAATTTAAAGCCCCATGCTAAAATGCCATAGTTTACATGTGATAGAAATTAGAGTGATATATTTTCAATTTGGCACTCATGGGAAGTATATATTTGAGTTTGTTTACAACACCTAGACTTTTAGACAGTTTAATTGCCAGTTTGTCAATATGCGCATTCCAGTTTAATTGTTTGTCTATAGTTATTCCAAGGAAGTTAAATGAATTAACGTTTTGAACTGGGATTGAATTCATGGTAATGTTTGGCATCCTAAATATTTTTTTGGCTGATGAAATATCATGAAATTTGTTTTCTTAACATTTAGTGATAACTTATTAGAGTTCAATCATTCTGTTATTTTCATTAGTTCTAAGTTTATTAACATATCTGGATTGGCAGTAGTATTGCCAGTAATGAAAGGATTTAAGGTGGTAGTTAGTTTAGAGTCATCTGCGTACATGATAACTTCAAAAATTTCACTAGCTTCAGACAAATCATTTATATAAATAATAAAGAGAAGTGGGCCTAAAATTGAGCCTTGTGGGACGCCCGTTTTAAGTGGTAGCAGTTCTGATTTTATGTTATCTATTTCAACATATTGGAAACGATCTGTCAGATAGCTTTGGAAAAGTTGAGCTTGGGTGTTTTTTATCTCAAATTAATTAAGTTTGTCTAAAAGTATTTTATGATCCAAGGTATCAAAAGCTTTTGATAGATCTAAAAAGCGATAACAGGCAATATGAATTTCAGTTCGTCAAACTGAACTACCTCTCAGGAGGGAGATCAAGCCTCATGGCAAGAATAATTATCAATGATAGATATATTTTTGACACCTTATATTAAACCTCTTACTAACTTTCGTGGTATTTAGCTTCACGGTGGTAACAATACGTTTAATTCTATCATTTTCCATGGCCCTTTGCAAGATTTAAATTGTCAACCATGGCATTAAATATTACAAAATCATTTTAATAGATACTGTCGAGGCTTCTCTGTCTATCATATTCTTCTGTCTTTCCTACCAATCACACTTAATGCCGTGCCATTCTGCTACTTCCATACCACAACCACCCTGAAACATTTTGCCACCTGTGGGATGGCAACCAGTGAGCAGAGCGCGAGTAATGGTGCCCACTAGATTACAGTAACAATTCAGATGATGAGACAACTTTTGGTGTAATGGGCAGGCGAGAGTTAATATTGCTACCTACTTGTAGTCTCTGTTTCGTCTCTTTCCAGGACACCAATTGTAACAAGAGCGTTAAGAAACCGCTCTGTTGAATTGTTCTTTGCACAGGCCTTTAACTTTTTGCGGATTTCTTCTGCAGTATGTTTTCCAGGTAAATCGTCGATGATATCAAAAACTCCTAATTCCATTGCAGCAAATAGAATCTGCATGAAGAAAGTGTACACTAGTGATATACTGCAAATCGAAAAAAAAAAACAAACAAACAAAAAAAACCCCAAATAAAATGAAGAACAGCTACTGAAAATGCTCAAACCGCTGTACAGTGGAAATTTGGTTTCATTTGTAAACAAAGAGTGTTATGATATTGAAATATTGTACCCCATATAGTAATCGAAGGTCACATTTAATTTTATGTCCATATGAACTTTGGCAGGAATATATATTGAAGAGTTTAAAATGAAAAACTATATGCGTTTTCACAGATAAGATAGGAAGAACCAATGGTGAAATGGGCAGTTTGTATCAATTGTAGCTTCAATATTAATGGTAAAATATATGTCAAAATCATGAGTTAACCTGGACTTTCCATTGGTGTAACAGATGAATGTTAACCAGTCAGTGCCTTCTATAGACTTCTGATTGTTGATGCAGCATCCTGGTGGTACCGTTATAGAAAAGGAATTCATGATACGTGGGAAACAACATTCTCTATGTTCTACCTCAGACTGGTGCCGAGAACACAGAATATATTGAGCTTTCGGCGAAATAACGATTTATTCTTGGATCCAAATATATCCCAGAAATTCTACAAATATCATAATAACCAGCTAACTCTTTAAACTCAAGGGGCCGTTTCTTTTTCTCTCTCTCTCATATATATATATATATATATATATATATATATATATATATATATATATATATATATATATTTATTTATTTATTCATTTATTTATTTATTTATTTATATATATATATTTATATATACATATATATGTATATATATACATATATATATATATACATATATATATATATATATATAGAGAGAGAGAGAGAGAGAGAGAGAGAGAGAGAGAGAGAGAGATATAATAGGTTATTCACACTAATACTCATCCACTGACTAATGACACTGTATTGTATGTATCAGTTGAGCGTAGCATCTTCCAATGACAAGATCTCCTCATAAAAGGGATCCCTAAGTGGATTCTGATTTTCAACACAAGCAAAACAAAGGAAATGGCTATAACTAGAAAATGCTGAAGTGTGACCCGTCCAACTTTGAAGTATACTGGAAAAGGTCGTTCAACATCATTAAGAATATAAACACTTTGACCTTTTACTACAATCGAATTTGTCGTGGTCCAGTCATATCAATTTTATTTGTACAAAACTATAGTTAGAATTCTACTCAGTCTGCAGCAACAGCTAAACAGGGGTACTCTTCCGATTTTTTATTCTTCCTCCATACGTGTAGTCCTGGAGTATAGTAACTTAGTACACAGTGACTGTTTTCTGACCTATTAAATGGAACTGGAAAACTCATGAACTGGCAGCAGCCAGTGCATACCAGGGACACAGTTCTGCACTCTAATCATTGTCACATATACAAGGATGGGTGACAATAGCTGTTTCAAGGAACAAGAAAATTAGTATCAAAGTTCAACATTTTTATTTAAATTCCCCCTGTATTTATATAACCTGCTTCAAAAAAGTACAGAGTAAAACATAATGTAAGTTCGTACGTGTTCGAAACTCATTCCTTTTCGATTTCGTACAGATTTTTTTTTTTGGGGGGGGGGGGATCAGCCGTTCAGCTGTTGAACATTTTGGCAGTTCAAGTGAGAAGTTAGTACAGGAAAAAAAATTCAAACTAAATATAAGTAGAACATGCGAAAAAAGCAGTGACTAAAACAATTCTTGGAAACTGGAAATAATGTGACATTTATGAGAATGATTGTATAACTATGCACAGGATCCGGCCCCTTCAATACCGCCTTGTTTAACCACCAGAATGTGAATGCGGCACTGGTAATGAGGAAACTACATTTTTAAGAGAGTCCCCAAGATACTATGCAACGGAATGCTTTACACAATGCAGTGATACCAAAATATTAAGGCCCAATTTGTTCCGGCATCTATTTCTCCTTCAGTTGCCAATCATGTTCCAGCTGTCTGTTGTTCATGCCAACTGCCAGGCTCTCTCTTTTAGCTCGCAGCTCTTTATCCCAAGCTGTCACGTCTCTCCCAGCTGTCATGTGTTCCCATCAATTACCAATAACTGTTCTGTCCCAGATGCCTATTTCCTTCCAGCTGCCAGGTATCTGTCACTCAAAAGTTATTTCTATCATATCATATGCCTAGTTGCTCTCTGGAGTCTGATGATTTTCCAACTGCCAGTCCTCTAATTACTTTCCTCTTTCACCTGCCATTGCTCTGTCAAATTTCAGTTCTCTAGTTGCCAGATCTCTACAACTTTCTTTAATCGGTTGGTTCTTCAGCCGCCAGGTCCCTACCAGCTGCCAATTCCAGACCCAGTTGCCATTTTTTGGCCACCTTGAAAAACTGATTTGATTACCATTTTATGAACTGGCTCTCAATACTTTCCCAACAGCCATATTTGGAACTGAGCTGCCGGGAAGCTGCTAGCTTTCAATTATACCCTAGCTTACAAACCCTTCTCCAGGGTCAGTTTTCTCGCAGTTGTCATTTTAAGCTTGGTTTTCATTTATGTCCCAGTTGCTTATCCCGAGCAAAATATGCTTAATGTTTTCGCCAAACGTGCACACTGATTAAAGGGCCAACTTTTCCCTTTTTCTATATCCACCTCGGCTTTCCACCCTGCTCCCAGCTGCCGAATCTCAATCAAGTTATCAGTTATCGTCCATTTTGAAATTTATTCTCAGCTACTGCTTTTTCACTTTGGTTGCTTATTCTCTGTCTTCCATGCTGGCATTTCTCAGTCAACAAGCACAACAACCAGTTTTCTTCCGGGTCCCCAGTCCCGGTCTGAATGTCAATATCATAATTTGCAAATTAAAGTGGAAACAAAAAACAAAAACAAAAAGAAACAAACAAACAAACAATCAACAACAAAAAAGCAAGACAAAAATTAAAACAAACAAACAAACAAACAAAAACGAAAAAGCCCCTATAAATAGCCAAAAAAAAAACCCAAACCTGGAATGCATTGATTTGAAAGAATTATTGAATAAAGCCTATATTTAGGGCAACCAAATTTGTTTTCCCCTTGTTGTTGCAATCGATGGCTTAATCTCTCTCTCTCTCTCTCTCTCTCTCTCTCTCTCTCTCTCTCTCTCTCTCTCTCTCTCTCTCTCTCTCTCTCTCTCTCTCTCTCTCTCTCTCTCTATATATATATATATATATATATATAACAATCACACAATCGAGATGGCAACGGGAACTAAGAAGTATTAAATACACATACATGTTTATATGCTCACCCTGTTGACTAAATGCAAAATGTAGAATAGTGGAAAATCGTAAATTAGTCCAATATGTTACAAAAGTCTCAGGTAGAGAACTGGCGGCCGATGGATTAGACTGGCGAACGGGAGAGAAGTGACGGCTGGTGGATAGGACTGGTGAACGGAAGAGAAGTGACGGCTGATGGATGGGACTGGCGAACGCGAGGGATCTGGCGGCTGATGGATAGAACCAGCGACGAGAAGAGAACTGGCAGCTGATGGAGAAGACTGACAACTGGAAAAGAACTGGCAAGTGATGCGTAGGGCTGGCAACCAGGGGAAAACTGGCAACTAGGCGAGATTATTCAGGTATGAAGAAACTGACAGTTGGTAGCGAGAACTAGCAAACTAGAGGTAACTGGCAGTTGGCGGGGGAAAGATGCCTAGAGAACTGGCAGCTGGAGAATAGGCACTTGCAAAAGTGGCATGTGATACTATAATCAGCCGGGAGAGCAGGTTGGGGGTGCAACGAAATTTCAACTGGGAGTAAGAGGTATATGGACAAGCAAGAGCGGGAAGATGAAAAAGAATTAACAGCTAAAAAACGGGTGGCTGTCGGAGAAAAGTGGCAGGTGGGAAAAATCTTGCAGGTAGTGCAGTTAAAGGAAAATCGGCAGTTGTGAAATAACTAATAACTGATAGAGCGAACAGGAAGCTTGGACAACTAGCAGTCAGAGAACCAAGAACTGATATGAGGAACTGGCAGCTATGGTAAAGTGATAGTGGCTTTCATTTAAAGCAATCAGTCGAGCTTTGTCCCAAGATAAAGGGACATCTAATACAAAATTGATTGGTCCGACAGGTACAGACAAAATTGAAATGTAAAATGTTCTAAGCAAAACGTGACTGCTCCGTTTACGATTTGTAACTTTCAGCTACTGCAAGGGACGCGTCTGCTCCTGACGTCCTCGAGTTACACTGACATCCTGAAAAGAAGTTTTTGTTTATATTGTACCATTGAAGGTCGCACACAACCAGCAGTTAAGTCATTTCACATGACCAAGAGACTCCTCGACAGCTATGTTACCAAGTTTATTTTTCTCTTATGAGCAATATGTTGGATCATATGACAGACAAACACGCACCCTTTTGCCAGCTTCTACACTACAATACTATGATAGGCCTGGACAGAAATTAGTTTTGACCAGCACGAAAAAGTCATAGCAATTCGTACAACTTCCTCTGTACGACACGAACAGGAAAAAAAATAACAAACAAACGAAAAACACAACAAACAAAAAAGACGCAAATTTCGACAGTCGGACCAGCGCTAAGACATATCAAACAAAAACTGGTACCGGCTACTGTAACAATAGCATGAAGCTCGTGCCTGCCCCAAATCGTTGGACCGGCTGGTCATTGCATTTGGCCAATATCTTTGTAACTTTGAATTCACGAAGGAAGTGTCCGATTGATGTGTCGCTTTTTACCCCGTTTCACCTCCCCCCCCCCTCCAAAAAAAAAAAAAAAAAAAAATCGTGTGCAGCCTGTGCCAATACAGAAGCAGTGTCATCTCATGAATGATGTCCTTAGGGAAGGCAGAGGTATAATCATAGGGTATTTGCGACAGAAAAAAAATCAACTGGTGTATTTGGCACTTAAGAACAGTAACTAACACTTAATGTGGACTTTATTTTGTATATTAAAATGCGCTTGAGTTGTAGGTGCAATGAAATTACCTCACTTCGGTGCCTATCAACAACAAGGCCCCACACGATGCTTTGAGGACTGGTCATCCGTTGATTACCTGTAACCATAAGTTACAGTATTCTGATTTGTGAACTACAACATTCACCATAACATGTTGAATGAAATTTGTTAATTGACATGTTAGAATATCTTTAAATCTCACAACAAAGTGTTTCGTACAGATATAATAAAAATGCAAGTACTAGACACTTCGGAAATCTCTGCTTTCATCTATTGAGATTAATATCAATTTAGTTGTGCACCACCATGTTAGTAGTGATGACGTTATTTGCTTTTCATATAACAAACTTTAATGATCATACGATGGCGCTTTGCTTTTACTGAAAAATGAAACACAGACAGCAATTGAAGGTTCTCATTATAACGCTGAATCTTGGTTTAATTCACTGACGGGGCACAAAAATGTTTTCATTTTGCGATTTCATCGCCAAGCAGATTTCCAACATTATATGACTACGCCATGACACCATAAATAGGTATAATATAAAGACACGATGTAGGCTCTTCGCATTACATTATCCATAAAAGTACAAGGCCACCGTTACTTATAGCAAAGTTGTTTTCTAAAGGTGCATTATCAGATATTCCGATACAGATGCGAAAGATAGCATTGTATTCAAAATAGATTAACCCATGCATTTCCATTGCGCCCATAATAGACAGACATACCTTTGTGATTCATGTTTTCTCTTTTCTCAAGAAAGTTATATTCGAAGAGATGCAAATTCCGATGAATTGCAACAGAGGCGCTCTAAGTGTGACAGTCGTCAATCCATACTGACCCGTTGATCTATACTTCTGTTTTTATATCAGAGGATTGAAAGCAGATGCTGTTTTTGTTTCACACTAGATTAAACAGGCTAATGTTTCATACATGGTAATGAAACTGTAAACTGAAAAAAAATGGTATCATCACACCTGGTCTCTTTTGTGTGGAATAAAAAACACATGGATGGTCGCTTCATGAAAAAGCCCTTTCCGCCTTTTTGAGATGTAGTGGCAAAAAAGATTGGTGCTTTCATACTTCACACGGGCGGGCAGAAGAAAAACCCAATAACATCATGCCTTAATAAAAGAACAAAGAAACGCTGAGTTCAGTTGTGAAACTGCCGTACCTTTAGCCAAATTTAACCAATCCAATGTCCTCATATCATTTAGCATCATTAGTTCCATTGATTACACCAGGGACAATGCGAGCAGCTGCTAACAGAGTACTCTGAAATTTGTCGGCATCTGTTGCTGTACAGCCACTCCATGCTGGGCTTCAGTATTCGAGTATATATATATATATATATATATATATATATATATATATATATATATATATATATATATATATATATATACATATATATATATATATATATATATATATATAGTTTCCAAAGTAATTCTGCCTTAAAGGGAATTTAGCCCTTTCACGATATCGATCAGTTTACTCGATTTTATGATGATTTCAGATATGTGATAGGATCATCTTACGTAAGTCCTTGCGAATTCTAATATCAACATGTTTGTGTTGGGCCACATCTTCTAAAATATGACCCTGATAAAAACAGGAAGGTGATTTCCTGGGCTAATTTTCCGGGAAATGAGCATAGAATCTGTTTTTAGAGCATAAAAGGTAACAAGTCAAATTTTAGACCAGTTTTGAATATATCAAAAAGGTCAAAGTTGATAAGGACAGCTAGAGAACCCGGATTTTCAACGGTAAGGTGGAGAGAAGTATCATTAGCGAAGAATATGATGTTAGATCAGATGCAATACGATTTACAATATCGTTGACATAAATAAGGAACATGAGTGAACCAAGCACTGACTTTCATTCACGCCCGCATTAATCTTAGGCAGAAGAATGGCCATAAATTACTACCCCCAGGTAACGGTCCTTGTGGTTATCTGAAAACCCCTTGATACCATTTCCTGAAATACCGCCTTTCTTTAATTTGAATATAGGACCAGGATGTCAAACTTACCAAACGCCGTATATATATCTAAAAATGTGATTCGGACTTCTTGATGATTATCAATAGTCAAACATACTTCATGGTAAAGAAGAAGTAGTTGAATTTTAGTTGAATCACCGAGTATGAATCCAGATTGAGGAGAGGAAATTACCATATTATCTCAAAAGAAGTTAAATACCCATTTAAGTTTTATTTTTTTAAATACTTTTCCAGCATAAGTGAGAAGAGAAGCAGGTTATTTTTACGTAAATTATCAGCACCTTTTTCATGAAGTTGCAAAACGTTTGCTCTCTTCCAGGCAACATGATTTTTTTTAATTTCCTAACGAAATATTAGGTAGTCTTGCAAGTGAAGAATATTTAGCGGGAATGGTGTCTTTGAGGAATTTAGCGCTAATACCATCCAGCTGGGCCAGGAGCTTATGTTGTATCCAGACTTAGAAGTGTTTCCAATACCTCATCTACCGTTATAGTTACAAGATTAAGGCTGGAAACTGGAAGATCGTAACCTTCAGGTAGAGTGGCTGTAGCAAAATCTATGTCACATTGTTGAAGAAGGAAAGAATTAAGGATTTCAGGTTTGAACAAGGCATTTGAAATATATATCTACCATCCTGTAGGATAGAAGGAACAGCTAGTACTTGAACTACTGCGCTTAAGAAAATATTTGACAGTACACCATTAGCATGTTTACGAGCAGAATTACTCATTTAATCCAGCTTACTTGCCTGCGTAGCAGCCTCCCAGACTCGCTAAAGTTATTGATGTGGGCGCTCGTCTGCCTTTTATCGTCGCACTATTCTTTCTGTTACGCAACAGATGTAATAATGTTGACCGTAACGATGAGATTGTTAAGCCCAGTGCGCCAATCAAACTGGCCTGGCTGTGATGTTTGTCAGCTGTAATTGTTATTCATGAACTCGACGGGGGCCAATCAGACTGGACTTTCGGTTTGCGGGTCACACAAACAAACAAGATTAAGGGAAGAAGTTTGCTGGCCCACCTGTGAGCGAAAGGTGTCGACTGTAGCCCAGCGTGGGGCACGGTAGTACCATGTTAATGGGATTAATTTGGCATTTTCTCCCAGGAGCACACGCCTATACACAGACAAAAGCATGGGACGTGTATCATTTCGCAATGGAGCCGTACAGGGACGGTAGTGTGTCAACCCCGAAAAGGCCTAAAAGGCGTGCGTTTTAATACAAGATTTTATTTTTTTTTCATCAGGCTTCCCAAGAGACACACCAACAAAATAATCGCTCTGGGCTTGTTCATGGCTTTCAATAATGGTGGAAGTATCTGGAAGACCAAAGACTTCCCACTCCCCTTCGGCAACACAAGAAACGTGTCCGACCTTTGTATAACGACATGGTAAATGGCCTGCAATTGTTTTTTTGTCGGCGTCATTTTCAGATTTGTCCCTTGTAAAGCAGTCTGTACTAACTTGGATAAGGTTTCCATTTAATTTTAAACCCCTAGCAATCTGGGCAGTTTTAGGATCTGGTACAGCCCGCCACTGAGCATTTTTTTTTGGGGGGGGGGGTCGTTGTGTTTTGTTTTGTTTTGTTTTGTTGTGCACGACGCGACATGTATTCCATGAGCCCGGCACATTTTTGGTACCACCTGAGGTGGCAAATTTAAAGTACTACAGCCTTATTTCCCTAGTCAGGCAGATTTCATTTTTTATATGATAACCTCCCAGCAGGAGCAGCTGTTTCAAGATGGCCGCCGAAATCCAAAATGGCCGCCAAATTGATTAATGTTGCTGAAAAGATCCTGTTTTTGCCAAACTGTCTATTGATATGATCTCTTAGTGGATAAATATGGGAAGTGTTTTACTTAATTTGTAATTTTTATATGAATTTAATGTCTGTATGTCTCAAAATGACCACCAAAATCTATAATGGCCGCCAATTTTACATATATTACTGAAATATCCTTTTTCTGTTAAGCTATTCATATATATCACCTGTTAGACTATACGAACTGATTCTTTTATATTTATTTTCCAATTCCGATGTAAATTTAGAGTGTGAGGTTTTTCAAGATGGCCACCAAAACCAAAATGGCTGCCAAGTTGACTGAAATCAATGAAAATATCCAGTTCTTTTCCCAATTTCTATAGATTTCATCTGTAACAGTATATGAATTGTGTATTAATACTTATTAGCATTCCCCCTAGAAATTTAGTGAGTAGTGACACACATGGTCACTTGACTATACCTTTGTGAATTTGTAAAGCAGAGTGGGAAATTTGATCATGTATATATATATATATATATATATATATATATATATATATATATATATATATATATATATATATATATATATACAAAAAGCTATCAAAGTGAAGCAAAACAAAATAGATCATATGCATCATCTTTGCTGTGGATTTCTTATATTTGATTCATTTTAAGTGCAATGTAGTGTGGTGTTGTATAGTGAATTATAATGTAGTGTGAATTAAGATGGTGCTTATTAATGTAACGGCTCATATGTGCAATTAACCAAGCAATTTGATTGTATCACGCTACGGATGCTGGAAAGATGACGAGGCACCTGTTTAACAACATTACCAAGTTGTGAAGTCCCTTCATATCTTCACGATTTCAATTGAATTAACTGATATTTCTCAATGACAATAATAGCATTTTTTGCAGATTTGAGAAATCAGTTTAATCATCTATTTTGATACAGGTCTAGAAAATTGTCTTAGGTTTATTTGCCAAATGCTCACTATGTACGATGAGGCCAGCAGTGTGCATTTTCTTAGCTATTAGTGTAGTTTACACGTAGTTTAGTGCTGCAGCTTTTTACTATTTATGCTTGCAGTTACCAATAGATGTAGTTACTGAAAATCATCCCCCTATAGACTCAAGTATTGCAATCGCCCTAAGCAGCAAACATGGAGTCAAGTTCAAGTGAGGCTGACACTAATGACACCCCACCCAAGAGAGCTAAAATGACTTGCATTATTCACCCCAGTGATGAAGACCCAGGGAAAAATTTAGTTTCTATAATAGACATGAATTCCTGGAAAACACTGCTGAAAGCTGCTGAAATTCGCAACTTTATTCCAGTTCTGGACATTGCTAAACAACTGCAAGAAGATGAACTTCCACAGATTCAATATCACAGAAGCTGTCGTAGTACATTTACAATGAAAACACTATTAGATGCCATTGTATCAAAGCAGCAGGCTTGCAGTGACTCCAAAAGTAGTGGGACAAAACGTGTATCAATTAGGCAGGAGCCAAGTGGATCATCAGTCTACAGGCCAGAATGCATCTCCTGTCAAAAGCAATCAAAATATTTGCGAGGCCAGAACACCCGTGAAACTTTGGTGAGACTTTGGAAGCTGATACACAAATACGCAGGGCAGCCCAAAGAAAGATGGATAGCAGGATGCTTGCTATTGTTAGTAGAGAAATTATGGCTGCAGAAGGCCACTATCATCGTAGTTGCTATCGTCTATACACTAAAGTTGACACTATCAGTGAGACAAGTCAAGAAAACAATGAAATGGCTGATCGAGATGCTGAGTATTCAGAAAATGAGAGAACTGCTTACAGGGAACTCTTTGATTACAGGCGAAATGAGCTATTTAGTCATCCACAGGTCATTGTACTGAATGATCTAACAAAAAGACTAATGCTGGCGTAAAAGTGCCGTAACTTTTTTATTTTTGTAATTCATGCAAAATGATCCACATGACTTTTGTTGAGTAGGACCTTCCCTACATTTCTATGTGGTTTCTATGTCAATTTCATTTCAAACAAAAAATCGTGCCCTGCACCCTTACAAAGGGAATATATCGCTCTCAATCACGAATTGATTAATACGGTCAAGCCTGTGTGAATACAATTGCATGTGTTCTGGCCCGCGCATTCTCCTTGTTTAGCGTCACGAACGATGGTTTTTCTTTAATTTTTTCTCAAGATCGGTTGTGTGTCGTAATTGTCATATACTTATAGTGGCAGACTTTGTTTGTAACTTTGTTAAACGCACTTTCTCGCCGTCACTGATAAACTATGAACATGATCAACACATGTTGCGGCGGTATTTTCACCGGAGCCATGTTTACCTCCGGCTAGCGTATTTTACTCAGTTTCCGTAAAACGAATGGACCCTCTGCTCTATTATACACAAACACTGGTAGTATGCCATCATTCTGACCAATTTACAGCGTGAAATTTTGTTTCTCGCTTCAATAAATATTCAATAATCGTCACTTATGTCCATACAAATGTTGCCCATCTTTCAAGCAAGACTTCATAACAGGAGGTAGCGAGTACTCCCGAACGAATCATCGGTAGGAAAACGACGCATTCGATTGGACGGCGAACACCATGTGATCGATTCCGCGCCCCCCCCCCCCCAACTGACCTAAGATATTCCGAAGAATGGTCTAATGTAGTTTCCGCCTATAAAAAACAACGTATCTTTTTTAAATAGAAGCAGTTTTGGTGGGGTTTCCCCTAAAATACTTTGTTTCAGCCAATGGGAGAGCCTGTTCTTAAAATGGAAAGGGACATCAGCATTTTGACGATGTGAAGAACATGGCAGGTAGACGAAAAAAAGATTGAGACCGCGACGATGAAGTTGCCCTCTTTTTGCGCAGCTTTGCCAAGGTACATATTTCAATTGTAACAAACAACGGCCCGATCATTGATTTAAATCATCGTAGAAGGAAACCATTCATTTTTTCTGACGCAATATCGGCAAGAACTGACGTTTCTCTACCATTAAATGTGTGTGCCTGCATGTAATTTGTAAATAACAACACACGCTGTTCGAGTAGGCCTACACTCGAAACTGGCGTGCTAGGAGTTAAGTCAGGTCCACGACATGCCTTGGAATGAATACACTAACGTTGGTCCGCTCTACGTAATTCACCTTTCCCAATGTGCCTTTGTGCTTCTTCTTGGTTCGACCAATTCGCACAACGTGCAGCATCGCATGCTGTACAAGTGAACCCATCAAAGGACAGCAGACGCGGGGCCAACAGAATATCAACGCCCAGTCGCGGCTGCTATGGAAGCAAGCAAAAAAAAAAAAAATACGTAGATTGGTCACCACACAGTAACGAAGCCCCTGCAAACACAATGACGACTATGTTGTTACTGCTATCGTTCTGGTGATCGGGATATATATTGGAACAATGAACTTCAAGTTTATAGTTTCATTAAAAAGTTCAAATGGAACAAGTCTGTGACACAGAACTAAAAACAAGTAAAATCTATGAAGCATGACGGAAAAAAATACAGGACGTTACGGTAAACAATGGCCGTGATCATGCTGACGCTTGTATTGTGCCAGCCATGTTGTTTCGAAAAGCAGTAACCGCACTAAAGGCTTAACATTTTACATCTCCAAGGGCACCTAAACTTTGGGTAAACTGACCTGGAAACTGCACAGCAATATTAATCATGTAAGTTGTCACAAACTTTATGGTGGTCACTTTCAGTGAAACTTGATACAAAATAAGCCCTCGCACGTTCACATGGACTTTCGTATGTCCACATGCCTGTTTGTATTTTGGCGTTTTTCTCTTATTTCTGCTTTAGCTACAATCTTGAAATTATGACAACTTATAGAAAGGATCTTGTAAAAACCGTAAAAATCTCAAAATCGGCCATGCAAAGGTTTTTGGTGTCTTAACTGTCCTTAACTGAATCCTGGACCTCCTGCTGGTCAGGCTTAAGTTCTTGGTCGTCCTGTATAACAGAGCTATATTGGCATGCTAAAGCGTCAACAGATAGGTTATATTTAACTTTACGACACCTTTTATTTCTTAAAGTATCCCAAAAGATTGTCATTTTATGATCTGTGTAATAAAAAATCCAGACGTGTATATTCACTATTAGTAACCGGTGAAACTGAACAACTTTCGAAACACTTCCTTAATCCCTTTATAGCAGTCAAAAACAGCACCGTATCTGGGCTTACCATTCGAGGTCCACAAATGAAACCAGAACCTTTTATTATCTCTCAATTTCCATGAATCGGGACACCAATAGGGCTTGGCCTTAAACAACTTTTTCGGCAACCGGCCTCTTTGGCTGACTCATGCACACGTACATTAAATTTACTTAGGTAATCTTCCACAAAATTTCATATATCAGATTTCCTTAACAATATCCACCGAGGGATGCATAAATTACTGACATTAAAAAGCCTATTGTAACATAAAACTTTTCAGATGCAGCTGGTTTCAAATAGACACCCGGTCCATCCTAACGACCACCCCTCGTAAGAAATTTGGTGAAGCTGCCGTCAATCCTTCCTGGTAGTATGATTTAGCTGATCGTCGTAACTTTGATACCCGTTCTTGGTCTTCATTTTGTCAACTTCGGAACCATTATCAAAATGAACGTAGACTGGATGAAATGAATACAATAACAAATTGCGTGCCGACTTAAGTAATTCTGCTGATAAAAAATACTAGAGGTGTACTGTCAAACATTTTCTTAAGCGCAATAGTTCAAGTACTAGCTGTCCCTTCTGTCCTACATGATGGTAAATATCTTCAATTCTTTCTTTCTTCAACAATGTGACATAGATTTTGCTATAACCACTCTACCTGAAGGTTACAATCTTCCAGTTTTCCGCCTTAACCCTATAACTATAACGGAAGGTGAGGTATTGGAAACACTTCTAAGTCTGGACACAACGTAAGCTCCTGGCCCAGCTAGATGGTATTAGCGTTAAATTCCTCAAAGACGTTGCTCCCACAAAATATTTTTCATTAACAAGACTATTTAATCTTTCGTCACGAAATAAAAAAGAATCATGTTGCCTGGAAGAGAGCAAACGTTTCTCACTTCATGAAAAAGGTGCTGATAATTTATGTAACAATAACCTGCTTCTCTTCTCACGTATGCTCGAAAATTATTTTTTGAAATAGTATTTAAATGGGTATTTAACATCTTTTGAGATAATATGGTGATTTCCTCTCATCAACGTGGATTTACACCCGGTGATTCAGCTTAAATTCAACTACATCTTCTTTACTATGATGCATGTTTGGCTATTGATCATCATCAAGAAGTCCGAATTATAATTTCTAGACATAAGTAAGGCGTTTGATAAAGTTTTGGCATCCTGGTCCATTATTCAAATTAAAGAAAAAACGGTATTTCCGAAAATGGTATCAAGGGGTTTTCAAATTACCATAAGGACCGTTACCTGAAGGTAGTTATTCAGGGCCGATCTTCTGGCTAGGGTAAGATTAATGCGGGCGCGCCATGAAGGTCAGCGCATGGTTCACTCATGTTCCTTATTTATGTCAACGATATTGTAAATCATATCTGATCTAACATCATATTCTTCGCTGATGATATTTCTCTCCATTTTACCGTTGAAAAAACGAATTCTGCAGCTGGCCTTATCAACTCTGACCTTTTTGATATATTCAAAACTGGTCTGAAGTTTCACTTGTTACTTTTAATGGTCTAAAACTGATTCTATGCTCATTTCCCGGAAAATTGGCCAAGGAAATCACCCTCCTATTTTCATCAGGGTCATATGTTAGAAGATGTGGCCCAACACAAAATCTCGATATTATAATTGGCTCGGAAGTGCGTAGGATGATCCGATCACGTCTCTGAAATCATCATTAATTCGAGCAAACAGATCAATGTTATTGAAGGGATAAAGTTTATTTTAGACAGAAATACGTTGGAAACTACAAACACACACACACACACACACACACACACACACACACATACATACATATATATATATAAATATATATATATATATATATATATATATATATATATATATATATGTATATATATATATATATATATGTATATATATATATATATATATAATTCGTCCGACCTATACTCGAATACTGAAGCCCAGTATGGAGTGGCTGTACAACAACAGATGCCAACAGACGTCAAAGTACTAAGTTAGCAGCTGCTCGCATGGTCTGGTGTAATCAATGGAACTAATGATACTTAACTTTATGAGGAAATGGGATTAGATAACTTTGGCAAAAGGTTTCACAACTGAAATCAATGTATCTTTGTCCTTTTATTAAGCCATTGTGTTATCGGGTTATTCTTGTGTCCGCCCGTATGAAGTATGAAACCACCAACCTTTTTGCCACTACATCTCAAAAAGGCCGAAAGGGCTTTTTCATCTAGCGAGCATCCATGTATTTTCTTCTCCACACAAAAGAGGCCAGGTGTGATAATACCACCTCATGTCTCAGTTTACACCTACGTTACAGCATCTGCTTTCAATCTGCTGATATAAAGATAGGAGTACGCCACTATGAGCCAGTATGAATTGACGACTGTCATACTTGGAGCACATCTGTTGCAATTCATCGGAATTTGTATCTCTTCGATTATAACTTTTATGAGAAAAAAGACAATATGAACCACAAAGGTATGTGTGTCTATTTTGGGCGCAATGGGAATTCATGGTTTAATCTATTTTGAATACAATGCTATCCTTTGCATCTGCGACGGAATATCTGACAACGCATCTTTAGAAAACAGCCTTGTTACCTTTATGGATAATGTAATGTGAAGAACCTACATCGTGTCTTTAAATTATACCTATTTATGGTGTCATGACGTACTCATACTATGTTGAAAATCTGTTTGGCGATGAAATCGCACAATTAGAAACATTTTTCTGGCCCGACAGTGAAATATACCAAGATTCAGTATTGTAGTAAGAACGTTTAGTTGCTTGCAGTTTTTCATTTTCAGTAAAACCAAGCACCATCGAATGATCATTAAAGTTGGAAATATAAATGGCAATTAACGTCATCACTACTAAAATGGTGATGCACAAATAAATTGATATTGATCTCAATAGATTAAAACAGAGATTTCCGAAGTGTCTAGTACTTGCATTTTTATTATATCTGTACGAAACACTTTGTTGTGAGATTTAAAGATATTCTAACATGTCAATTAACAAATTTCATTCAACATGTTATGGTGAATGTTGTAGTTCACAAATCAGAATACTGCAACTTATGGTTACAGGTAATCAACGGATGACATGTCCTAAAAGTATCGTGTGGGGCCTTGTTGTCGAAAGGCACCGAAGTGAGGTAACTTCTTTGCACCCACAACTAAAGCGTATGAAAATTTACAAATCAAAGTCCAGATTAAGTTTTAGCTACTGTTCTTAAGAGCCAAATACACTAGTTGATTTTTTTTCTGTGGCAACTACACCATGATTTTACATCTCCCTTTTCGAAAGACTTCATTCATGACATGACACTGCTTCTTTATCGGCACAGCCTGCTGGGTTTTTTTGGGTTTTTTTTTGTTTTTTTTTGTTTTTGTTTTTTTGTTTCTTTGTTTTTCTTTTTGGGGTGGGTGGGGGGTTGACTGAAACGGGGACATATCAATCAGACACTTTGTGAATTCAAAGTTACAAAGTCATTGGCTAAATGCAATGACCAGCCACTCCAACAATTTGGGGCAGGTACAAGCGTCATGCTACTGTTGCAGTAGCCGGTACCAGTTTTTGTTTGATATGTCTCAGCGCTGGTCCGACTGTCGAAATCTGCGTATGTTGTTTGTTTGTTTGTTTGGTTGTTTGTTTGTTTTTATTTGATTGTTTGGGTTTTTCATTTTGTTTTGTTTTTTATTTTGGGTTTTTTGTGTGTGTTTTTGGGTGGGTTTTTTTTTTTTTTTTTTTTTTTGTTGTTTTTGTTTTTCGTTTTTTTTTTTTTTTTTGATTTGTTTTCTTTTTGTTTTCTGTTTCTTTTTTCTTCGTGTCGTACAGAGAATGTTGTACGAATTGCTACAACTTTTTCGTGTTGGTCAAAACTAATTTCTGTTCAGGCCTATTGCAGTATTGAAGTTTAGAAGCTGGTAAAGGGGGGCATGTTTGTCTGTCATCTGATCCAGCATATAGCTCATAAGAAAAAAAAAAACTTGGTATCATAGCCATCGAGGGTTTCTCTTGGTCGTGTGAAATGACTAAACTGCTGGTTGTGTGCGACCTTTAATGGTACAATATAAACAAAAACTTCTATTCAGGATGTCAGTGTTACTCCAGGACACCAGGAACAGACGCATCCCTTAAAGTAGCTGGAAGCTGCAAATCGTAAACGGAGCAATCAGGTTTTGCTTGAAACATCTTACATTTCAATTTAATTTTGTACCTATGGGACCAATCAATTTTGTATTAGATGTCACTTTTCACCGGATAAAGCTCGACTGGTGGCTTTAAATGAAAGCCACTATCACTTTACCATAGCTGCCAGTTCCTCATATCAGTTGTCGGCTCTTTGACTTCTATTTGTCCCAGCTTCCTGTTCGCTCTATCAGTTATCCGTTATTTTACAACTGCCGATTCTTCTCTAGCTGCACTACCTGGACGATTTTTCCCACCTGCCACTTTTCTCTAACAGTCACCAGTTTTCTAGCTGTGAATTCTTTTTTATCTTCCCGCTCTTGTCAGCTGCCAGTTCCTTGTCCGGCTACCATTTATTCTCATCCAGCTCCCTCAGTGGTCTCTGACAGCCACCAGTTTTCTAGCAGTAGATTGTTTTTCATCTACCAGTTCTTCTCCATATACCTCTTATTCCCAGTAGAATTTACCCTGCACCCACCAAACTGCTCTCCCGGCTGCATATTGTATCACATGCCAGTTTTGCAATTGCCTATTCTCCCGCTGCCAGTTTTCTTGGCATCTTTCCTTCGCCAAATGCCAGTTACCTCCAGGTTGCTGGTTCTCGCTACCAACTGCCAGTTTCATAACTGAATATTCCCGCCCAGCTGCCAGTTCTCGCCTCGTTGCCAGCCCTACCCATCACCTGCCAGTTCTCTTCCAGTTGTCAGTCCTCTCCAGCAGCTGCCAGTTCTCTTCTTGCCGCCAGTCCTATCTATCAGCCGTCATCTTTCTCCCATTCGCCAGTCCTATCCCTCAGCTGCCAGTTCCCTCCCGTTCGCCAGTCCTATCCATCAGCCGCCAGTTCTCTACCTAAGACTTTTATAACATATTGGACTAATTTACGATTTTCCACTATTCTACATATTGAATTTAGTCAACGGAGTGAGCATACACACATGTATGTGTTTTAAATTCTTCTTAGTTCGTGTTACCATCTCGATATGTAATGTGTCACTTTTGTAAATATATATAAACCATTGATTGCAACAATAGGGAGAAAACAAATTTGGAGAGAGGTTGTCTTAAAAAATTATCTGTATTCAATAATTCTTAACAACCATTGCATTCCAGTGCGGCGGGGGGGGGGGTCTATTTGTTCGGGGGGGGGTGTTTTTTGCTTTTAGTTTTTTTTGGGGGGGGGTTCGTTTGTTTGTTTGCTTGTGTTTTTTTTTGTTTTTTTTTTGTGTGTGTGTGTTTTTTGTGTTTTCTTCATCTTGCAAATTATGACATTGCCATTCAGACCGCCAATTGGGACCAGGAAGAGAACTGGTTGCTGTGCACGCTGACTGAGAAGTGCCAGCCAAGAAGAGAGATAGAATAAGCAACCAAGGTGATTAAAAAAAGGGTAGCTAGGTATAAATTTCAAAATGGACGAGAACTGGTAACTGAATTGAGAATCGGTAACTGGGCGCAGGGTGGAATGCCGAAGTGGATATAGAAAAAAGGAAAAAGTGGTAGCTGGTATTGCAGTTTGCACGTTTGGCAAAAAAGTAAGCATCTTTTGCTCGGGATAAGTAACTTGGACAGAAATGGCAGCCAGGTTTGGAACGGCAACTGCGAGAAAACTGACCTTGGGGAAGGTTTTGCAAGCTAAGGGATTATTAAAAGCTAGCAGCTTCCCGGCAGCTCGGTTACAAATATGGCTGTTGGGAAAGTATTCAGAGCCAGATCATAAAATGGTAATCAAAAGCGGTTTTTTAAGAAGGCCAAAAATGGCAACTGGGTCTGGAATTGGCAGCTGGTAGGGACCTCGCGGCTGAAATACCAACCGCACAGATAAAGTTAGCAGAGATCTGGCAACTAGAGAACTGAAATCTGATATAGCAATGGCATGTGAAAGACAAAGGGTAATTAGAGGCCTGGCAGCTGGAAAATCATCAAACTCCAGACAAAAACTGGCGTATGATAGACAGAACGTTTGAGTGACAGATACCTGGCAGTTTGGAGGAAATGGACATCTGGGACAGAACAGTTATTGGCAATTGATGGGGAGAAATAACAGCTGGTAAAGACGTGACAGCTTGGGAATTGGATAAAGAACTAGGAGCTAGTAGAGAGAACCGGCAGTTGGTATGAACAACAGACAACTGGAACATGACTAGCAACTGAAGGAGAAACAGCCACTGAAAAAAAAATGGGCATTAATATAATCACTGTATTGCGTTAAGGATTCCGTTGCATAGTATATTGGGGACACTCTTGAAAAAATGTAGTTTCCTCATTACCGCATTCACATTCTGGTGGTTAAACAAGCCAGTATTGAAGGGGCCGGATCCTGTGCATAGTTATAAACTCATTCTCATAATGTCACATTATTTCCCGTTTCTAAAATAGTTTTAATCACTGCTTTTTCGAATGTCCTTATTCAATTCAGATTTAAATTTTTCCTATACTGACTTCTCACTTGAATGACAAACTTTTCAACAGCTGTATGGCTGATCGAAAAAAAAGGATTACCAGAAAAATCTGTGCAAACTCGAAAAGGAATGAGCTTTGAACACGTAAGAACTTATATTATGTTTTAGTCTGCATTTTTTTTTAAAGCAAGTTATATACATACAGAGGTAATTTTGATAATAATGTTAAACTTTAATACTAATTTTCTTGTTCCTTAAAACAGCAACTGTGACCCATCCTTATATATTTGACAATGATTAGGGTGCAGAACTGTGTCCCTGGTATGCACTAGCTGCTGCCAGTTCATGAGTTCTCCCATTCCATTTAATTGGTTGGAAAACAGTTACTGAGTACTAAGTTACTATACTCCAGGACTAGGCGTAAGCAGGGAGAATACAAATTCTGAAAGGTACGCCTGTTTAGCTGTTGCTGCAGACTGAATAGAATTCCAATTATGGTTTTATACAAGTACAATTGATATAACAGGACCACGACAAATTCAATTGTAGTAAAAGTTCAAAGTGGTTATATTTTTTATGATGTTGAATGAACTGTTCCAGCACACGTCAAGCTTGGACGGTTCACACTTTTGAATTTTCTGTAATACAGTGTCATAAGTCCGTAAATAAATATCAGTGTGAATTACACACACACACACACACACACACACACACACACACACACACACACATATATATATATATATATATATATATATATATATATATATATATATATATATATCAATATATATATATATATCAATATATATATATGTATATATAAGAGAGAGAAAGAAAGAAGCAGCCCCTTGACTTTAAAGAGTTAGCTGATCTTTATGACATTTGTGGAATTTCTGCAGTATATGGATTCAAGAATAAATTGTTATTTCACCGAAAAATGAATAGTTTCTGTGTATTTGGCGCCAGTCTGATGTAGAACGTAAAGCATGTTATTTCCTATATATCATTTATTCCTTTTCTATGACGGTACCACCAGGATGCTGCATCAACAATCAGATGTCTGTAGAAGATACTGGCTGGTTAACATTCAACTGTTACACCAATGGAAAGTCCAGGTTAACTCATGACGTTGACATATATTTTCCCATTAATATTTAAGCTACAAGTGATACAAAGTGTCAATTTCACCATTTGTTCTTCCTATCTTATCTGTGAAAAACGCATATAGCTTTTCATTTTTAACTCTTCAATATATGTTTTGCCAAAGTTCATATGGATGTAACGTTAAATATGAACTTCGATTACTATATGGAGTACATTGTTTTGACATTCCAAACTTTTTGTTTACCAACGCAACCAGATTTTCATTACACAGCGGTCTGTGCAGTTTCATTCCGCTCTTTCGATTTGCACTGTATCACCAGTATATTCAGGGTACCTAGCATGAAAAACTCGACACATTCTTCATGCAGATTCTATTTGCTGCTATGGAATTAGGTGTTTTTGATATCATCGACGATTTACCTGGAAAACATACTGCAGAAGAAATCCGCAAAAGTTAAAGGCCTGTGCAAAGAACAACTCAACGGAGCGGTTTGTTAACGCTCTTGTTACAATTGGTGTCCTGGAAAGAGAGGAAACAGAGTCTACAAGTAGGTAACAATATTAACTCTCGCCTGCCCATTACGCCAAAAGTTGTCTCATCATCTGAATTGTTACTGTAATCTAGCGGGCGACATTACTCGCGCTCTGCTCACTGGTTGCCACCCCACAGGTGGCAAAATGTTTCAGGGTGGTTGTGGAATGGAAGTAGCAGAATGGCACGGCATTAAGTGTGATTGGTAAGAAACGACAAAACACTACGATAGACAAAGAAGCCCCAACGGTATCTATTAAAACAGATTCCGCAAATGCCATGGTTGGCAATTTAAATTTTGCAGAGGGCCATGGAAACGATAAAACTAAAAGTATTGTTACCACCATGAAGCTATTCCCATGTAAGTTAGTAAGAGGTTGAATATAAGGTGTTAATGATATTTATCATCAATAATTATTCTTGCCATGAGGCATGATCTCCTTCCTGAGAAGAAGTTCAGTTTGACGAAGTGAATTTTATATTGCCTGCTATCTCTTTGGCTGCTGATGTACAGCTAGAACTGGCTATGGCGTGACCCATGTTTATATTATGCTCAGCAATTCTGGACATTTGGCAGATACTGCTGTCATGGCATATGCTAGCTTTTCCATACGTTATTGACGACTCAACATGGCACCAACCAATTTTAATTATTGTACGAAGATTAAATCCTCTATGGAGTGTAATGCAGTTGTGGCATATATGGTTAACTGAAACCATCTACGGTCATGTTGTTTTAGCTATTCCTGAACCATAGATCCTGATCCCACAGAAAAGCAAGATGTGATGGATAAGGCATACGGTGGTGTCATTGTTTGCATGATTAGCACAATACCATATACTAGACATAATTTGGAGACCACATCTTGAACACTTCTTGGATGGTGATCAAAATAAGCAAGCAGCCGGAATTCTTTTGCACATAGTATTTTCACTCAAATTTCTAACATCTAATTATTATACACCTGAATGTTAACAAAACTTAAAAATGACTATTTGAAGATACAGAAAAAGCTGTCAAGAGTGGCGTTCATATTGATATTGAACTGTTGGAGCAATCTGTATAATGACTCACTAGGTACCAATGTCCCGATTATTGAAAGTAGAAACCCACGGTTGAGATGACTAGTTTAAATCCACCAGCTCACTTGTATAGGTGACTGCCTGTCTCAAGTTATCAGTGAAATGTATGTCTTTACATTGAACGAGGTATGTTGATGTTTGTGTAACTCTACAAACTGTTGGCAGTCACTGTGGGGTTGAAATTCATGAATATGGAGGTTGTTTTGTGGGTGTGAACTATTGTGTTATTTGTGATTAAAACATGCAATATCATGGGGGATTGCGTTCAGACCTTTCACCACTTTTGGACAACACTCAGCCCGAATATCAGGGCAAGCACTGAATTCCTAGGATCATAAATCCTTTCGTGCCTGTCATTTTACCGCAGTTTCTTTCTTTGGTACATATGGAGAGTTGTATTCAAAACAGAACCCATTGATTCAAAAAAACGTGATCCATATTCATAAATTCCAACCCAGCAATAATGGCAAAGTGAGATACAAAAAGGCAGAGATTCAAGAGTTATCAAACCATCAACTGCCACCTTCAAAGACCAATGTGAAGAAATAAATTTCACTTCTGACTTGAGATAGTCATGCACTAATTAAAGATTTTATAATTTTACTTTTTTCGCTATTTTGTTCTTATCACTGTGTGGCCAATGTGGCTTTGCTGCCACCAAGAAGACAACATTCACGGTATGATATGACACATGCCCACAAAAGACGAAAAGGACACTGTAATACCCTGATACCTTACAGCTTCTGTCGGTCCAACAGCAGCAAATAGCTTTGCATTGATCTAACTCTTTATATGCCATTGGTTTCGTAGAGATATTTCCACACTCTGATTTGTGTCTGTCATTAAGTAGATAGAATCGTATATCATTTTCCTTGTCTTTGCATGATTTAGAAGTATACCACAAGAATAAAACATACCCATATGTCAAAGGGTTGATGCAAGCACGATCGTTCCATAGTGCAGAGATGCCGAGAGTCAACCAGCTGAAGAATGCCGTGCTCACTGGGGTAGAGGTGTCGGGTAAGTTAATAATTACAACTGCCCAGTGATTTTATTGAACCGCTAGGTCTGATTTCTCTTTACTTTTACTTGCTGGTAAAGTAAGGGAACAAATTGAACCAGAAGACCTTTAAATAAAATTACTCATGAGGAAACTTTACATTCAAGGATGAGCACCGACTTTTTGATTGAACTACATTTTTATTTGAAACTATGAACAAGTTTCGTAAACCGACAGAGACATATAACTCTTCAAATAAGAATCACACATCCAAGAAACCATGAACGTTGAATTGAAGAATTGAAGCAATCATCAAGTGTGAAATTGTAATGGAGGTTTCACATGCTGGACCGTGAAGTGGGAAAACACAGTTTTCTAATCTAGAAGTAAGAGTTTCTTTTTATTGTATAGAAATTCAAACTGAAAATATCAAGTTTGTTCAAAGATTTTGACACGTCTCTCGATTATTTTACATTGTCTATAAGCTAGTAGGTAGTATTTTTTTAATCATGTCTTCTTTTTTGACTGCATTTTAGGATTAAGATCTCAGACCACAGTTATAAATCCTTTTATTTTTCATATTAGCTTTTTCCAATCTGAAAAATCAGTATTGTGATATTTTAAAATTTCATAAACGGCATTTAATAGATAAAAATGTCAGAAAAACACGGGTAAATGTTTGTCATATAATTCCCAGCTCTTCTTTTGGTGATTATTGAAATACGAAACAACGCCTGGATGTCAGCTTTATACAGGTGTATAAACTGTGCTCTAGCAGGGTCACATTATTGTCCTTCCTCTCAATACTGTTTTCACCTGGTCTGGAAGACAGTGCCCCTATATGACCACCAATGAAGGTACTCTGTGATGCGGCAAACCTTACTCAGCTAACTTTATTTAAACAGAAGCTACAGCATGCTGAAACCACAGTATTTTCACAATTACGGACTCCGTTAGGATACGCCACCAGCTTATCAAAACTGTGGTCTGTAACTTTCAGGAACTGTCAGACGGAGTTAACTTTTGCTACAGAAAACAATACTTTGGTAAATTCAACATTTTGAGCGGTCATGTGTAATGGACTTCGTTTGAATGAGTACCTGCTTTTGAACACTTTGAGCAGTTTTTTGAAATGGACTAAGTTTGAATGAGTGCCCTGGCTTTTACCTTGACAGCTTATTTTCAAGGACCTTTAATGAGTGGAAAAATGTTATTTTAATACAATTATGTTTCACGTAATGGGATACAATTACAAAGACAATTTTGAGTGTATTGTTTAAGCCGGATAGATTGCTTTTTACAATGCTACCTATATAATGTTATTGCAGATAGTTTTTCAATGGGAGGTGTGAATTTTGATGTTAGAAAAGTACTGTCGCAAGGAAGTGAAGGTGGTAAGTTCAGAAAGCATGATTCCCTGCCAAGAATGGAAACCGTGAAGGTGGTAAGTTCAGAAAGCATGATTCCCTGCCAAGAATGGAAACCGTTCAAAAACATTATTTCATTCAGTGTGAGTTTATTGGAATTTGGATCCATATAAGAGTGTTTGACATGTTTGAACGATGTGCTGAAATCCGCACTGGAAATTGTAATTTCAAATTTGAACAAAATAGGTCGGCGAAAATAGTCAATTTGGAAGGTCACAAATACGCCATTGTATCACTTTGACATTGTGTCCAGTGTGGCAGGAAGCCTACGATTAAATATGCCAGTTGTTCATGTAGGTTAGTCTGACAAACCAAAACTATGTAACAAATAGGAAGCACAGATACTTAGATCAAATCTATGCGGAGCTTCAAATGCCAAATCTTTTAGGTCCTCTAGTAAAATGCCTGAAAATACACTAAATTATCATTTTCTTGATGACCTGCATAATATGACTCTTCTTCTTTTTTGTCTGCTGACACGAACACAGATGATCAGGCAAAGGTCAACAAAATGTTTTGTATCGCAGCAGATTCATCCGATATCGTTGGCGCTATTGAGAGTTTGATTATGTTTGATGAGCATATGTTGGATGCCTTCAACTTTTCCTCGCACTCTGTTGTTGTTGACTTGGGTGGTACGTAGTCGCTGTCATTTTATCCATTTTTGTTTAAATTCTGTCCTGTGTAGGCTCGGCCTTAAGGATAGAAACCTAATCCTATGTCTATATTATGTTGTTACCCATGTAAGCAAAGGCGCGTTTAAGTCTCTGACATTGTTTCAAGTTGACGAAAAAGACAGAATAGCCTTATACAGCTTTTACTACTTTGATAACATGGCATTAAAGTCAAGGTAAATGTCATTGTCAAGTTGTCATTGTCTTTCAGGTTAAAGTGAAATAAAATTTCACAATAACAGTGGTGGGAGACACAGATATGTAAAACGCATGTTGAACTGTTCGATCTGTCACCGACATTCAACGTATAACTGCTCCTTGTGTATAGCGTTAGAACTCCGGCAGCCACATAACTTATCTGGTTGATCTGCGCAACCTGCCATATCAATTTCTGATTCAGTGTTACAGAGCCTTGAGTGGTGGGGACGCTGGCAACAATAAAATGCTGCTGAAAATATGCTAACACGTGTGTGATTCTTGCATTCGAATTAACGCCTGCACGTGTGTTTTTTTAAAAACTGTATGTGTAATAACTTCATGCTGCTACTATGTATACGCGGGAGGTAGACAGAAATGTGAACACTAATATTATACTGTGCTGTGTCCATTTAGTGTAACAATATAGCAATAAACACATACACACACATTCACACAAACATATATGTATATGTATATATATATATATATATATATATATATATATATATATATATATATATATATATATATATATATATATATATATATATATATATATATATTTTCCCGGTATATTTCCAGTAAACCTGTAACTCGTGCTGAAATGACTTTTGATTTAGCTTTATTGATTGTTTGTGGTATAGATACTCCACTGCTTTCGAGAGTTTGAACAATCGTTTGTAAAGAAGTAACTTAAAACATATTTTATTGAAAAAAAATGATACGCAGACCTTTTGAACGTACATTAACCATTCAAGCGAGCTGGATTCGGTACATCTAAACATCATTCAAGGCTCTCCTTCTCTCTGGCATTTGTTCTTTTTAAGTATGGCTGACCATACTTTGATTTTGTGGGTTAATAAGGCTTGTTTGCACCAATGGTGGATGCCCCCACAGGACGTGACCGGGACATGACACCCTCTAGAGAAGAAAGCTCTCAAAGCTGTCCAAAGTTCGGCTTAGGTACATGCCTACGCCCGAAATACATTTATACATACTTATTTTTCTTATCTGGGTACAAAAGTGCATGCTCAATATCAAACTCACTTTGGTTTTACAGAATGTTTGATGTGACTAGATATGTTTGTTTGTATGATTGCAACACAAATTTTAGATGTACACCTCTGCCATATCCCTGCATGTTGTATGTGGCCAGAAAACGTTATATCATGGGAAGAACATTGACCTTCAATATATATATATATATATATATATATATATGTGTGTGTGTGTGTGTGTGTGTGTGTGTGTGTACATTGCGATTGAAATAATGAGTGTGTCATCATGTTATCATTCACAACGCCCCCCCCCCCCCCCCGCACACTTTTTTGAGGCTGTTTGTATCTCAGTCATGGTATACTATGATTGATGGAGAACATCAGATAAATACGCCACTAACGTCAGACTCCAATGCACTCTGGAAATTAATAAGCTTCATCAAATTGAAAGTTTATTGGAAGACCTGTGTGGCGGTCCGGCTTCGTGATCTTGGCTATTTGGTTATTCACAGGATAGCGTTGTTTCAATTTCCAGAAAAATTAGACCTGAAATAATATTTGTTCAAACTATAAATATATGTATAATATAATGCATGTTTTAGGTGCTTCGGAACAATGGGCATGTTGGATATCAAGCAGATGTCCTCATCTGGACGTGTCTGTTTTAGAACTATGCAGACTTAATGTTTATAAAGCACGAGCGGAGATCCATAGTCCGGGAAATACCGTCAAATTTGTACAAGGTTTCTATCTGTTTTCGTTCAGCATAATGCAAAACACCAAGACATTGAATTGGATCTATCAGCGTATTGTGTAAGAGCAATATAAAAGGTTTAGATTAACGGAAATTAGTAATGAAGCTCACCAAGGGCACCGTTCATTGGTCAGCAACTTTCTTTGGAGAATGAAGCGCCAAAGTATGTTCATAAGGTTAATGCAAGGGAGGGGTGAGTAACCATACTGGCGACTAAACATATGCAGAAGGCCGCCGTGGCTTGCGCAGATGCATATTTGTTTTTTCACACACGTTTTAGTTGCCTTTAGGACAAATTCTTTTATGCATATTTTGACTTTTTAGTGGTTGCACTTCCATTGTGGCTCATTTACATGTTTCCCATGTAAGGCGATTTTACTTCCTTTTTCATTTATCACACTAGGTTCAACAGACTTTTTTTAAATATATGATATAACTGGGTTAATATAGCAATTGGCCTTCAATAGACATCCTTCAGAACGTGTGCCTCATCCTGGAATGCCATGACATATATTGCTAATTGTTGCACATTGCTCTTTATCTTTAAAGTTCAATGGCCAAGATATAGTGAATGAACTCTTTGGCACGTTCCTTCACATTTTACTGTCAAATAACATGTCTCCAAGCAAAATTGGATACCGCACTTTTGCGGACACATTCAGTTTGTTTCTAACAATATTTAGCGAAAGCAAAAGGACCATATTTTTACCTCCAACGCCAAAATGGAATCCAGTCACGTGACACGGTCCAAGAGGGGAGGGATCAGAAAAATACACAAACCCTACATTAATTGTTGGGATTACCTGCAATCGAAAAACATTATTACCTCTAAAATTGGAGAATCCAGATCAGCTCATACTATAAAATAACAATTAATGAAGCATATGGCAATGCCTTATGTCAAACAAAGAACGAAACGGAGAAAAGAGACAAAGGAGAATAAATAAAAGACATATATATTTAACCAAGAGGAGAATCATGCATTTTAATTTTTAGGTGATATTTATCTTGTGACAGATCTTTCGGCTCAACAGAATGCAGACGAACATGTTTAATATTGAGTCAGAAATACATGTTAACTTATGTATACACTCTTGGAAAATAGTATATGGACCATGTATACACACGTCAAAAGAAAAATATTATAGAGGCCCGAGTTTACACACTTCGAAAGAAAAACAAATACTGTACAAACCATTGTTTACTTGCTTAAAAATAGAAATACTAAGAACGCGCACACATACACATCCGCCGTAAAAATCTAAGAACACTGTTTTACACCATGATGCAGACGTCCTGGTTGTATAAATCAGGATGTGTCACTAATATCAATGAAGATATAGAATTATCATAGAAAATAAATGACAATTTTTATTATAGAAAGATCAATTCGTGGTTAAAAAATATGTCAATGACATCCATTCATTTTTCCCTGTAAGGGTGTACACTCTCCTGGTTAAAAAGGTACATTTTGCGTCTATTTCAGGTGACTTCATTAAGGGCGACTTCCCAGCAGCTGACCTTTACCTTCTCAGTCATGTACTCCATGATTGGCCAGACAAGGAGTCGAAATTAATCTTGGCAAATATCAATAGAGAGTTGCCCATTGGTAAGAATGTATTTACACCATTGAACATGATAACAAAATGACGACAAACCCAACAACATAATTGCTCATGTATGTATGTATGTATGTATGTATGTATGTATGTATGTATGTATGTATGTATGTATGTATGCATGCATGTATGTATAGAAAAGGGTCACCTTGCATTGATAATCACGTTTTTATGGCCTAGTTTATACATTTTGTATGTGTTAACACTTTTTTTTTCAAATTTCTACGTAAAAATTACGTTGATGTTTGATGCTTTTCTTATTTTAGGATTAGATCCATATAACATACATGTGAATAAATTATCAGGAGCTCAATGCCTTCCATACAAGTGGGAAACATATGACCCCAGATCACACGAAGGTCATCAAAGTAGTTGAAACACTGCATGTCTGCCTGCTATGACCATTTACGTTATGTTTTAGGTTAATGACGCACAGCTGAAAACCGCACAAAGTGGGCAATATGTTTCCTTTTCCTGTACCTGTATGTCATGAGGCAAATCCTTGCACTACAACGTCGTACCTTTATGGTCAAATTATTTATCAGAATTATCATGATCTTAAGATCACTTGATGCAAAGCCGTCACAGCTATGACAGAATAATGCACAAGTACCACTTCTGCTTTTGATATAAAATATAACATTATATATGATATTGTTTTACAGGTGGTGAGCTTCTCATTGTCGAGAAGCTGTTGAATGAAGACAAACTGGGACCAGATATGGCTATCTTTTTGGACATGGAAATGATGGCCTGTGGTACGCAGGAAAGAACTCTCTCCGAATATGCAGCTCTCCTGAGGCCTATGGGTTTTGATGTAGTCAAAGTGGAAAAACAAGAAGGAAACAACTACTGCGACTTCATTCTTGCAACTAAAGTCAAGGACATACCATGACAAGCTTTGCTAAATTCGCAGATTACTTACTTGCACTCTGTTCAATGAAGTGCTTGAAGTGTTAGAAGCATAGGTTTTAGTTAAATTCAAGGGTTTGCGTTTGGGGCTCCCCCTCCCCCCGCCCGTTTATGGGAGTTGATGGCTACCAGTGGGTAATTAACTTCCCTTGCCATCTCATTCATATATAGTAATGAGCTTTAACACGTCATGCTATCCTGTTCTTTACCACTGGTGTTTAACAAAACCAATTCATGATAATGCTATGTTAATGATAGAAGATCCTTCAATTAATCTATATTCCTATGGAGTACTTGGGCTATATATTCTCCCATGGACAGATTTGATTCTGCAAGAAACTGACGGTGGTGCCAGGTAATGTGTGGTCAATATGTCTATTGACAGCTGCTGTTATATTGCTATAGAAACACATTAAGTAACAGTATGCCAAAACCGTAAGCGCCAAATGCATCAGACTTCTGTATGAGAGAAAGTTGTAAATGGCAAACAGTTACTCTATGACTTTCTAGCATTTTAACCTCTCAAAACTTCCATATTAACAGAAAGTCGACCTGCGTGTTTTCACTGAAGTCATGTATGCAAATCTATTTTTCAATGTACAAAACGTAAAATGCAAAATGATGGGGAAAAACATTTGCCATACTATGTTCAATTTGTTTGCGGTATAAGGTATAAATAGAAAGAATAAAGTTTTCGCAGACACACAGAACTTTGTCTTTGGTTTCAGCATGGCTAACAGACGCAGGTCTCAAACTATATGTGGTAAATGAATTTGTTTTACCCCAATCTTGTTTTTTCAAGGAATAAAACACACACAGAATGGAGCTGAGGTACTCTCTTGTGGGGAGCACTCCAGAAAATATACATTCAACAAAAATAAATGTGACACATTTTAAACACATCACGTACCTTAGTTCCTCAAGGTGTGCAGATACTGTCATAACACTGTCAACGGTACTTCAAGCTAATGGATAGAAGTGAACAGTCAGGAATCTCTCGGCAAAAACTGCTCAACCCCTCGAGAGGTCTGATTTTGTCATTACCACAATGCGGTCAAGATACCGCTTTCTGTTGAGACCATTCCATGACTCGGCATATACAACACGCTTTTCCTTTTTAGTTCTGCTGACCAAAGGTCGCCGTTCTTATGCGACCGCTCATGTCTGTCCGTCCGTCCATCTGTAAACTGTTGTTCGTTAGCGTAATACCGTCTACAGTTTTTTAGTTAGCCCAATATAACTTTCAGGACTTACAGGGTGTATGGAAATTTAGGTCCCTTTTGATATTAGTGGTGCCACCTACAATATTACGTGATATAGGGGTCAAAATGTGAAAATCTTGTGAACACCCTAGCATCTTGAATTTTTGGTGGATCTCCGCCAAATTTGGTGGGATTGTGCGGTTGTACAAAACTTAGATGGATAACATTACCAGCATCGTCTTCTATAATTTGACGGCAAATATGAGCTAAAATGTGTTTTAACATGTTTTTCCATATATTTTGCGTATTTTAATTTCGTGCATCATGACTTGTCGATACATAACCTTTAATTATGTCAATGAATTTTGGCGCATCTTATTTTGGCGCATCTCATTTTGGCGCATCCAGTACTAGGGCGAAAAAAAACGGATCCATTAAGGCTGTCTGTCAATAGAGTTTCATCTTGCTCTTCCTCATCTTTTGGAATAGTGGTATCCATTATGTCTTATTCCCCTCTTTCACATGGAAATAAACTAATCTTTTCACAGTTTGAAGCAATCATAATGAACCACATATTCCTTCTTGTGCCCTTTGATCTAATATAAAATAGCAGATCGTGCTTTGGGCAACAGGTATGGACCAGTATATTTTAATAGAATAGACGAACTAGAAAAAATCATGGGAACAAGAAGCCGGAAGGCAAGAGGAGTAAGCGAAAAAAGGTGGATGTTGTGGCAGAATAGTTACCTTCCACTGAGGTACAATCGCTGCCTTATGCTCCAGAGCCTGTGAATCCAGCACAAACTAGGTTAACGAGCTGAAGGCATTTCACTCTTACCAACAGTCATCCTGGACTAGCAGGTGGCAGGGACGCCAATCCTTGAACTTTTCACAACAAACACTGGACAAAACATTCAATTCTAATAGAATGACACGGTGTCTGTTGCCAAGTGTACACCGATTAATTCTATGTCAAATTTCCAGTTGGCCCCCTTGCACACCTTCTTAAGTCGCTCAAATTCAATACCATTACAGCCGAGCATCTCCAAATGTTACAAATAAAACACTTTAGCATTTGATAGGACAATGTTCGTTCACACTACAACAATAAAAGTGAAGGATGATCATGACAATATAACCGTAAATCCAAATTACGCAAACTAGAACCTCATGATATCCAATTACTGGGGCCACAGGTTCCAAAACATAGCCCACCAGTGGGACAAGGTATTAAGCACCCGTCCGTATAAAAAGAATAAGTGACAGCTATGCGCTTGCTATAAAGTGCAAAATTACATCGAGTGATGTTGTTAACGCTAACGTTAAACGTGAATGCGACCGTACACCATTTTACCAGGCATCAGTCCATCCATGTCTATCGGGATACCTCGATCTATAAATCCATCTAACCCCCTACATACATACATGTTTACATACATATATACATACATACATACATACATACATACATACATACATACATACATACATACACACACACACACACACACATACATACATACATACATACATACATACATACATACATACATCACGCTCTACTTACGTGCACCCGTCCACCTATCTGTATCTGGACGCGTCGACCTATGCATCCACGCATACATTAATACACACTAAAAGTAAACTGACTTCAATATAAAATTCTTCAAATTTTGCTTTTACGTTTAGTGGTATATTTACAGTAAACGGTGTGACAAGTAACCTTAAATGCATATGCAACTATCCACTCTACTGCAATGCACTCGCCCACCCATCTGTATCTACATACGTCAATCCATGTATCCGGACATCCATTAACTCATACGCATATATATATATATATATATATATATATATATATATATATATATATATATATATATATATATATATATATATATATATATATATATTTATACATACATATATGCATACATACATACATACATACATACATACATACATACATACATACATGCATGCATGCATGCATGCATGCATACATACATACATATCATAACACACTCAGTTCAATACTACATGTAAACTTGTCTTTGTTCGTCTGATATCAGAAATATAAGATTCCCAGCTCACATTTTTGTGGGTGGGTCACATGAAATATCTCCCTGTTTTGGTCAAATTTATGGCCAAACCTGCATAGACGTCCAAAGAGGACTTGGGCATCTCCCATGAAATACCTCCAAGTTTTGACTAAATTCATGGCTCCACTTGGGTAAATGTACAAAGAGGAATGAGGATAAAGATATCTTCTGTTTGTAATGGCTGCTCATTATTTCTCGCAGGTTCACTTTTATGTGCTATCTGTTATATAATATTTACTTTTTGCAACAATAGTAGTGATCCAGAAGCCAATATGCTGAACACTTTCGAAATGAAGATAGCTGGTTATGCTTTGTTATGTTTTAGCCCTTCAATCCACAGAAAGCAGACATTTTGCTTAGCAAAACGAACGCATTTGATAGCTATTATAAGTCAAAACGAATAGCCCACCAATTATGAAATTAAATAAGGTGCTTTTTCTTGAAAATGCAATTAGTTAATTATTTGACGAATGGGCTAAACTAGCTCTGCAAACTGATGAACTGTTCTAGGAGCGTATACACACATACATTGATGAACAAATACATACATACATTACTTGTGCGTATTTATCGTAATAGATAGGCATTTACATTTAACCGCAGATATTTACATTTAACATCATCCCTTTTGTTTTCATTCAAGGACGTTGTCCATGGCTGCTTTCAGATTTAAACTGTTTACATTTTGCTGCGCCTTTACATTTAACAGCCTAACAACCAAAGTTAAATGTACACTTACATTCAACGGCGGTTTCAGCTGTTACGCTCTAACAACTGTACTTCCTACCGCACGTATATGAGTTTATGTGCAACATATCTTCCAGAGATATGCTGCCAGACACACGAATAGTGATAGGTTCTTGGGCACTGGGACCTTGAAAACAGGTTAAGGTTTAAGACAATATACAGCGCACATGCCCGTGGTATGATGCATTTCTGGCAAAAATTTCATTATTCTATCTCTAAGGGTTCTAGAGGTATGCTACCAGACACAAGAAAAGGGATATGGTCTTGGGCCCCGTGACCTTGAAAATAGGTCAACGTCAAAAACTATGAACAGCGCCCATGCCCGTGGTATGATGATATTTGGTGTAAATTTCATAATTCTACCTCGTAGGGTTCTAGAGATATGCTCTCGGAGTGACGGACGCACAGACAGACGGCCCCCTATCCTCACTAATTCTATGTACCCCAATGCCACCTTCGGTGGCGGGGTAAAAAAACAACAAGGGAGAGCAAGGGTATAATGTTAAGCATCTCGGTAAAAATCAGTGAATGTAAAAAGCAAAATGCCCTGCATATTCCAGGCACGGAGGTACTGAATACTAACGCAGTTTTATCAAGCAGGTGAATTTTTTTGTGACAAGTTCCCTGTGATATTACACAATTACCATATTAGGGCGTCATCCAATTAAAACATATGTTTGTCAATGCCGACCAAAGACAAATTGAATGTACTTGGTATATAAAAAGATGGGGGCGGTGCGAAGAGCCAGTCTTCAGATGGCCTGGGCACTGTGATTGATTGAGTTTCTTCTGCATCCAAGGTTTAGGTGTCGGCCCCCAAAAGTCGATATGACATTTCGAGAGGAGTCCCGTCTGAAGACAAACGGCAAGGGATTTTTATATGTATTACATGCCTTTTGGGTCGGATCGGGATTCAACCATTGACCCCCGGCACATGAAGCGGGTATGTTATTACGCCACCACAACATACGATTCCTTCTGGTTTGTGGAACCCCATAATTTGTGAGAATCAGCCACCTTAGTATATGTTTTTTTGTTTTGTTTCCAGATGTAGTCTGTAGCAGCTCTTGATTGCAATCTCTGAACAACGATCAACTTATTAAAACAACATAGCAATCCCAAACCAATATTACTAATTCACGGTGCTAAATTTCGTTTCTGGCTGCAATATGATATCTGTGATTTCATCTGCAATATTATATCTGTGATCTCATCGAACACCTCAACACTCTGCCCAATTTGCAAGGGGTGGTTTCTTGGGATCCCTTTTAAATAGACACTAAAATTCGCATTCAAAATCAATTAATTTCATTGGATGGAAAAGAACATGTGAGCGACATGGATTTGCCTGGATGATGCAAAACAAAATAAAGCCATTTTCCTCCACGAGATTCTAAAGAGCAAAAACGCCCGGATGTGATAGTATACGGTATACGCGCCTAAGGCTGACACACATCGAGTTTAGTACCTCATGAGCTCAAATGTTTCCTCTAAGATTTTGCAATTATTCTTGCAAGTCTAAATGATATTAGGCAGAGAATAACCCTGGTGGTTCTGTAGGATTTTCCGTTCAGAAAAAAATAAAATAAAAAGCAAAATAAATTATTCTACAAACCTGCAGCCCTATTTGAGTCCAAAACTGCTTATCCACAGACGACATAATTCTCCTTTCTTTTCATATGACATCACGTGAATTTGAAGACCAACTTGTGTAAATGGGTTTTCAAAATATTTGTACTACTCATGTTACAAGAGAATTTACAACAGTTGTGTCACACATGCAGCACAGCACGAAATTTTCAAGCACAGGTTCCAAATACACAAAGACACATACAAATTTTGACTTTGTAAGCCACCAATTTAAAGCACGTATCCCGATTATTACCACCGTCCCCGTAATTCCACAAGATGACACTCACAAAGGCAGCAACCAAGCAAAGCGTCTTTTGCTCTAAATGACCAGTATCCAGAATCTAAACAGGAAAACAACTTTCACTGTTTTGAACATAAAACTGCAGACATTTTTTTATGCTTGAGAATATAAAATAAAACGGTTATTTTTAACATTTTGCCAGAAAATTAACAACAAATATATGACTGATGTAAGATATTTATATAGTTATAAATGACAGTGTTCTGATGCACTTCGTGACTGAAGGTCGTATGCATTGACCGTGACTAAGCCCCCTGCCTGGCGGGTAAGCTACGCGCAGTCATTCACAGAGTGACCAGCGGAGAGTTTTGACGTGTTTTCACCAGCTGAATGTATATTACCATAAAATTGGCTTTTATCTGCAGTTTGCTTATGTCGCTGATAAACTGTAGTGCTTGCCTCCAAAAACACGAAAGACCTGGTGGGATATACTGTAAAATGAGTGGAAAACAACACGAATCGGCTTCTATGGATCAGTCTGGTGGACAAGGTGAGCCACTCTTTACACCCCAAGGACATTCCGCCAAGGGACAGTGCTGACTACCTGGACTTTGTAGAGAATCATGTAAAACAGCAACAGGACTTGTTAGATGGCCTTCGTCGCAAACGGGACATCGACATTGCCGAACGTAAGTTGAGAACTTTAAACCTGGGCATTGCAAAAGCCACGGAGAAAGACATTAAACCTATGATTTCCTAATTGGCGCCTCAAGCTGAGTCACGTGATAACCAGTCAACGAGTACATTTCACCTTTTTGCTTGCTTGGTGGACGTTGAAAATGATGCTGCAAAAGCAAAGATCCGTAAGTTGAAATCTGAGTCCTATATAAATGGTGTATATCAACCGGAAAAAAATGTCTTATCGTGAATTGGTCCATGGCATGGTGGGGGTACTACAGCACATAGCAAGCTCGGGATGGGACGTTTCAGGCACAGGGAGACTGTAAAATTGTGTTCGGCCTTCACTCTGGCCCCTATGGATAAATGACAAGGGACACAACTATGGTGACCCTGGCTTTCCGAATCTGTACTTGTCTGTTGAAAGGTGCCTAATAAAGTCCAAATATCCCATGTAACGTGGCATACCATACGTCTCTGTGTTCCTTGTTACTTATTCTCTTAGATACTCGTAACTTTCAGCTTCCTACCTCCTGTTTTACACACGTAACTGCATTCCGAAAACCAAAAATACGATTTGCTTCAACCTCCTCTTCGCCGGGCACTTCCGATTACAGTCATGTATTGGGGGGGGGGGGGAAATGTGAAACCCGCTGCAACGAGATTCAGAATCAACTGGAAATTTTGAAGGGAACCTTCGCTGTTAGCGTCACGTGGCTGATATTCTCGGTAAGACGGCGTGTCTTTCGTTGCAGCGGGTTTCACATTTCCTCCAATACATGACTGTAATCGGAGGTATCACAATTAAAATAAATGGTCTGTTCTCGACACACCAGCATGGATTTTTACATGGTAGATCTACAATAACACAGCTGTTAGAAACGATAGATAAATGGACAGCATGGCTTGAAGATGGAAACCCAATTGATGTTATTCACTTGATTTTTCAAAAGGCGTTTGTTTCTGTACCAATACATCGTCTACTGCTGAAAGTAAAAAGTTATGGCATCACTGGAAACCGACATAAGGGGATTGAATCTTTTTTAACAGGAAGGCAACAGAGAGTAAATATATACGGAAGCAAGTCTAATTGGAAGGATGTTATCATTGGAGTTCCACGGGGTAGTGTCCTGGGACCCACCTTGTTCTTAATATTCATAAAGGACATGTCTGAAGTTGTTAATGCATTTATTCAGTTATTTGCTGATGATGCCAAATTATTTAAGCCAGTTCCAACAGTCACTGATTGCGAAGAAACGCAACTAGATGTCAGACAACTAGAAAATTGGGCAGACGATTGGCAACTTAATTTTCATCCACATAAGTGCACAGTGTTGAGGCTAGGGAAAAATCATCCAGACGTCCAATATAAAATGTTCGATTCTGGTCAAGAAGTGCCTCTAGACATAAAATCTTCGGAAAAAGGCCTAGGAGTCTGGATAGACAAGGACTTGAACTTTGAGCTACATATTACAGAAAGGGTGAAGAAAGCAAACAGAATAACTGGACTTATGTGGAGATCATTTGAACATATTAACAAGGAAGTTTTTAAATCATTGTTTACATCCATGATCAGGCAACATTTAGAATATGGTGCTCCCATATGGTCTCCACATTTATGGAAAATGGCTGACTTAATTGCATCTGTACAAAGGAGGGCCACCAAGAGAGTCCCTAATATGAGTAATTTGACTTATGTGGAAAGACTGAAACGACTGAAAATGCGATCATTATTGAAGATTACGAGGAGACCTTATTAACATGTACAAATATGTTCATGGTTATTATGAAACAGCCAAATGTTTACCTCCTTTCAATGTGAAAGCTATATCCAGAGGCCATAACCTAAGATTAACCAAGATCCGATCAAACTCAAACATAAGGATGTTTTTTTTTTCAGCAATAGAGTCGTGGATTGGTGGAACTTACTCCCCAGTAATGTAGTAAATGCACCAAGTGTAAACAGTTTTAAAGTAACAATTGAAAATTATTTTAAAGACCACCCTGTTATGTATGATTACAGGGCATTGGACTATCCACACCGAACTCAGATTTCTGTATATTAATGAGCAGCTTACAGTGGAAATTTTTTTTATTTTTTCTACCTAGCTGAAATAAATCTGTTATCTGTCAAGAACAGCTCCTTGCATATTCAGCCGGTTGACAGATGCTGTAGCACGTATAATATGAGCAAAGGTATTCATTTGTTACAATTATATGGACGATGTTTTGACAATGGGTAATTCATACATCGAATGTTTACATGCTCAGCATGAATTAATCAAGTTACTGAGACCTCTTCGTTTTTACATCGCTTGGGCAAAGCTGTCAAGCCCGAGCAAAGTATGCAGATATCTCGGTATAGACATTGACACAGTGAATATGCAACTGCGCTTACCGGATGATAAAATAACAAAGTTTAAACAGGAACTGTTGTTTTGGGAGCGCAAACGTTATGCCACTAAAAGACAAGTTCAAAAGCTCTGTGGCATATTGGGTCACTGCTGCAAGGTGGTTCGTAGTGGGCGCATTTACATGCATTTTATGCTTGACTTTCTTCGTGCATTTAAAGAAAGGAAAAGGTTGCGCCTTCCTCCCACCTTTTACAGTGATTTAAGTTGGTGGCGCGAGTTTGCTGTATTGTTTAATGGACATGCTGATATTATGGACACCTGCGCACGCACATGCGAGATTTACACCGACTCGTCACTACCAGGTTTTGGATGTATTTACAAAGACAACTACATTAAAGGATACTTCGCTGCAGAAATATTAAAATCGATATTTTGGATGTGTGTAAAACACAATACCTACCTGTCTCCAAGTTTTATTCCGTCAACTTTAAACTCACAAGCTGATGCGTTGTCACGTGACTTGGTTATTATTTAATTTTGTTTTTCAGGTGCTTTGGACCAAAGACTTGAGAGCGTCCAACGCCAAGCATTATCATTAGCCACTAGGCGTACAAGTCTCAATGGAACCAGTATTCTAGCTTCTGTGATGATCATAAGTTGGACCCGTTTCCAATTGATCCAAGTAATGTATGCCGATTTTTTAGTTTTTGCATCAAACAAAGTTTCCTTTGTGACTGAATAACTTCGTTTCCGCGTTAAACTTTCTGGCTAAGCTAAACAGAGAATCTATGGATTTACGTCAGGACTATAGAGTAGAGCTCACTTTAATGGGCTTAAAGAGAATAT
>CAXHWN010000716.1:0-71973 GCA_964020975.1 Hermodice carunculata | reverse complement strand
TGTGCAATGGTCAACAACCCCCTCGTAGAAGTTGAAAAGACATCTCTATCTATTATAGTGTTGAAGATATTCAAGATTGAAAATTTTGAATGCTGCTAATTAGCATAATTTAAATTCGTACAACTTTTGTTTCAGATTCATTAGATGCACAATGGTCAACAACCCCCTAGTAGAAGTTGAAAAGACATCTCTATCTATTATAGTGTTGAAGATATTCAAGATTGAAAATTTCGAATGCAGCTAATTAGCATAATTTGAATTGCTACAACTTTTGCTTTAGATACATTAGATGCGCGATGGTCAATAACCCCCTAGTAGAAGTTGAAATGACATCTCTATCTATTATACTTTTGAAAACATTCAAGATTTAAAATTTCAAATACCCCTATTTTGCATAATTTTAAACATCTTCAACTCTTTGTATAAAACGATCAAACTCCTTGTATGGAGGTACAATCATGCCAAGTTTGGAGTTTCTATGTATAATAGTGTTCGAGAAAAGTGTCGGACAAATTTGCTGGTAAAGAAAGAAAGAAAGAAAGAAAGAAAGAAGGAAGGAAGGAAGGAAGGAAGGAAGGAAGGAAGGAAGGAAGGAAGGAAGGAAGGAAGGAAGGAAGGAAGGAAGGAAGGAGAAGGAAGGAAGGAAGGAAGGAAGGAAGGAAGGAAGGAAGGAAGGAAGGAAGGAAGGAAGGAAGGAAGGAAGGAAGGAAGGAAGGAAGGAAGGAAGGAAGGAAGGAAGAAAGAAAGAAAGAAAGAAAGAAAGAAAGAAAGAAAGAAAGAAAGGAAGAATTTCAGGAAAAACAAAAAAGTATGTGTTGACACACACACTTTAAATATAAAATGGGACTTCTCCAGTGTGAGCATTACCTAAAAATGTCAGTTCAACAGCTTGAAATTACCAGTTGTTGACAGTGGTGGGCCCCAGAATTGGGATATTTTATCAGACATTGAAGTCGCCCCCAGGCTATAAATTAAGTGGCACCACTGGGCACAGCAGTCAAGAGGCCCGCTGAACAAAAGATGGAGCTTAGCAGAGAAGCTTGCCCCGATAGTATACTGAACCCCAATGAAAAGTATCCACATAAAAAAATTAACACATTAATTTTGTAAGTTACTAAGTACTGTGTGTGCATATATGCATGGTTTGGAGCCTACATCAGGGTCATTCAGGACAACTTTTTAACTTTTGCTGGGTTGTTACATAATGCATGTGACTTTTGTGCACCGAATATGGCTTCTGACCACCACTCCTATTGGATGGCTAAAATGACCTGATGTTTTCAGTGGCTTTAAAAAGGGATGTTCAGCCAAGAAAAAAGCCAGTGGTCTCAGGTGTGTTGAGGCGATCATGCCGCGTCTGAGCCAAGGTCAAAGACACCATGCTTTGGGGCTTGCAGAGGGTGGAGTCCCAATCACTCAAATCGCACAAAGAATGGGGTGTACTCGGCGCACCATCCAACGACTAATTGAACGGCAACAAGAAACTGGATCCGTAGATGATCGGCCTAGGCCTGGCCGAGAAAGAGTGACAACACCTGGCCAAGACCGTCACATCCGGCTGATGCACCTGCGAGACCGTTTCCGTACAGCAGCCCAAACAGCCCGTGAGACTCAAGGGGTGAATCACCGTCCTGTCAGTAGTTCTACTGTGGAGAGGCGACTGAGGAGCAGTGGCCTAACAGCCAGAAGACCTTACAGGGGTAACCTGCTGACCCAACCCAGAAGAGAAAGACGACTGCAGTGGTGTAGAGCACACTCCAGGTGGACTCGCCAGCAGTGGAATACCATCCTTTTTACTGACGAGTCCCGTTTTTGTGTCAGCAGAGCAGATGGCAGAGAACGTGTGTGGCGCCGGACTGGGGAGAGATATGCAGATGCCTGTGTCCGTCAGGCAGATCGATGGGGTGGACCCTCTGTCATGGTGTGGGCAGGCATCAGCAACCGCTACCGGACACCCCTAGTGGTCATTCAAGGGATCCTCAATGCTAGGCGGTACATTGATGAGGTGCTGGAGCCGCACATGGTCCCATTTATGGAGCAGCATCAAGATCTGGCGATCTTTCAGCAGGACAATGCACGTGCACACTCTGCAAGATTAACAATGAACTTTCTCAATGAGAACAACATCAATGTCATGGAATGGCCAGCGTTCTCACCCGATCTGAGCCCTATTGAACATTTGTGGGATCAGTTAGGCCAAGGTATTCAACGGAGGACACCTAGGCCTACTACCCGAAACCAGCTGATCCAAGCTCTGCAGGAAGAATGGAATAATGTTCCCCAACACAGAATTCAAACCCTGGTCAGCAGTATGCGCCGCAGATGTATAGCATGTGTTGATGCTCGAGGTGGCCACATCCCATATTGAACAGAAAAATTTGTGTGACTTTCAATTAGGGCAGTTAATGACATTTTTTGCCTGTAAGTGACGTTAATGTCGGTAGAGCGTGACATTATTTTTACGCCAGAAAAGTGAATGCTTTGTTAAGTTCTAAGCACGTCTAGGTATGAAATGTTTCAAGTATAAACAATAAAATACTTCAAAATTGGCATGTGGATACTTTTCATTGGGGTTCAGTATAGATACAGGTTCAAACATACCAGCGAGTTGTTTTACATAAGTGGTAATCCTTCAAACACTGAATTCATTAAAGTAGCCCTGTGACCTTGGAAATGAGGTCAAGGTCATTTTTACACATTCGACCTTATGATTAGCAAGTTCAAAGTTGGTGTACAAGCATTAGAAATTTACCTTCTTGGTTTTCCAATTGAAGAGACTCATACCTCTTACATGTTAACATCCAGAAGTTACACTTTTCCTGTCAAACTTTTTCATTTACCTTAACTCACAGAAGATATGAGGCATTATTTTTTTCATTGTTCTAAATACACAATTCCTCGCTCTAAACTAGATACTGCTATATCACAGTATGCTCCCTTTACATTACAAACAGTTCTTTATGGGTCCCCTAACTGTTCTTTTATTAAAAATATCGAAATATTTTCATCCGTTCATAACTTCATCTCCGCCACTCAACGTTTCGACCCCTCTGGTGTTGGCTAATAAATTTTTCTATTTTTGTTCTGTTTTTGCTATATGGTACAACCAATTTATCCCCGGTCCAAACTGCAGATAAAATGACATCCTAATATTACCAGTACAATACAACCTTATGCCCCACTGTATGTCTCGTCCGTGCTTGTCCTCTTCTCTCTGTACCTGTACGTCTTGTACGTCCTGTATTGTCCTGTGATCATCTTCTTCTGCGAGAGGGATTTATATAGGGCCACGCCCTCTTTCCCAATTGCATATAATTTTCATATGTATTATATTGTGTACTTTGTCAAAATAAAATACGTTTAAATCAACTCACAGTTGGATCAAAGAAAACTCTCGCTTTCCCATACATTGGTTGTGTGCGTACCTTCCTTACTCTCCTACCTGTATTTCTCAAATACCTAGCACTTGCATCAGGCCATGTTTACTGTTTCTACCTACACCCAGTTGTGGATAACCTTCTTCATGATTGGTAACACTGTTTCCAGTTGGTCAATAACACGGATAGCACACAAAATGGCAAAATCTGGCCAGAAATTTCAGTCTAACTCAACAAATTATCCTGTCCTGTCAAAGATAATATGTTAAAAATAAAATCTGCCAAAGGGTGTCAATTACAGACTATGTTCATGGCACTAATTAGATTGGGGGGGGGGGGGGTAGGGTCAAACCATAAAAGGCTACAACTCTCCACAAGCACTGTCTGATACTGTCATCCAAAGATCCTTTAGACCTCAGTTGAAATCTTTCAGCTACTAACTGTGACCAGAGCCATAAAAATATACTTCTCAGACACTTCAGAATCATACTTGGCAGCAAAAGGTAGCATCTAAGAAAGTCAATTTTATGCTATCGGGATTCGTAAAGTGCACACTAGTATATATATGTCAAGGTCTAAAGAGGAGACTCTTTGCCTGATTTCCATAGGAAGCAAAATACTGTTTCACTGTACATACCCGGGAGTAGCAAATGCTGAGGTCTCTGTGGCCACAGCAATGTCACAGCTGGCTACCAACTGACAACCTGCTGCTGTGGCAAGACCTACAATAGAAAATAATAACATCAAAAATACAGTAAAACCTGTTTTGAGAGATCACCCCTCAAACAGACCCAAAAGTGGTCACATAAAGCAGGTGGTCTCCCAAAGGAAGCCTGGCTCTTGTACCATCAGGCCAACAAATAAACTCTAGTTTGAATTTCCATTCATAATTCAGATTCACACATGCATGTTTCTACAATTAATACTCTATTCCATCTTGCAGTCATGTTTTTTTTTTTATATATATATATTTATTGATATTATAAGCATATTTTGTTTTTGTAAACTGACTTTATCAGAATAGTTCTACCTGTACAAAATTGGTGGATCTTACTTATCTAAATGATTGGGGTATTTGTGGCGGGGCTTTTGGGTGGTCACCGGTCAGGTTCTGCAGGTGGTCTCCCAAAAGAGGTAAATTGTAACTAGAATGTGTTTTTGCAGAAGAAAAGTGGTTACAAAAGGCAGATGGTCTCCAAAAGGTGGCATCTCTCAAAACAGGTTTTACTCTAGTTCAAATCACTTGTATTCTGCTAACAGGGCAAGACGGTAAAAATCCAGCTGACAGTTTTAGAGGAGTGAAAAATGTGCATGGTGGATGGAGTGGAAAATCACAAACCATGAGATATACTCAGCCAACTGACAAGTCATCCTAGTTAAAATTTAATGAACTGTGCATTTGTCTGTTTATAATTTACAGCATTTTGCTTCAACGCCATATATGATCAACTGTGACTTGTTTTGATGTTACATCCTAAAAATACCTGGATTTACGAGCTCTGGCACATCTTTTTCACACCTTTGTGCAGTTTTTCTTTGTTCAGTTTTGGAGATTTAAGTATTCCCAACAGCACATGTCCTGTGACCATGTAATGATGGCAGAGAACACCTCAGCTTAAGATACAGGAACAACCAAAGCTGTTATTATAATGATATACGCCAACTTGTGGCAATTAACATACACATGTATGCAAATATGCAAATGTAGGCAGTCTGGGCTTCACATGTAAGTAGAGCAATGACCAGGTCATCATGGGTCCCTTAACCCTTTCCCCCTTGAATTAAGACTGAGTCAGCAGCTTTCCTCGGCATGGGTTGGGCACTAAGTGCCCAACCCATGCTGAGGAAAGCTGTTGACCTGGGTCATGTTGTCTTGACTAGTCTCATCTTCAATTCTCAGTCAAATTGTTTTTCATTGCTGTTGAAATCAGTTGAAAACACTGAAGCAGACGACATTTGACCACCAGCCGGTTTTGGCCGGTTTAAGGGGGAAAGGGTTAAGCACCTGATTTTTATTGCCATGGGATATTTACCTTGACGTCACCCAATTGCGATGATCCCCAGTGAAATCAAACCATGGTACATATTCTGAGCAGCGTTTGAACTTGTGTCAAATCATTCTTCAGTTATCACATGGAAACCAATTAATTTTGTTCAAATTGATGTGTGACTTTGACCTCGAGGTCACGGTCACCCATAAAGAATCAGAAGCAAGATCCTACCTACATGTAGGTGCACAATGTGACAACATTTGAACAAAACTGGACAAGTACTTCTAAAGTTATCATCCAGAAACAAAATACGGATTGACTGATGTACCACCTGATCACTACATGATACCCACATCAGAGATGTGGGGCCCTTATTATTTTATAAATCCTGTACTAAAATTCTTACCTTGACTTCATGATATTTTCTACAAAAAGGTCAATACTATTTCCAAAATTGCAAGATTTTGCAACTTCCCTGTCATGGCAGGGTGAAGGAATTAGCATGTTTTGGATTGATGTTCTTGTGCTATAATACCTGACACATGCTCACCTCCAACTTGTGCAATCACTGGAACAGGAATGTCCTGCAAGTATATAGTAAATTCATGAAACTCTTTGAAAAAAAAATTAATAAAACATGAGGATTATAACAGTACTGTGCTCAGCTGACATTCCACAGGTGTTACAAGCATGGACTGATGATTCTGTACAAGTGCATGTCCTGTCTGTAGAATTATGCTGATTGCCCAGTCAAGTAAGCCGTTTCTGCCTTGTCAAAATTCCTGCATGCCTTTTCCAGTACAGTCAGGTGTTTTTGCCTTGTCAAGTACCTGCATATCTAGTTTATTAAGGTCAGCTGTTTTACCTTGTCAATTCAAGTACCCCTATTATGCTGCATATATAGTCTATTTAAAAAGTTATGTGTTTTTGCCTTGTCAAGTAATTGGACACCAAGTCTACTGAAGTCAGGTGTTTTTGCCTTGTCAGGCACCTATATGGCTAGTCTATAAAGTCAGCTGTTTTTGTCTTTGTCAAGTACATCTATATTTCATGTTCGGAACGAGCGGGACTCGAACCTGCAACCTTTGGCACCAGTCGCCTAGCTGAAATGGGAAACGCACATATCCACTCGACCAAATCCACATTCCTAAAAAGAATGGTTCAATGGAGGTAGTTATGTGCGAGTGCCATATCAACACGGTAATGCAGTATATTTACTGAGTCGGCATATATTTCCAGAATCGGGGACTTAAATCCACCAGCATTAAGGAAATGCCGAAAATATATATTTCATGTTCGGAACGAGCGGGACTCGAACCTGCAACCTTTGGCACCAGTCGCCTAGCTGAAATGGGAAACGCACATATCCACTCGACCAAATCCACATTCCTAAAAAGAATGGTTCAATGGAGGTAGTTATGTGCGAGTGCCATATCAACACGGTAATGCAGTATATTTACTGAGTCGGCATATATTTCCAGTTGTTTAGTTTGGTAAAGTCATGTGTTTTTGTCTTGCCAATTCAAGTACCTACAAGGCTAGTCTCTTAAAGTCAGGTATTTTGTCTGTCACGCACCTACATGGCTAGTCTATAAAGTCAGGTGTTTTTGCCTTGTCAATTCAAGTACCTACATGGCTAGTCTCTTGAAGTGAGGTGGTTTTTTTGCGTTGTCAATTCAACTGTCTACATGGCTAGTCTTTTAAAGTCAGGTGTTTTTGCCTAGTCCATTCAATTAATGATATACCTTGTCAATTAAAGTCAGGTGCTTTTGCCTTGCATGGCAACAGGTCATGCTCCATCTGTTGCAAGGGCACTTGGAGCATCACTTATCAGGCAATGCAAAAAATGCTGACCACAGCTAACACCACTTAACTCTTTCAAGGCCAACTGCGACTAGAGTTGAACTACTTAACTCATTCCATACTATGATGACTTGCCATGCAGTGCCCTTGTGGCAACTGCAGCATGACTCGCCAGGCAGTGCCAGAACCACTGACCTAAGACTATAGGCATGTTGGTACTTGAATGAAAGCTTTTTTCATGATGAATTTAAAATGCAATTGTCGTCTTAAATCTAGGTAAGAGGAACTGCTCTCAATCATAATAATGATGCTAGATTCATATTCCTTGTGAAAAGACCTTTGATTCAAATACCAGTATGCCTATAGTTCCAGAGAATATAAAGGCCCAAGTCAACAGCTTTCCTCAGCATGCTTTGTGCCATGCCCCCAAAGTGGGCCTAGGAAATCTGTTGACCGAGTCCAAAACCTGGCACTGAAAGAGTTGAATGAGAAAGGAATGGGGAAAACAAAATTCATGTTACATCAATATATTTATATTTCACCCTGTAGTTGGGACAAAAGCTGCTATGTTAAGATTTTAACCAGGTCAGCCTACCTGAACTAAAGTCATGACCTCTGTGCATCTTGCAAACACTTGCATGTGATAGTCACGTCCTTCTTTGGAGGTCTGGAAAAGATAAATTAAACAAGAACTTCTTGTGATTCTCCTTGATATTAACACTTGTCTCACCTTTCTAGATTGTCTGTAATTCTGACTCAATTTTATTTTCAACTCCACATTGTAACATGCAAGCAGTTTCAAAGACTGGAATACAACTCTTTAAAGTGTCAAACATCAACTTCTGGCAATTGAAACAAAGAGGGCTGTGTGAACAGCACATGCTCAACTGACCTAGACATTCATCACACTTGCAGCTCTGTGAACTTGGCAAAGGATCCAGGTCACCCATGTACTGAGTAAGTCTGACCTTTAAAGAAGAATACTAAGTAAACATGTGCAACATCAAGGTCCCAGTTCAAGTAGTTCTCAGGTTATAGTGGAGAGTAAAATTCATGTCTGTTGCACTGTGACCCCAGAAATGAGGTCAAGGTCACTCATGTACTGTCTAAGCATGACCGTCATAGAGAAACACACAGGTCCTAACTCGAAACAGATCTCAAGTTATCAAATGAACAGTAAATTTCGTGTCCGTTGTCCTGTGACCTTGGGAATGAGGTCCAGGTCCAAACATCACTGGAGCATGACCATTTGCACAAAGTAGGTAGACACTTATAAAGGGTATATCCCTACCAAGTTTGGCACAAATCTGGCCAAAATTATTTAAGTTATAACCATTATAAGAAATTCCCATGTTAAACTTTCTTATTAAAACTTTTTTAAAGATTTTCGAAAAAAAAATCATAAAAATTTAAAAATTCACTGGAGCGTGACCATTTGAACAAGCTTGGTAGAGACCCACCCAAGGTACATTACCACCAAATTTGAAGTAAATCTGACGGACAGTTTCTTCACAGAAGTCCAACACATAAATTACCATTAGAATGCCCATAGACTTGCATAGTAAGCAATGGAAAAGGTTCTTTTACCGATAAGTATCCAAATTGAAAAAAAAAACTTTAAAAATCAGGAATCCATAGCAGTGCTACCTAGTGAACATCTTAGCTTGACCCTTCCACAAGGAAATATCCACAAAGTTTCAACTTAATCTGAGAGACGGTTCTGGAGAAAGAAGTCACAAGTAACGAAAACACACAAAAATTTATAAAAAAATTTGAAAACATTGCAGCACCACCTGGTAAACAAATTCAGAACTAGGAGTCCCTAGGAGTGTTCTTATGTAATATCAAAGCAATTGAGTGAACGGTTTCAGAGAAGAAGATTCTTTAAGATATACCCAAAAAAAGACCCCCAAAAGATTCATAAAAATTCAAAAATCACTGAAGCATAACCATTTGAACAAACTTGAGACCCAGCCAAGGTACATCCCCACCAAGTTTGAAGAAAATCTGGCTGACAGTTTCGGAGAAGATGTTGAAAATGTGAATTGTGGATGGACGGACGGACAACTGATGGCTAGTCATAACATAAGCTCAGCTGACTGACAAGTCAGCTTAGATAAAAAAACCTCTTTTGGGAGAATTTTACTCTCAGAGGATATCACAAGCTGATGTTGTTCACAACATTTTTTCTTTCAATGTGACCCACATTTCTTGATGGCAATGATACACCACCATAATTTCAAATCAGGACTACACATGCATGGAAAAATTCACTGTTTGCTTGCAGACAAGTATCTCAATTTTCCCCACAGACATCACATTTACTTAAAGTATACATGTATTTCTCTAAAATATTCTTTGATTTTCGTGGGTTTTTTTTTTTTCTAAGTCAAATTCAAGTGTCTTCAAGTATCTTGAAATAACTAATAGACAATATATATATTTTTAAAGTTTGTATGAACCAAATTTTTTTTAACAAAGGAGCAGTTTAACTTGAGTATTAAGTGCCTGGTGATTTTTTCCTCATTACCAGTTCCTTGAGGTTATGTCCAGCTGAGAACACCGGGCCCTCAGCCTTGATGATTATGACTCTCAGATCATCCTTCTGCACATCTCGCTCAATGTCCGCTTTCAGGCTGTTCAACATAGCAAGGGACAGGGCATTCCTACAAAACGTCAAGTGTTTGGTATCAAGATAAGTTTTTCCTCATTGGAGCACTCTGGGAGTAAGCTACCTCTTCAGAGAAATGGTACACCCATACAAAATAAATGGATGAAAGAAGGAATTTTCACATACATGTACAAGGTTGTATGCAGAAGAGAATCCATGAAATTGTCATGAAGGTAACATGTTGCCTTCAGCTATTTACAGATTGTGTCCCCTTTTTGTTGTCACATTACATGTTTGTTGTCACAGAAAAATTGGAAAGATAAATTTGAAATTTAGTATAATACTTTCCCATGACAATGAGACCAAAATGTTTCATTGTGCAGAGTTGGTGGATCCAATGATATGTCCTTTGGAGCCCGAGTGTCTCTGGTTTTTATTCAGGTTAGGTGGGATGGGGATGTGTTCCAGGATATGGACCTTTAGGGTGAGGTCCTGGTGATCGGTTCTTGCAAAATGTCTGCCAACAGGTTGGTTATATAATTTTGTTTTCAAAGTGTTAAATTGAAAGTTGACGAGCACAAATACAAATGTTCTTCTGTTTTGTCAATTGGTAAATATTCGTGATTCGTTAACCCCTTTTCTTCTGGTAGGTTACTAAGTGATTTCAAATCAATGTTGCCTCATTCTGATCTCTTAGTTTTCTGCCGCAAAAATTTAAAAGTTCCATCCCACTGTTAGTCATGAGTTCATGAGGAGCTTTCCATGTTTGTCTCTGATAATGATAATTTTTGGACGGATCATTTTCACCTCATGTTTATCACGGACTGGACCACCGGTGTGTGCTAGATCGTTCTTGTGTGGTTCTGTTGACTTGATTTGTGGAAATACTTTACGAGCAAACATGGCCATGAGATCCAAGAGGGACTGATGGAGATCTCTCCAATTTCAAAACTATGCAAAATTGCACCATGGGTTCAGTGAGGATCAATTGTCGGAGACCTTTGAATCTAGACATGATGTTCAAAGTGCAGTTTGAGATAACTCTGTACATACTGCTAGTGGTCCAGACAATCCTAGTTGATCTCAGGTTGTTTCCAAGTCAAAGGACAGTTTTATGGAGCTGATTTAGATGACACTATTGCTGGTTTGGAATAGGAGAGGTCACAATTACCAATTATCTGTGTATTCAGCTGACTACACAATCCAATACACATATTTCTTCAGGGCAAGAGATGTGTATTCCCATTGGATTGCATGTTAAATTAACATCAAATTAAATGACTACTTTTAACGCTGCAAAAAAAATTAAATTTATGTGAACACATTAAACAGCTATGCACATAATTTTACCACACAAATTTTGTTGTTTCTGCAATAAGTGGTTTTAAAGTTATTAAGCTGTAAATTACAATGAAATGTAATGGGAATACACAACTCTAGCTCTGAATGACTGAAATGCCCTCTACAAGAGAGCAGCAGAAGCTTCTGTTCTTGCTCTCCCCTTTTGATTTATCTGAGATGTCAAAAACTGGAAAAAAATAATGACTTGAAAGCACAAATCACTCGGCTTTCTCATGATCAAGATCTTGGTAATCAGAATATAAACCTGAAGTCTTTGGAGGAAGTGTCACATGGGGATGTTGGTTAATATCCCCTTTGTTGATGTGACAGACATGTTCTCTTTATCTGCAGTGCCGGTGTCAACGAATATTTGGGCCCCCGAACGGATGGGCCCCCGGGCCCATCCATTCGCCGAACAGATGGGCCCCGGGCCCAAATATTCGGGCCCCCGGGGGCCCAAACGTTCTAGAATATTTGGGCCCCTTCCGAATATTTGGGCCCCCTTTCATATTTGATTTTTGTTACATGTATACTTCATGAGACATCTTAACCATTGTTGTAACATTGATAACGCTAATACATGTAGTGCAAAATAGCAAAATTGGTCATGTTACAATAGACTAAAGGTAAAAGGTGCTGGTCACAGTGTTTTGTCAGCTCAGCATGAGACTAGATTCAGTGCAAAATGTTTACTTTAAATTCTCATAGAAAATGGGAAATCTAACTTTGATGCAAGTATGTTCGGATCTGAGCATAACAGTTATAATTGGACCCGTAATTTACACGAATAGCTGAGCTAACCCAAACTACATTTACATGTACTTCTGTAAAATAACTATAAATGACTTTTAATTTCCAGTTATGTAGATAGCTGCTGGGGGGGGGGGGGGGGGGAGGGCACGTGCAGGCTTTTGATTCCAAAATGTTTGGGCCACTTGACCCCAGAACAGTATCTAAGTGCCTTCAGGTGGCTATAAATGGGAAAGGGGCCCTTTGAGTCCAGACTATTGGGCCCCCTTTTGTTATCTAAATGCACTGAAGCGGATCTTGAATATTTTGGCCCCCTATTTGTATGTAAGTGCCTTGCAGTGGATATATGTATGGGAAGGGGGCCCTTTGGTTCCAGATTATTTGGGCCCCCTATTTGTAAGTAAATGCCTTGCAGTGGACATAAATGGGGAGGGGGGCCTTTCGTTCCAGAATATTTGGGCCCCCTATTTGTAAGTAAATGCCTTGCAGTGGATATAAATGGGGAGGGGGGCCTTTCGTTCCAGAATATTTGGGCCCCCTATTTGTAAGTAAATGCCTTGCAGTGGATATAAATGGGGAGGGGGCCCTTTCGTTCCAGAATATTTGGGCCCCCTATTTGTAAGTAAATGCCTTGCAGTGGGCATAAACAGGGAGGGGGCCCTTTGGTTCCAGAATATTTGGGCCCCCCATTTATATGTGTCTTGAAGTGGATATATATGGGGAGGGGGGCCTTCGGTTCCAGACTATCGAGCCCCCTATTTGTATCCATCTTGAAGTAGATATAAATTGTATACATGTAACAGCAGATGGGGGTGGGGGACATTCTGAACAGAAAGCCCCCCCCCTTCTATTTATTATGCACATTACATATATATTACATCTTTATATATCCATTTCAGGACACATACAAATGGGGGGAGGCAAATATTTTGGAACAAAAGGGCACCCTCCCTATTTATTTCCCCGCAAAGCATTTACTTGCAAATAGGGGGCCCAAATATTCTGAAACTAAAGGACCCCCTCCCCATTTATATTCACTGCAAGGCATTTACTTCCAAATAGGGGGCCCAAATGATCTGAAACCAAAGGGCCCCCTCCCCATTTATATCCCCTGCAATGCTTTTACTTACAAATAGGGGGCCCAAATATTCTGGAACAACAGGGCCCTCTCCCATTTATTTATCATATGTTTGCACTTGCAGGACCCAAATACTTCAAATCTCCAGAAATTCAGATAACAAGGAATCGGGGAAATGGAGACACCTGAATCTATACATGTGGGGTAGATTTGTGCTAAAATATGTGTGCACAAATACATATATATATATATATATATATATATATATATATATATATATATGTATACATATATATATATGTAAATATATATATATATATGTATATATATATATATATATATATATATATATATATATATATATATATATAACTTGGTATATACTTGGAGGATTGTGAGATAATTCCTACAAGGTATATGCACCCCATTACATGTAAAATACACCAATATATACATGTATATATAGTGGCAAACATTAAGCCTTGCAAATTTATTTAATTGTGTGATTTACATTTTTTTATAAAATAATAACAAATTCTTTGAAAAATATTTCTTTTAGAGTTTGCAAAATATCATACAGGATGTATGTATAGAGTGTATTTGGCCAAAACTAAGTTATTCCAATTTCTATTAGGCGGGGGCCCAAATGTTCGTAGGGGGGCCCAAACGTTCGGCGAATGAATGGGCCCCCGGGGGCCCATCCGTTCGGGGGGCCCAAATATTCTCTGACACCGGCAGAAAGTCTTGCTCCAACACTCTGGGGGGTCACCAGTGAAACCACTTGTAGGTACCACTTTTCAAAGTGTAATAAACATTATTATTCTGACACCATAACCAGTTTAGGGCCAATAGGGGCCACAGGTAGGTACAAAAAGCACACTGAGTAACTAACATCAAACTTCCTAACAGTGTTCTCTGCAGGAGTCCCTTGTACAAGTTGTACCTGAGGAGGACCACGTGGAGGGGCCACCAGAGGAGACAGTGCAAAACTTTCTGGCGGCACTGTGCTCACATGTGGGCAGGACTATATGAAACTTGCTAAGAATGGAAATATTTTGTTGTAACAACTATGCAGATCAGATCAGTAGAACAAAAGTAAGGTAGTTCTGTGTCTAACATATATTGTGGCAAAGTGGCTGCGATCTTTGCATTAAAGTATATCCCAGAATGCAGCATTGATAACATTGTAACCTTCCCAGGCCGGTTTTAAAATTTTGACAGAAAAACCTCACTGAGCTATAATTAACATAATAACATACCACATTTGTAACAGTAAGTGAATACGACTGCATACAATCAACAAAACTATTTTAAACATTGTAATTTTAGTGATCAATTAAAATATTGATAAATGCCTGTAAGGACACTATATATATGTCATCACTGTTGCTTTACAGACTAATAGGCATGATACTTTTATAAGCTAATGTAACCTGTTCTTAACCCTTTCCCCCTTGAATTAAGACTGAGTCAACAGCTTTCCTTGGCATGGGTTGGGCACTTGGTGCCCAACCCATGCCAAGGAAAGCTGATGACCTGGGGCATGTGATCTTGATAAGTCTCATGTACATATCTCAGTCAAATTGTTCTTCATAACTATTGAAATTAGTTGAAAACACTGAAGCAGATGACATTTGACCACCAGCCATTTTTGATCGGTTTAAGGGGGAAAGGGTTAATGAGGTGGCTTCCATGATAGCAGCAGTTTTTCCTACCTAAATGGTTTGTGTTCTGACAACACTTAGATTTCCATGTTCTTTGTTTGCATTTATATGTATCATCTTGTCAATTCTATGTGCATTGTATAATTGTCAAGTAAATACCGTCTAAGTCTGAATTTGTTCATGCATGACTGTACGTGTATGTTTGCAAACAAAAATATGTATTTTTGTTCATATTATGCCTGTTGCAAAGTGTTACTTCCAATATAGAAAAATTCAGCTCCCAGGGAGCTTATTTTTCTCGTCATAATCCTGAACCCAGCTAAAGTCAAGTGGTAAACCTGGTCCAAGCATGGAGGGGTGATAAAATCACAATACGGGTAATGTGAAAAGAATTGTAAAACAACAGTGAGTGATCTGGTGCAAGATTGAATCACATAATACATTTTTTTTTTTTAGTTTTGGGTTCTATGCTTTCAAAATACATTCTTACCCCAGGAATTATAGATTTCTCCAATTTTTTTTTTCTTTCTTTCAATACCATATTGTAACAAAGACACATGACAGTGCCCCACTGCTGCATGTACCAAAGTACACCAGTGGCTTCTATAACCTTCCTCTGTAAGTAGCTAATTCTATGGTGTTTTGGAAGTTGTGCTTTACATCAAACCTTGTGTGTTACAGTGAAATCAATCTCCAAAGACCACCAGTAGCAATAACTGAATTATGGTCTCTCAAGACAGGTGGACTTTCATACAAGGTATAAATAACAGGAAAAGTACCTGGTAAAATATCTTGAAAAAATGTTTTGTCACTGCATATGGTGTTTCATTGGAATGGTCTCAGGTAGCACTGAACCAGGATGGATTTGCCTTGTGTTGGGGCGTTTTGCAATCCTTACCTAGTTTTGGGGTTGTTCAGGGTGATGGTTCTTATTCCATCCTGCTGCGATGAAAGAGTCAGTGAAGGGCTACCACTCTGCCCCAGGGCTCCTCCACATGTGTGAAACTGCTGCAGTCTGCCCAGTCTTGCTATCTGTGATAGATAAAAGTTTATAAGCAAAGCTGATGCTTCACTTCACCTTCAAAATTTCACTTGGTCAATTGCCCATCAAAAGGTCCATTTTCATATCACCTATGCAACAAGGTCCTGGCTCCTTTCCTGTAAGTATGACACAAGGATAAATGCAGGTTACATGCACAATCTTTCTGGTGCATAGTAAGAGCTTGCCAACACGATGTTGACAGGCCAACTTGGCAACTTGGGTTGAATGAAAAAAGAAAGTATAGCCTCATGTTTTACACAGATTGTGAAACAGACCCATTCCCTTTCCATGGCACACATGTTGGTGTATACTGTACTACATTGGTCAAATAAATGAATTGAATTGGTGTGTACGTCCTACCTGATTGTGACATGGAGAAAATGAGGGGACTCACAGAAAACCGCCATGCACACTCATAGTGGTACAAACTCTTTCCACTTACTCCCCAGGTGGAGCATCCAACCCTGGTTGAAGAGGTGAAAGGTGAGCATGTTGCCAATCAGCCAAGCTTACACCCCAATAGCAAACTAGAATAAACATTAACTGGTCAAATGATATGCATTATATTTGTGTCTTTTAGTCCAGAACCACTTCCTGATAGTCATTACCCTATTCCTTAGCCCTAACTGTTTACACTTCTTAAGCTACGCTGTCACTGTCCAACCTATATACATATGAAGTACTTTTGTCCATATTGCACACATTCTTTTGAAGAATTTTGACATAGGCTGTATTAGCCCAAATAAATTAAGGGTCTTCAGCGGGTAACTATTCAGAACATGTTTTGGAGCCTGTACCCATACATGTCTCTCTGAGTAGCGGCTCCTTGTCTAAGCTAAATATTCAACAAAAACAACCCACTTAATAATGAAAAAATATATGAACATGTCAAGTGATGCATTAGCTAAAAAAGTGAAGCTTTGTTTATAAATGCAGAGCTTCAATATGAATAAAGAATACCTGTCAAACTGAACACCAAGTACCAAATTTGTATAGTACAAGTTCAGATACTGACTTACCCCTGAATCTTCAGCTGTGGGTGAGTGGAATGGTTCCCCATTAATGCATTGATAACGTATCAGGGATTCATTGTAAATTTACTATGTCTGTTGCCTGTTAAAGTTTTATTGGGATTATGAGCATTTGTGATAAAACCAAGTGACCTCCGGCTGCCACTTCCTGGGGTTTATTGCAATTTCAGGATCATGCCACCATCCACATATTTTAGCCTCACTCACGATTTTTGCCTTTTTCTGCAACTCACCGCATTTTGTGACAATTTGATCGTAAAACATGTTTTTTTTCCCCCGTTCGCTAACTTGATCACGCTATGGCCCTATTGTACAAGTATAGTGTAACCTGGCATGCTTTTATCACTCACACGCACTATACTGCATAATCAGCAGAAGTGGTGGTTCCTTTGTGCCAAAGTGATGATTTTCAGTATTTCTTACCCCACATGGTTCTATTGTGGCTTAAACAGTGCCAGACTCAGAGGCACAGGGGTTGAATTCTTATCATGCCAAAATAGAAATCTCCTGTCTTCAGCAAATTACCCAATCACATTTCAGCCGCCCATTGGGCTGCTCAGTTCCTGGCAACTCCAAGATTCTCCAGCAGAGGGCACTCCCGCATCTGTACTGTGGTCTCATGGTCTGATGCCCATTTTTCTTCACTTTCAGTTTGTGTGCACTCACACATAATTGGGTGAGTGCCATCCTATGAATGATCTCTTGCATTTTCAATACTCAGGTAATTTCCATACCTACATTAAATTTTCTCTCTCTAGATGTGCATAGTTTACCTTTATGTGCAGATTCCTACCTATTCATGATTCCCAAAACTCAATACACCTATCTCTCAACTTAATTCTGATGTTATGAATTTTATGTTCATTGGACAGTTCCTATCAGTTAGTTTTCAGTTTTTCACAACATCACTATATATTGAAGAACCACTTCACACAATGATATGGACTCCGTCTTGGCATCTCATAATAATCCATTGTTTGTTTCTTGTGCTTTTTTTTTTTTTTTGTAATCTCAACACAGTCAAAATAATGAAAATATTGTTAACACCCAGCCAGGGATATCTTCTGAGTTCTTCCACTACACTCACAATAACAGCTACATTTATGTTTTTTCTATTTACCCCAACACATACTGCAAATCGCTGTAATTTTGATGAATTCTTACTTTTGCTGATGGCACAAAACAGTGAATATAAAAACACAGTGAAATAGTATTTTAACATTGTTTGAATAGGAACGCTGTCCAAAATAGTGAAATTAAAACTACTGTGAAATGTCACCAATACAAAAACTGTGAAAAATTATATATATGCAAAAATAAAGCAATTCACAGTATTTTTTGAAACTTTTAGGACATTTTTCATACACTGATCTTCTGGTTTCAGTTTGTGGTTCCAAGACAAACTTTTAATTTAAACACTCATAAAAGTGCTCTTCCGTGAACACTTATAAGGAGCCTTTGTTAAAAACAAAGTTATATTTCATGTGGTTGCCAATAGTGTAATGGGATATTTACATTTCTGAAACATTTTCTAGTAGAAATAGTGTTTGGCTACAAACATAAAAATTCAATCCACATAGAACTTTCTTATACATTGTCACTATCTTTGCTTTACCTAGCATATGCCCATTCACAGTTTCCATTGACTTTTCTGCAGCACCTATATCTACATCCACCACAGTAATGGAAGTACTGTTTTTTATTAGATTAAAAAGTTTAATTGCTTTGACTATTGAAATGAGCCTTATTGTAATCTTAATAGGCATCATGTGTGTTCATGTGATCTTGCCTGTTCTGCTGGTGCTGTTTTTTTCTTACTGATTTTCTTCATTCAGTCTTTATTCTTGGTCCAGTTAACATCCCCTGTTACGTTTGCTGAGAATTTTTCCCTGGAGATTTTTTTTCTTTAGCATTTGACTTTCTTCATCATTTTGTTTCTCCATGATGGATCATATATTGTAATGTTACTTTCAGAACTGTTTTGTACATATTTTTTGTGATCACCTCAAGCGCCATAAGTGGATCGACATCTGGAATTGATTTAGAGACTGGATCTGCACGCTTTCGTGATTTTGCCCTATATATATATATATATATATTTTTGTATGATGGCAAAACGGGCTGGCTTGAGATAATTACCTCCAGTTCAATATGCTGAACTGAATTCTGCACGTTTGGCAATACCCACCTCCTATCCACTCCTGCCACCCCTACTTCTCCCCCCCACCCCCCTCCTCCGCGCCCGGGGAGTTGCGAAGTCAATTATCTAATTTTAATTAACGCCTTTAATTAATTAGTTTTCACTAATAAACTTTATTGACATGAACCGTACAATGTATACAGTGTAGTCATGGATTAATCTACATACACACAGATAATTTATATGTACATGTTTTACCAGACCCATACCGAGGTCTATCAATCCAACTTGTGCAGGTAGTGTTCCATATAGAAACATGAGAGGTTACATGCACATGTTTGACTGTCAACTCTTCCTAAGATCAGGTGCTCCATGGTACCGACCATTTTACCCACCATATCAGGGTAAACCATATATACAAAATAATCATATTGTTTGATAGTTGGGTATGGCCCATAGTACAGGAGCGCTTCTCAAACGCACAATTGATATCATTCAATACTGGTTTATATAAAGATGTTCTGCCCTTACCTAAATACATAATATAATGAAACTTTTCTGATTGTGAGAGATCTCTGAAGTTCACACAGCACCAGGTTAGGTTATTACATTATTCTTCTTTAATATCAGAAAACAAATTACAGTCTAGAATAAAGAGTTGTTTATCTTCTACTGCGTCCATATTGCACAACTGACACTTAGGCGACGGTCATTATTTACCGGGGGGGGGAGGGGCTCAGGATATTGGGATGGCATACCATCATAGTTTTTGTGCTCCCCCCCCCCATAAAAGCAGACAAGAATCCCCTCCCCCCCCCCCCCCCCGTACTGGTTATTGTTGTAGGACTGTTATAAAATGATTCACAATTTGATCACACACATACCCTCGCCAGGGGGGGGGGCCAATTTAATGACCCCCCTCATTAGGAGCATGTGTAATTTTTGTGCCCCCTCCCTCATAATTGGGTAGAGAAATTTTGTGACACCCCCACCCCACCCCACCCCCAATATCCCGAGACCCTTCCCCCAATGACCGCCCCCTTAGGCCTAAGTAATTATACTGGTGTTTTGGGTCTTGTGTATCTCTGCACTTTAATTTCCAAAGTGTGGGCACTTCTACAAAGTTCAGTGAAATTATTATGTTTATTGACTGGAATGTTACACAAGAGATAATGTTCCATGCTAAAATCTGTTTTATATTTTCAATATGCAGAGATGCCAGTGCCTCCTGGGCAAAAATACAGAAAAGGGTTGAGATTTAACATATCAAGGCTGTTTTAATCCATTTGTACTACAAATTGTAGTAGAGTCTATAGATCTGCATCATTTTTTCTACAGAAAGCACTACAAAAATACGGAGTTCCATATAAATACGGAAAACTGACATCTCTGAATATGTTCGCAATTTGTGTGTACTATCATCTTCCGCATTAATTTGCTCTGACCACTTCAATTCATTATTTCATAGATATTGCATAAGCGCTGCCTTACTTTGTTGGGCTACAAACTTTGTGAGGAGTTGCACCTCCCACATGTCTACACTTCGTGCCGCCTGACAGATTTTAGAATGTCTTTCACACCTTTTATCCAGCAGCTCTTATCATTTCTACACAATTAATAATTTTCAAACAAGTAACAGACATTTAAATCTTAGGGTTTCAGGGTTACTATTTTCAATTGTGTCTTGTGTCAAGTTGTGAATTTTGTTTTGTGTGTGTGTATTATCTGTTTAACGTCATTATACACTGTGTCATTATTCACTGACAGTTGTTTGTAAACTAAGCAAAATGATCGCCTCATGCTACACTTTGATTTCCTGCAGGTTTGTGTCATTTGAGTATATGCGTTGAAAATAAACTATATTTTCTCACCAATTTTGATCCTGCAAACATGCACCTGCCGATTGAAAGCGCCATGTTGCCTAGTTTAAGTCAAGAGAGACATAAAACCATCTCAGTTATTGGACAAGCCAAAAATTTGCTGTCCAACCCAATTGATCAACACAAAGCAGCCAAGTTCACAAATTTTCTCGCGAGGTTTACAGAGAAATTCCCCGCCCATTTTATGCTTAGAGAATATGATTGGACAGTATGTCACGAAACTGTCAATCAATGGTGGGTTATGGAAACAGGCCACACAGCAACAAACAGTTCACGGTGTTTTGGCTGCAAGGGATGTGAAAAATCAGTCAGTGGAACGGTAACTTATGAGTGATTATCACCGAAGCCATTTGGGTAACTTCTGTAAAGGGTCAAGATGAGGAAAATACCTGTTTTATTAGCAATCTTCACAGTTTTAGGGTTATCAACTGGAGCAACCCTGGAAGGTAAGTGCACACGAATCAACGTGACCCGCCCAATCAGAAATGAAAGGAACGTGCATGTCCTAGAAAGTGGAAAGTGTCCCAGAAAATGGAAAACAGAGGAACACACCCTAGCCAAGGTTACAGCATTGCCATTAGAGTTGAGACCTGCTATTACTGAGGACCAATGTCAGTGACATTACCGTTTCGTCGAGTTGTATAAAGGCTCAAATTCTGAGATCTAGATAATCGATGTCTTGGTCGCGGCTCTCTTACCATCTTCCTGGTCTCCGCAAAAAAAAAAAAAAAAATCGGCCCCACAATCCGGGAAGTAGAAATTATTCCTGCCATCTTGCAACTGCCAGGGTCAGCCGCCTCAGTGCATTGACAGTGGCTTTCACGCATTGTCACAGCTGGCGCACTCACGTTCAGAAAGCTTTTGTGCCACCCAAAATACATAGCCTAGGCTAATTGTTTTTTTTAAATCAATCCATATAGTTCTGTTATGTCTGTGCAAATACAGACATTCTGTTTTCCCCAGAGTTCTTTATTTATTGCGGATGTACGGCATTTTTCTCGGACACCATAAAAAAAGCGACAGCTTTGAAATTTGGTGAAAAACATGCTGCCTCAGTGTCTGTGATTAAGTTACCCTGAATTACCAGGAAGTTATAAATTATGCAAGTGAGGCCACATAAAAAAATCCCGGTTTATGATCAGTACGTGGTTTTCAAAAAAAAAGTGATGATGGGTGGGAGGTTTTGTTGTTTTTTTCCCAGAAGTTTTCCTTTCCCAAATTATTTGCTGTAACAAAGCTTTCTGCAGGTCCCCATTGCCTATACAGTTCATTTGTTAATTCAGAATGTTACGAGAATGCAGTAATATATTTCTCTTGATCAGCACTAGAGATGCTGACTGCTCAAGGCATTAATTGATGCTTTGCCAGCAATTTTTTTGTAAATATTTACAAATAACAAATTTGGTGCTGCACAGAAAAAACGATGCCAGCTAGTGCTGATGTAAAGCCAAGGTTTTTTTTATGTGGCCTTAGGAGCAATTAAAATTTTTATTTTAAAGGTATGATCTTCAGAATTTTTGTTCATAGACAAAAAAGGTTCAAAGTGGTGCATATAGCCAGGTTTGTGACACCAGCCAATACAATGGACCATGACAAAAATAAAAATATGCAGATTAGGATACTTGATGATTTTTTAAAACCTTAAACGGGTAGCTTCACTGCCAAGGTTCCCAGCCGAAAATAAATGTACAACTAGGGACCTGCTATAGTACGTCCTTGGTACAACTGACAGCAAAAAAAGATCAGCTATGAAACTAGCTATGTGATCATCATGCAAATGTACTGCATTGTACCCTTGACAGGTTTGGAAAGGGAAGTACATATATATTCCACATAAGACTTGACTTTGTGCAGAAAATGGATTATTGTCATCAAAAGCGAGAATGCAAGGACAATAAATGTTTTGAATGTGAACAAAATGGCAGACACTTCCATACCACATGGGGCATTGAGTGAGCCTCTGCAGTACATACTAGCTGCAAGACTAACACCTACTTCACATGCTCACAGTGTAAATGTTCAATATATCTTCAAAATTATGTTATGATCAAGTTGCCTGTCCAACTTTGATTCCCATGTACAGCCTATGTACACAAAGTCAATGATGTAGGATTGTAAATTATGCCAGCTTTCAAGGCACACAGATTTGCATCGAAGCAAATCTTACCCAGCTTTTAATTTTTGGTGTGTGTGTGTGTTACAAAGGTGGACCCCAGCTGTGCAGTCAGTAGTACAGGTCACAATTAGTAATAATTGGCTGAATGTACAACCCAATACACATGGGGGGGGGGGGGGGTTAGACATGTGTATTCCCATTAGATTCTATGTTAAAATAACATTCATTGAATAGTTTTGTTTCAAAAATTCACAGGAGTATTTCAACTACATACAACCATTTACTGCAAGAAATTTGGTGTTTCTAGGTGGAGTGGTTTTAAAGTTACTTAAGGGATTAATACTGCCAACCTGGGGTTTGTGCCTGTACCCCAACCCAGCGGCCAGCACAATACCCTCGCCCAAAGGTGAGGGTGTTGTGCTGGGGGCTGGGTCAGGGTACAGATAAAAACCCGGAGGGCAAAGGTTTCAATCACTTTTCTACCATGATGAACTGCGGAAAAGGCTGTAAAAAACGCACATGCACACAAAAAATATCAACATCACCTCCATGTCCATCAGTCTGCAGATAAAGGTTTCTGCCATCTTACAGTTACTTTCAGAAGAAGTACCTCAGAAAACAAGGGCGTCATGCATGGCACTGGTACTTTTCGTAGCTCCAGGGTCGTGGGGATTTCATGTGGAACATATAAACATTAAGGATGTTCTTCGCCACTATAGTACTTGATTACAAGCAGAGCAGGGGGATATTTGTGAGGGGCACTGAACATTTTATTGTGAATGAGATTGAAAGGAGAACATGACGTGACTTTAAACACAACTGACAAGGTCAGAGCTACGTGTATGGAATTATCCATAGATATATTTTGACACAGATGGGGCAACAGGCATGCAAAGACTGATGTGCAACCACTTTACTCCCCAAGCAATTTGCCTGTTGGTGGAGTTTTCTGTACATTCCCCAGCAAGATTGTTCAATTTTTCATCGCTTAGATGAGCAAATAGTTCAGTCTGTATGGATCAGAGATACCACTTTTCATGATTTTACCTGAATTCAGGTAATTTACTTTTTCTTGACCTTAAAAAAGCACCTCAATTTCGTTAGAATAGCTCAAATTTGATTAAAAAAAAAGCTAGAGGGAACATAGGTTTCAGGTAATGTTGGTCACATTTCGGGTGAAATCTGTGAAAGTGAGTGGTGTCTCTGATGGATGGAGGGTCAGATGGATTCTTAAGATCAGTTCGAGTTGTCATGTGGGCCATGCCTGACCACTAGAATTACCATCGGCATCTAGTATGAAGGCTTCGCCATGGACTGTCCTCTTGTCGAGTTCATGTATATGCCCCCTTGTACTGTTAACAGTGTTGAGATTCATTATCGGTAGCTGTCGAATCCCAATTCATTGATTATGGAGATGATGTGATCACCCCCCTTAAAGTGCAAAATTTCGTCAACTTCATACTGGAGAGTACCCAAGAGAAACCCTTCGATAGCCATGTCGACAGAAACTGCCACAGACACCCATATACTCAATGCCTTGCAAAAGTTATATTCCTTATTTTATATAACTTTTACATGAATAAAACTCAATTTAAAGAGTAAAAGCTATCATTACTCTATTTAAGAAAAAATAGAGACAGGGAGGTTGTACTGGTATTACAACCTGGTAATACCGTGTTCCTTTTGGATGGTCCTTGGTTACAGGGTAACATCATGATAGAAATAGTTTGCAAATTACAATGGAAACTAATGGAAGTACACTAGCCCACCTGTCTACAGAGCCCTCTACTGAAAATCCACATGAACCAGCTTATCTCGAATTTGCCTATTTTTTGGGGCCATCTCAGTGCCAGTCACATTATATGATATACCTTGCAGGCATACTTCACACAATTTTACATGATTTTTTGTGATCTGTGCATTTTTTCATTTCACTGCTGTGATATCTTTGGTAAAGATTGAGGACTTTTTTATCATTATGTACATGTCCATACTTTCAATTTATAACTGTACCAAATAAAGCCAATCACTTATTTAACAAAACAACAGCTCAGAGGTTGGGATGCTCTCATTAAAGCATTATATGTCACTGTCATGGCCATGGAAACCACCTTTAAGGGAAGAGAACAATACAAAGCTTCATTGTGCATAGACTGACATTACATGTCAATATCATGCATATAACATATATCATTACTAAATATTAAGTATGTTAACAAATACAGTGGGGTGACTAGTACATCACAAGGGAGGTCAGATCTGGGGTACTTCCCATGTTATATAGCATGTAATATTTGGATAGCAAATGACGCGTTAACATTGTTTATGACATGTTTGGGTAGATATTATTTATCACCATTGTCTCCAGTCTTGAGAATTAGGAATTTAATAATTGCTTCATAGAAGATTGAGGAAAGTGTGTCATTGAAGTTTTGTGTTTGATTAATTTCTGGGTGTTTGCAAGTGTATTTATAAAGCTGATAATCTGTGCACAAAGATCGCAGCAGCACAGTGCTACAGATGGAGTGGGGAGCAGATAAAGGGTGCAAGGAGGGCAGGAGGTTAGGGCAGATAAGAGGGAATGCCAAGGGAGGAGGTACATGGGCAGGTACCAGAAGAAATATGGACAATATTTTGTCTGTGATTTTGGAGTGTACTGGCTGTGGCCTATGTTTGTCGGTGCCAATGTTACTATGGAGCCAAGTTGCCAAAGGTGCCTTTGGCAACAAGGAGGAGCAAAATGAAATATACCAGTCTGTTAATTTCTTGATTATGTCTCTTTCCCATGTATCTGTGATTATTGGTGAGCTATCAAAATATGTCTCGCAACCAGTTTTATCAATGTCTGTCAAATAGCCTGTATTTATGAAGTATAGTAACAAATTACTAGATTTGTACAAGGTGAGCTAAAACATTGAGTGCATTTGTGGAAGAGGTAAAAAATTTAAATGAGTTTCATGCTCAAGACAACGGTTATACTTTTCTGCAAAATGTGAGCCAAATAAAATTGCAAATTATTTCATTATCTCAAGAAAATGAATCAGCCAATGGTACCAAATTTATGTACCACCTGTGCAACCCAAATCTATGATATGGATCACCTTGACATTTATTTCCAAGGTTACTAGGGCTGTAGAGTTGAAAGAACATACTTTCTAATGATGCCAGAGCCTTGAAATTTGGGTACTTTTCTAGTTTTGTTTTAACTCATGATGATGGTAGAATCCATGAATCATTGTAATCAGAGGTATTCATATTAATCACCTGTTAATTGGGATCCTGTGCTGCCACCAAGGCCATGGCAAGGCACTTGACAGGATGGGAGGCAGATTCATATACATTGTATTAAGAGTGACCAAATGAGCTTCCATGATGTAAGCAACAATTTGAGAAAGCAAAAAGCTTTTAAAAGAAAAGTCATTCACTACATTTTAAAACATGTAAGATGCTAAATATATTTAGAAAATTTCGTTTGCTTGCCACGAAAAGTGTTATTTCTGGATGGCTAAGTTAAATTGTACAAATACCTCCTGTTGTAGATCATTGTATACTGAGGTAAACCATTTTGGATGGGATGGATGATTGTGAGGAATTTAAACAAGAAACAGATTGTGTGATTCTCTTTTAAATTGTGAGAGATAAGAAATCATCAGGAAAATATATAATTTATTATAGACATGCACATCAATATTGTTATGCCCGCAGATGAAATGGAAGATTTGCTTTACAGATGTTGACTTGCCTCCTTGTAAATTTCCAGACATGTGTTGTCAGTGTTCTCCAGAAGCTTAACTCTTTCCCTGTAAACCAGCCCAAACCAGCTCAAGATCAACTGCTGTCTGCTTCAATGATTTTTCTAATTAATCCTAGTACATTGTATTAATAAAAACAAAATAAAAAGAATTTAAATTGTAGATAAGCCCTATCAGAATAACATGTCCCTAGGAAAACTGTTGACTCAGGCTTAATTCATGGGGAAAGTTGTCAACAGTTAAACTTAGACTAGCTACTATATCGTGAACTTCTGGTCACCAGGCTTGAACTTCTACTGCAGGGTAGGATTCGCATAAAAATTGGGTACTGCAGCAGTAGGATTCGCCTAAAAAATGGGTACAGCAACAAAATAACCAGCAGCTTAGAAAGCTTTGGAGAACTATGGTTGTGTATTTTTAGGGGAAGTTTAATGAAGTTCTAAATTTAATTTATTGAGAATGCATCATTTATTGATCCAAAGGAATGAATTCTGATGTACAAAACTAGCTGTATTTATGGACATGAACATGTATCTACATAAACATGTTGCCATGAAGTATTTATCATTCTATTGCTGAAAAAAATCATAGAAATTTGGATCATTGACCAAATAGACAGTTTCGAATGTGTTAAAGTTTAGAACACTGAGTACATGTAATTCTAAAGAAGAAACAAGGCAGAAATTTTACAGAGATAAATCATATATATTCTACTTATTCTTATCTCCAATTATATATCCATGGGAATAAGGCCCACCCATTTCCTTAGTCTCTCCCTTTTTCCCATCATATTTTGTATGTCCTGTGCATTCTCTATTTGCTACGTAGATGTTATCCACCTTTTTTTTGTTTTGTTTTGTCAATTCATGTACAAGAGGCCTTCATATAGGCATTGTGCCTGTTGGCCAATTGTTTTTGCAAATGAAATATTTTTAAAGCAATTCTAAAGAAACGAACAGTGGGTGTGAGGAGGAACGGGCTGTCTTGAAATCGTAGCAGACTGCCTCTGTATGTATGCTACTGGGGCTTAGTCATACATGTATATGTAGGTTGTTGAAAATCCTTTTTCAGTGTATCCCCATGATACTCATACCGGGTCACTCCTACACAAACAGGTGACTGCTGCATGTCATTCTATTCATGGACATACCGGATAATAAATACCACAAGCAGAGAGTGTGCCTGCAGTTGTGTAATGCTCGCTTTCAGATCTATTTGGGCTTGGGGCAGTTCATTCTGCTTCAGTTGTCACAAGAAATGTTTCCTGTCTGTTGACTGCGTCGTAGCCATCCATGTAGAACATAATAGAGGCCCCCCAAAACGGGCAGCTCATGGACAGCTAGAGAGTAAAGAGTGTGTGACGTCTCTCTCTGTCATGCAGGGATTTACTAGCATACAATTCACAAATGGTCCATTTATCTAAATAATGTTTCAGTAAATCCACTTGGCAATGAATTTGTGCAATGGAACCGAAGGAATAATACGTAATTCAAGGCCAAGATTGAGTAAGAGATAATCTGGCTGTCATAAAACTAAGACATGATGGCTATTAACTGTTTCATTGAGAAGTATTGGTCCAGGTCAACAGCTTATCCTGCTGCACTTTGTGCCCAAAGCCTGCCAAGGAAAGCTGTTGACCTGGACCATTGGTATGCAGCTGTAGGCATGTTGTCACTGGAATGAATGAAAGTTTGGTTTATTAAGAATAAGAATTTGGTATTGCTATTTGGGTTTTTGTCAATTAGTTTTCTTTTTCAAGAAAGACAAGTTTAGTGGAATCTTTACGAGAATGGATTCTCGGATTCTGGCCGAAATTCTGGCCCTGCATATAGGCCTAAAGATTGTATTTATGGGCATAACAGTTGCTACAATGGACCTCCAAAGCTAAGAAGAGGCCATATGTATTTAACTCTTTCAGTGCCAAATGTGCCTATGTCAAGTTGACCACTTGGAAAGAACTGCTCTGAATAACACAGGTACCAGATTCATGTTCATTGTAAAAAGACATTTTATTGAAGTACTAGTGTGCCTGCAGTGACATAAGAAATAATAGTCCAGGTCAACAGCTTTCCTTGGCATGCTTTGGGCACAATACAGCCTAAATGTGACACTTAACAGTGAAAGAGTTGAAGGATAAATGTGTCATTGGTTCCCTGGGCTAAAAACTACATGTAACACCTGCCACCAGCCAAATGCTGGGCAGTTTTGCAGTTGGGTAATGAATTTTTACCCTTCACTGGGGATCAGACAATTCATTGTGTCGGCCACATGGGAAAATCTTGATTTTGATCTGTGGGTTACAGTGTGTAAATTTATCAGTATATGTATTGGTGATATGCAACAGGATAGATTCGGCTCCTTGTTTTTTGTTTTTGTAAACAGTAAAACCTCTCTAAGTGAACACCTCTCTATAGTGAACACCATTTCTCGGTCCCGTATATATACTTTTAATGTTAGCAAACCTCCCTATATCAAACACCTCACTATACTAAACACTTTTCCGGTCCCAAGGGTGTTTGGTACAGGGAGGTTTTACTGTACATGTATATATGCAGCACTACATGTACATTTTCGGGAGAAACAAAAAAACAAAACAAAAAAGACACAAATAAAAAGTTATGGACATTAATTTCATTATCAAAAAAGTGTTTCATACAATTAAGATTTGAAAAATAATGTGCCACATTTTGACCAGCACATTGTAATATAATATTTGTCATTTCAAACCATGGACGAGGTCATAAGGAGCCCCACATGGACTATGAAAATCTTCATTAAAAATTGGAAATGAAAGCAAAATTCCTGGGAAGTTTTACCGAGGCCTTTTATTAATTCACATTCGACACATTCGCCTTTTGAAATTTCTTTAGCCAAATTGAAGAAACAGTAGCATTTGACTAATGGTACCAGCAGTCCCTGCATAAGTGGGAGGTTCTAATTACTTTGCCTGTAATAACATTGTAACTACAAATCAGCACCGTCCGTCCTCTTGTTGCATGACTATTTAATACCATTTTACGTGTCCACTGCAACATGTGTGCCCTTGTTAGACAGGCAGGTATCCACCTTCAGTCAAGTTTGGCACTGTATTCCTCGCAATAAGCACCCAGAGTACACTGCAAAATTAAAACCTTCAATTTGAAACCCTACTTTGAACATCATGAGTAAAATACTGTGATAAAGATCACTCAATGTAGAATTTTTATGTTTGATTTTTAGCGCAGCTGACTTGTCAGTAGTTGAGCTTATAAATATTATCAGCTTTTGGTCCTATGTCCATCATCGTCCAGCGTCATCAATCGACCAGCCAGATTGACTTCAAAATTGGTAGCAATGTACCTTGGGTGGGTCTCTTCTAAGTATGTCCAATCAGTCTTGCTCCAGTGATTTTTGGATTTTTTAGTTTTTTTTTTTTTTTTTGTTTTGGTTCTTTTTTGTGGGGTAAATCTTAAAAAAATCTTGTTCTCTGAAACCGCCCACCCAATTGCTGTGATATCACGGCGGAACACTCCTAGGGACTCCTAGTTCAGAATGTGTTCACTAAATGGCGCTGCAATTTTTTTTTTCAATTTTTTTTTTTAATGATTTTTTGTGTGTTATTGCTGTTTTCAACTTCTTTTCCAGAGCTGTCACTCAGACTAAGCTGATACTCTTTGGATATGTTCTTTGTGGAAGGGTCAAACAAAGTGGTTCACTAAGTGGCAATGCTGTGGATTCCTGATTTTTCATTTTTTCAATTGGAGTACTTCCGTGTAAATGCACCTTTCCTATGTAAGTCAATAGGCATGCTAATGCTAATTCACAGTTTTCACTTCTTCCCCAAAACTGTAAACTTGGTGACAATGTAACTTGGGTGGGTCTCTAGCAGATTTGTTCAAATGCATAGGCTGCATTGATTTTTGGATTTTTTTTAATGAATTTCTTTGTTCTTTTTGGGGGGCAAATCTTAAAAAATCACAAGGTTATATGTACATGTGTCAGCTAAGCATAGGACTGTCACAGTCCTCTTGCTTGACATTTAGATTTCAAGGAGGTAGGAGAGCCCTTTACTAGAGCAGGAACCCTTGTTATTGGGAGGAATATTGTTGTTACTATCTGAATGGGCCAAAAGAGCTAAAATAAAATGACCAGGAACCTGTGGGGTTTAATGCCTTGTTACATAGGTGTCTGAGGTCAGCCCAGCCAGATTCATCATCACAGCCAGGGCTGAATGGAAACTAAGAATGACACACTGTTGTATAATGTATATTTATTTCAGAATTATTTCAAAAAAGTTTACCTGGTGTCTGGCTGTTATGATCATGGTTGTCCAGATCAAAGTGTTAGCCTGTCTACTAAAAACTTCTTGATACTGGGAAGGAATAGATTTTGATCTCTGTGCACTATACAGTGACCCGGTACATGTATACAATTGTGAATGTATATAGGTGACAAATTTAGGACAATAGGCCATCTGACCTTTGACTCACAGTGTTAAAGATGTTTTGTATGCTTTGAGAATCCTATCACCAGGCCATACACACACACACTGACATGTATAATTATACATGTGGTTTACTGGGCCCACATACTTTAAAACTCCTCACTCCCTGTACATTCCTGTGTGGCAAGTCAGGAGTTTGGCATCACTTTTTTGGCTGGATACATTTGTTGTGAAAACACAGATTTGGATTTGATCAATATATTCCCTGGATCCACCATCAAAAGTAAATTACTGTACATAGCCTTTAACCCTTTATTCCTTATATTAAGACTGAGTCAACAGCTTTCCTCAGCATGGGTTGGGCACTACACTAAGTGCCCAACCCATACTGAGGAAAGCTGTTGACCAGGGTCATGCTGTCTTGACAGGTCTCATCTTCAATTCTCAGTGAAATTGTTTTTCATTGCTGTTGAAATCAGTTGGAAATGCTGAAGCAGACGACATTTGACCACCAGCCGGTTTTGGCCAGTTTAAGGGGGAAAGGGTTAAAAGAGCTGCACTTTTCACTGTTTAATTGCAAGTAGAGCCCAGTTTGAACTTAGTAACACATCAGATTACCTGAAGCATAACTTGATTTGGCTGTTAATGCAAAAAATTTAACAAACAAATGTTGAGATGGGGTATATTGGTCAAATGTCAGCAACTTCAGTGTTTTCAATTGCATGTAATTAGGGCTAATGATTTTCCGTTTTTTCCAAAACCGAAGCGGAAGTATGCATTTTTTTTCATCCTTGAAACAAAATTTGATGCTTTATAAATACATAGCAGTGAAACGATATTTGAAACATTTTTGCTGATAAAACGGAATTCCTTTTTTTTTTTTTTTTGTGAAATGGAAAATCATTGGCCCTATGTAATATCAACAGTAATGAAAAACTATTTGACTTAGAATTGTAGGCGAGACCTATCAAGATAACATGCCCCAGATCAACAGCTTTTCTTGGCATGGGTTGGGCACTTAGAAGTGCCCAACCCATGCCAAGGAAAACTAATGACTCAGTCTTAGTTCAGTGGGAAAAAGTTAATTTACTTTATTATTATCGTTATTTTTAACTTAATCTTTGCTTCGCAGTATGTGCTGATTACGGACCCTCCCATAACTGAGCATCTCAGCATTTTTTGTGTTGTCCCCGAATTGTTCCATTATCACAGGTTACATTGTACATTTGTTCTACATTAACCCGCTCCTGCTCAAATTGCCATAAGCCCTCGGATTATTGTCGCCTGCTTTAATGTTTTTATTGAACATGCTTAAATTTCATGTAAGCAGAAAACATTTTTACTGCAAATTGTAGATAAGTCTCTTCATGATGGCATTCTCAGGGTTAATAGATTTCCAATGGAGCCAACGTGTGAGGAAAGCTATTGACTCAGTCATCTGACCACCTAAGGGTTAAATTCATTTATATATCTGCAATGAATCATATAATTATAAACAGTAGCAAATTATTTTAGAATTTAAACAGATAGTTCATACATTTTTTTTTCGCAAGTGAATTACCTATTTAAAAGATTGAAAGGGATTTTGGTAACCTGTGCAAACAAAGTCTCGTGCTTTAATTATATTTTTTTTGGCGTCTATGGCTGTCAGGATGTTTGTCCTCAGCACGATCCATGCCAGCAAGTCCTCTCGTGATTCACAGGCCACAGAAAATATGCTTCAATTATACCTTGACACTATTTCTTAACCTGGTTACATTTTGGTTACCTTGGCCTCATTTTCAAGGTCACAGGACCCATGTGTGTACAAGTGGGGTGAGGGGAGACAAACTAGTCTGTTGGCAAAAACTGATCTAGGTGGCAGAAGGGTTGGAGAGGTCAGACACAACAATCCAGTCATGCATTCACCTTTTTGGCTGCAATTAACAAGTTTAACCGACAGAACTGCCCACCCAGTTATGCAAGTTTGACATACCTCTGAGGTGGAGATGCCAGGTAGATGTTATACATTGTACATTACCTACATTGTACATTACCATGATTACATGGACAAATTTCAGCACATGCACATCCTGCTTGTGTGTTGTGACCAAAGCATAACACAGTGATATAGATCATGGGCCTGTGAATATTTTTTTATAAATGCTTTTGTGAAACAGAGAATTTGGTTGTGTGTGACTCATGTTTAAGAATTGGCATGTTTTGTGTCATTACATAGGGTAGTGAAAAAATGGAAGTACCTGAAGAAGATAATACGCTTGTAGTCCATGCGTGTAAGTGGTAGCTGGTCTGGAGCTGTCATCTAGTAGCAGACTGTACTACACACATGTATCTTTTTTTAGGATTGTCCATTTGTGACACAAGAGTCTATTTGTCCAATAAATTAAACTATATCTTAAGATCACATAAACTGAGGCCACATTTTTCTTGCAGTAGGGATGGTATTAAAAAGCTGATCTGCACCACTGTATCAGTCTTAAAATAAACCTTTTTTTTTTGTGTATGTTTGCACGTAGTGCCCCAAACCAAAGCCACACTGAAATATTTCTTCACAGAAATCAACAATATCACATGTATTTTCATTTACTGTAAATTGCTTTAATTTTGTTTTACTCTTTATTTTCGCTTATTTCTATGATGGTATAAAACCGTAAAAATAAAGACACAGTGAAATAGTATTTTAACATTGTTTGAATTACAATTATGTCCAAAACAGTGGAAATTCAAACTACAGTGAAATGTCAAAAATACAAAAACCATGAACATTTATACACGCGAAAATATAGCAATTTACAGTATTCCCTGAAATAGCTTCATATTCTTCCTGCCTATAAAAAACTCAGGGCACTCATGGGTTAAGTGTAAGATTTGCATCAACTGCATTCCATCTGGGAGCTCTGTGTCTCTGCTATATTTAGATCAACTGTTTGTTCCGAAGCATTTACAGTTGCATGGGCAGCCCACACAGGTCAACAAGCTAAGATGTGACCTCCTTCTTTGCATGTTTCCTGGATGAGTATGGCCCTTTTGGTGTCTCTGCATATCAGCATAACAAGAACAAAAAAATTGTGTTTATGTCACATATCAGAACTGAAAACATTTGAACAACAGATAACTGAGAATTTTCAAATATGCAGATAACTGCAATTTTCAATATTATTTTGAAATAACACAAGAAAAATAACACATAAGATGAAGAACATTAATAGAATATCACATAACTGAGGTACCCCTTAAACGAACCATATGAGTGGTGCATGGTTGGTACCTTGTCATCATGGGGAGATCTGGGTTAGTTCTAAATTAGCCTGAAGGTGGTGCTGCACATCCTGTTCATGGTTAACTGCCCACATCTTGTGGTCACTTTCCATGACCCTCACTTTTTCTCCATAGATAAACATGGGGAATTAGCTAATATAAATTTAACCTCACTATATTTTGTCAAATAATCATTAAACTTTCATTTTATCACACCTGGGTGTATTTGAAAGATAAGTATATGTACTTCAGGTAAATTAGAAGATGATTATTCCAAAAATTGTTCTCGTCTGCAGGTTGAAACTTTCAGGTTCACTGCAATGTAATGGGCTTTGGTGACCCACCTGACCTCAAATTTATGGCATGGGTTGCTAGGTGTCAGAAACATGCATCATGGGAACGAAAGGCTGTGTGTCAAGAAATTAAACCAACCCAAATCGCCCCTATTAGCTCTTTCCGTAGTAATTAACCTATTCCTGGCCAGAGTATCACAGAGTCAGTAGCTTTCATTCTGGCAGATTGGCCATCGCTAATGGTCTGGGGGTCTTACATGCTACAAATCTCAGCAATCAGTGTTTTCTAGCGACGAGAAATTAAGTAAAAATGTTGAGGCAGACAAAAATTTACATCCAGGTGCTTTTGGGTGATTTGAGCAGAAAAGGGTTGACAATTAGAGCCTGAGTCAGTACTTGTGGGAAGGCTGGGAACTAGATCTTTTTCTATTCTCTGGAAATCAGGCATGCCAGTATGTGAATGAAAGGACTTTTTACCGGTAATGTAATCAGAATCTGGAATCTTGTTAGTAATTAATGCAGTTTTGTTGTGATTAGTATACTGGAAAATTGACACTAGTAATAATGTAACATGCAAGGAAATCAACCATGAACAGTACTATGGATGTGATGAATGGTGTGTATGTATACCCTATTCCAGCCAATGAATGCCTGAGGCATTTTCACAATAATATTACAATGCAATCATCCTTCAATTTAGAACCATATGTTCAACATTACAGGTAAACTGCTGTCAAAAAGATATCCAATGTTGATCTGTTTTTTTTTTTTTTTTTTGATCATTCAGATGCCAGGGAGGTGGGGATGGGGTGGGGTTTATTAGAACAGGGTGCTTACTAGGAGGGATACAGTAGTGGGGGTACCTTGTTAGATCAGGGGTCCATACTTGGAGGAATAGGGTATATTTATAAGGTAAGGGTGCACCAGTAATACTCAATCTGAAATTCCAGGAGAGATCGGCAATTGTTCAAATAGATGTCACTTCAGAAAATTTAAACAAAAATTTCTCTCTCTCTCTCTCTCTCTCTCTCTCTCTCTCTCTCTCTCTCTCTCTCTCTCTCTCTCTCTCTCTCTCTCTCTCTCTCTCTCTCTCTCTCTCTCTCTCTCTCTCTCTCTCTCTCTCTCTCTCTCTCTCTCTCTCTCTCTCTCTCTCTCTCTCTCTCTCTCTCTCTCTCTCTCTCTCTCTCTCTCGTAAGTGTAATTGTGTGTGTCTTTCAAGTCATGATTGACCAATCTGATCAACTCACATGTGTACATGTCCACATTTAAAAATCATTGTGAGCTCAAACATGATCATACCCTGAAAGAAATAACTAAATTTACAAATAATAGGTGTTCTGTTTGTAGACTTTCCTGAAAAATGGTTCATCACATCCCAAGTAGTTTTGATTTCCTGTCTTACCTAAAAATTTGCAAAAATCTGTGAACTGCATGAAAAACTACTGTTTTTCATGAAAATATAACTGGTATAAAGTTTTAGTGGAAGGAAAACTGGCATAGCCTGAGCATGTCATCTTGCAGGATTTATTATGTCTCCCAGTGGAAGCCGGGGGACATATTGTTTTTAGTGCGCGTTTCTTCCGCTTCTTGTTGTTGTTGTTGTTGTTGTTGTTGCTCAGGTTCTTCAACACTTGGTTTCCGTGCGATAAGTCTTGAAGGACTTGACAGAATTTGATGAAACTTGGTAGGATTATGTATCTAGGCAAGACCTAGGTTGGGATTGTATTTGGATGACCTTGAGCGAATTCTCAAGGTCACAGGGTCACTTATGTGAAATTGGTTTCCGTTCGATAAGTCATGAAGAACTTGATGGAATTTGATGAAACTTGGTAGGATTATGTATCTAGGCAAGACCTAGGTTGGGATTGTATTTTGATGGACCTTGAGCGAATTCTCAAGGCCATAGGGTCCCTTATGTGAAATTGGTTTCTGTTCGATAAGTCATGAAAAACAGGATGGAATTTGATGAAACTTGGTAGGATTATGTGTCTTGGCAAGACCTAGGTTGCGATTGTACTTAGATGACCTTGAGCAAATTCTCAAGGTCACAGGGTCACTTATGTGAAATTGGTCTCTGTGCGATAAGTCTTGAAGAACTTGTTGGAATTTGATGAAGCTTGGTAGGATTATGTATCTTGGCAAGACCTAGGTTGGGATTGTATTTGGATGACCTTGAGCAAATTCTCAAGGTCACAGGGTCACTTATGTGAAATTGGTTTCCGTGCAATAAGTCTTGAAGAACTTGATGAAATATGATGAAACTTGGTAGGATTATGTATCTAGGCAAGACCTAGGTTGGGATTGTATTTGGATGACCTTGAGTGAATTCTCAAGGTCACATGGTCACTTACGGGAAATTGGTTTCTCTGCAATAAGTCTTGAAGAACTTGATGAAAATTGCTAGAGTAATGTATCTAGGTGAGAGCTAAAATAGGATTGTTCAAGCAAACTTGGTCATTTGTAATTTGTTATCACCTGTAGCTTATTCAGAGACGTAAGTGTTCCACCGGGAGACATTTGATTTTCTGTTGGAAAATCAGTCTGTTCTAGTTCTAATGTTATTTTTGGCTGACTTGCATAGAAATGCGCAGCTTACATGGCAACTTGTGAGTGGCAAACCACAATGGTGGTACATGTGCTCAATTTGAAATTTCAGAAGCAAGTTCTTTCAAATTTGGTGTGACATTTTGACATGGAAAACAAAACAGTTAAATTTCATCTTATAAGGGCAAAGGGCAGTGACATCTAGACATAATGATGGCACATGTATCTGTTCCCTGCAAAATGTGTCCGGTACCTAAATAATTATGTAAATAGAAGAGTCAAATAGCAAAGCAGTTCATTTGACGTACCAGTAGTCCTTGAAATTCTGTTACAGAGTAAATATGTTTCATATCTGAGTGTTGTTATTATGAGGTTTCACAGTACATGATTATTTTTAAAATGTATGAAGAGACAAAAAAACTATGACCTGGCAGTGAACAGTTGTTGTTTATGGATGCTGCATTGTAAGCCATGATGCACATATCTGTTACTGACATACTTCTATTTACTTTTCCACAAGCCCTGTTTGCAAACCTTTACACTTCTTTCGTGCTGTGGAAAGGCATTTTGTCAGTGCTCCATCTTCACACTGTAGTCAGGTTGCCACTTAACTCTTTCTTTACCAATTCTAAAAAAGTCACTGCTTTGAATTGACATAATGATACTATGGATGCATGTTCTTTGCATATCCTCGTTTCACTCAAATATCAGCATAGCTCCAGTTACGCCAGGCCAAAAGAATGGTCCGGGTCCACAGTGAACGCTTTGGCTGCAAATTGTGCCGAGAAAAAAAATGTTGACAGTCAAACACTGAAAGAGTCAACTTTTTTCAGTGTCAAATATTGGACTGAGTGAACATGTTTTCTCGGGGGCATATTGTGCGCAATGTGCGCTGACAAAAGCTGTTGACCTGGGATATTCTCTCCAGAACTATAGGCATGCTGGTACTTGAATGAAAGGTCTTTTTACGAGGAATACAAATCTGGGATCCTTATGATAATTCAGACTAGTTTGACTCAAGTAGATCGACTTTAGTCATGCTTGCCACTGAAAGGGTTAACAGAAACTTTTTATCTGAGGAATTAGAAAAGTACAGTTTTCATAATGTACTGGCTAAATATGTACAGAAAAACCACCAGCTGGTACATGATGAGTTAAAATGGGGTAGGTGTTCAAAGATTACTCATCTGGCCTGGGTGAAAAATTGGCTGTGGGGTGTACCAGAGTGAAACTCATGTGCAAACATAATTTATTTATCATGTTTATGCACCATGCATGCAATGGGCACATTAACCCTCCTCTGGTCAACAGAATATAAAGATGAGGTTTTGTTGCCAGTGCAGGCTGGATCAAAGCCTGCGTAGGAATACTGTTGACTTCAGGCAGTTTATTGTCATACCTGTAGGTCTTGTCTGGATCTGTAAGGGTCTGCTCTAACAGACTGGTGTTTGTCAATGGAATAATTATGGGAAAACATTGACAGGCAAGATGCCTGACATCAACATCAAGGCAGCAAGTTTCTCGACAGAACTACATTGTACTTGAATTTTGAGACTGCTCAGCCATCATTCTGATTTTTACTTTGGTACAGGATGGAGCTCATGGGGGGGGGGGGGGGGGAGGGTGCATTGGTAACTTAGGGTTTTAAGCAGGACAGAAATATACTTTACATTTTTGTCATATCTGTGACCGTACTAAAAAGTCAATGTAAACAAAGGTTCATGATATCAGGTCTTATCCCAGTGTATTTGTGTAGCTATGGAAAGAGGTAAAACATAGATATGACCTATGTCCTCTCTGGCATCATACTTGTATCTGTGTGTGTGTGTGGGGGGGGGGGGGGGGTAACGGAAATTTCCGCACTGGCGCACTGGGCATTTGGTTGTTGCACTGGTACGCTGGAAGCCCTCTGTATTTTTTTCAGGGTTGGCACAGGTCCTTGAAGTGCTTGAAAGTATTTGAATTTGCTACATTCAGTTTCAAGGCCTTGAAAACCTTGAAAATCCAGAATTTTGGACAAAGGTCCTGGAAAAGTCCTTGAATTTTATTTTGAAGCATCACCCAATGAGGCAAGTTGCCAAGGAATATGAATATTTTTCACAAAATTTAGCATTTATGAACTTGAATCACATTAAGATGAACACATTCAGGTGTCATTTTCCTTTGAAGTGGCTGGCAAATTCCATTTGTCAAAATGTAACACTGCAAATTACAAAGTATCTTTTTGCTTTTAACCCCCATTTAACCCATGTAGGTTTGACAGTTCTTATCAAATCAGGCCTAACCAATTATGTGAGCCTTATTTACATGTACAGCCTACTTCCTGGGACAAATACACTGTATCAAACATACAGGTAACAAAGTACATCACCTTCCTAGAAAAGAAACTGGGGCATTCTTGTGAAAGATGTGCATGGGGATAGGTACATCCTCAGGTCTAATTTCACCCATATGTAGTTGTAGCAATTTTATAGACTAGTTGGAGTCAATTTCAGGAATACAACCCATACTGGCTGTAGGCCTAAATAAGGCACAGTAAAATCATAAAATAATCCATATTGAATTTATTTTTAAAAGGACTTTCGGTAAAATTATCCACATGTAGGCTTCTTTGTAAGTTGGTGGAAAGTCTACTGCCTATTTCAAAAATTGAGGCTGATTCATACATGGTTGGAATAAATAATAAACGTGGAATAAGATGCATTGGTCTTATTAGTAGAGGGTTGAAAAGTGATGATTTAAACAATTTGTCTGTTGTGTTCTATTGCTGGATCTAGTCCTTAAAAACTTGATTTAAGTGCTTGAAAAAGTCCTGAAAGTCTTTGAATTTACTTTTCACAAACCTGTATGAACCCTGTTTTTACTGTGTGTAGTAGCACTTGGGCCAGCCTTAAAAATATTTCTGTTTCGTATAACAAGGCCTTGAAAAATTTGATGAGGCAGGGAGGATTTTTTTTTTTTTTTAAATTTTTTTTTTTTTAAACTACACATACCTACTACGTATTACTGCAATATGGGCATCATGCCAGTACGGGGACTGATGGACTTGATACAAGATAAACAAGATTCCAGGTTAAAAATTTTTTATTAAATCTTTATTAAAGCAAGAGACTGCCACAGATGAGGTTGTAGCAGGACAATATATGCTTCAGGCTGGTTTGCTGGCGCTGAGACAGAGTAGCCCTACTGTAAATACACCTCGGCTTGGCTTGAATTGGGGTGGGTCTTTTGCTATTTTAAACATGCACATGTACAGGGCTTCAAAAAACAAAGGATTAGCGTAATTATAAAGTTGCCCTTCTTTTAAAATATCACAGAAGAAAAAGAGTAAGATATCAAATACAAATGTGCAGTTTTAATTTTCACTTGACAACAGCAGGAGAGGGGAGGGGTGTATGATGAGGGTTCCCAGAGTAATTATTACAAGTCATGAACACACCTCTTTTGTGTGTATGTGCAGGGACGTGGATTAAGAGTTTTATTGCTCTATGGTCAAGTCATTTAATCTTGGGCAATTTAAAATTAATAGGTACTTGCCCAGTCGGGCAACCAACTTTTTTTTCGCTGGGAACTTAGACTTGCACAAGTCCCTGGTGCATGTCCCTATTTTCCCATCCCGCGGTCCCACCCAGAAGTGCGATACATTTTCCCCTCCTCGAAATTAACTGTATAATATTATCCCAACTACATGGTGTTATTAAGTAGGTCTGACTGTTTTTAGGTGGGGCTCCGTAAGGAGACCCCCTCTCATGTACAATGTACATAGTAGACCTAAAAAGTTCAATATTTGAAAACCAGGAACTATTCCTGTCGTGTTAATAGTCCTGATTTGTGACAAGACTTTATTCTTAACATTTGATATCGGCAAAATAAACAAGACTGATACCTGAAGGGTTTAATAAGAGAAAATACTCTGTCACCACTGGTTACAATTGCTGAAAAAGCCTCGCTGTGAGAATATGTCATCCGGCGAACGCATGTATTCTGGTGCAAACAAGAAACACATTTTAAAAAGGTGCAAGTTATTTTCTTTCATTTGTGCTCTTAATGGTAACACTGGTATTACTGCTCATTGCTGATGTAAAATGTAGATATTCTTTATCGATCTATGCACATTATCAGGACCTTTCTGTAAAAAGAAGTTCCGTATCTTGCTTGTATTCGTGGGTGAATGTGACCTCAATTCTGTGAACACCGAACTTTTGTCAGCTCAATGAGGCTCTCCGTAGGTTTTTGCATATCCAGACAGTTACCAGTCTGAACACATCCAAAGATGCATCAGACGGAAAAAATCCATTGAGCATTCGTTACACTGTACAGTGATCTAAAAAGTCCACGAGAAAATGTAATCAAGTTATCACTTCCCCTTACAAGTCTTGTGCAAGTACGCTGTTTTGGCGCAATAACAATATGTAAGGGCTTTAAAGTTGCATTCCGCGATATTTCATACACGTACCTATCCACGTAATTCATCACTAATCATGCGTCGAAGGACCGTTGTGCCTTTGTTTTGGTCAATAAACATGATATTTTGGCGGGAAGAAAGAGTTTTTACATTCGACCATGCAAGTGTTGTTTATAACGGCATTCGGCCATGCACAACGGTTCTAGGGCAATTCCTCGCTGATGAGAGATATATTTAGAACCAGTTGGCTCTCGCCGGTCACGTGGCGTGCGCTATATTGCGAGAGCAAAGCACAATTGCATGCAGTCTCCACGTGCTTGCAGAGCCGTCTGCGGAGACAAAGTGAAACTGTGAAATACCACTATTTTGTTGGCCGTCAACGAGAATAGAATTTTTCATGTGATTAACTGTGCTTGATCATATTTTAATCATGCATGTTCGTATCGCAAGACTCAATGATAAATGGACGAGTTTGTACGCTCATCGGTGCCTAATGTTGTTTGTTCAAGCCTACGGCCTTCGCATCGTTCGAACTTGAAGTTGAAGACGACGGCATGCAGTCTTACATAATGTTCCGGTGTCAATGACAATGTTTGACACATTTATTGACGCAAAACAGCAAATAAAGCTTTTATATATGGTGTTCATTTTGACGCTAAACTTGTGCATGTTTTTATAAATTCAAGTCGCGATCGTTTGCTATGGACTGTGTTTGTGGTATATATTTTGATAGACATATTTGTTTGCTTTAGATTACATAAGTGTGGAAAACGAGCAAATGAGAACACACATGGTCGCAAACAATAACACATGATTGTCATCTTCACCGTTCACTGCAAATACAGATTCAACTTGGAACATATTGACCTCAAATCTCAGGAAACTAAATTTTTATGCAGTGAAACAAACGTCGTTTCATATTTCAAGATTTGTCTATAATTTGGTATCAGCAGTTCTAGGATGCAGGTACCTCCGTTCCATTGGTTATTAATGTTACAGCAAAGATGGTAGAAAAAGCCCTCCTTCAGGGTCGGTAAGGGGTTTCTCGCACTGGCGTACTGCTTTTTTTTTTTTTTTTTTTTTAATTTATTTACCGTACTGGCGTACTGGAAGCCGTCTTGTTTTACGTACTTCGTACTATCCAAAATTTTGAAAGATTTTTATTTTCCGTACTGCGTACTCTAGAAGAATAATTACCTGTACCAGCGTACCGACCCCCCCCCCCCTCCTTGGTTACAGTGAGCAAAAGACTATCTTCATGCTTATCTGCAGAAAGAGAGAGAGAGAGAGAGAGAGAGAGAGAGAGAGAGAGAGAGAGAGAGAGAGAGAGAGAGAGAGAGAGAGAGAGAGTTAGTTTTCACCAGGATTCGTCGTGTTTCCTACCAAAAATTTTGTTTTAGGATGTTTGTTTTATTGACGATGCACTGCATTCGTAAGATCTTGTCAATATTATCGTCTGAATAATTTTCCTCGCGCTGTTCCTACCAACTGTACACTATAGTAGATTGTTCCAATGCAACTAAGCAATCATATATTTCGAGTTTGCGTCATGATATGATACATTTGAAATCCTTAGTATTTTTTTTTTTATCGCAAATTACCAAAATAGAAATGCGAGATAAAAAACAAACAAAACAAAACAAATCAAAAACAAAACAAACAAAAAACAAAAACAAAAACAAGAAAAAAAAAAACAAAAACAAAACAAAACAAACAAACAACAAAAAAACAAACAACACACACACACACACACACACACAAAACCCCACAGCAGATCTAGAAAGGACCAGATGAAATTCTGAATTACTTGACTAAAATGATTTGTTTGGAAAAAATTGTTGATACCTTAAGTTTATGTACATCAACTTTTGTTCTGCATAGGCCTATGACTTACAAGAAAGAACGATAGATAATTCTGTGCTGGAAGCATGTGCAAAAAAATGGGATGTTATTTAGTTGGACTTGTGTGTGCGTGTTTTCGGAGAATGTATACGGTTGCGACCGATAATAGCAGATAGATATGGCTGAAGCAGTGGCCGAAAGAGTGAGAGAATGAGGCTTCTTTGTATAATAAATTTTATGTTTCGAAACGTACAGTTCCTCATCAAATTTTCATGTCGCATGTGCCATTATACCGAACACAGTGTGACACCCGAGGACCCGTTCAGACCGTTGTGCAGTATACCGTTCTGTCAATGGTGACAACGTTCAAAGCTTGTTCTAATCCATTGCAAATGCATTTGGCTAGTGTGGTACACAGCAATGTGAAATTACAAGTACAATCCTTTTTAATTTTTCAAAATAAATTCGTTATATTGTCGTCGAGAAATGTTGGTAAAATTCTCTGTCGGACGAGGCTCTGAACAACGTATTGCAACTTCCCACACAAGTGGCATGCAGACGAATGTCTGAAGAAAGAAACTCACACATTATACCTTGCACAATCTTATAGAAATACAGAACTGATAAAGTCAAGTTCATGAGAAAATTTTATGGTGCCCCTAGGAAAATTGATGACGAATAGAATAACATAAATCTTTGACATCGTAGACAATAACAGCTTGATAAGTAGCGGAGGTCGCGGGCACGTCTTCCTCGCAATATGTGCAGTCAAGAGCTGCCGATGCAGACAAAATTTTATCTCGAAGTTAGCGGGAAACGTAGATAGTATGCCCATTTGTTTGTTGTTTTTTCTCTCTCTTTGTCTCTGAAGTTGCCGTTGTCTTTAGGGATGGTTCAACATTTTCATCATTTTTTAATTAGTACTTACAGTACGCAAGGGGGGAGGGGGTTAAATGGGTCTGTACACTTTCACAGGATATGGAAAATGATGGTCAATTTTTAGCCTGTTTTGTGTAATTTTGCTATGATTTGGGGGGGAAAATCATCATTTTTAAAGTACTAATTTGGGGGGAGGGAGGGGGGTCATGAAATTTAGTACCCTAAGTACTAATTCAAAAATGATGATAATGTTGAACCATCCCTTACTGATCTTAATTAACGGCACTTTTGTCCCATGAATTTGATTACCTAGCCACTCTCCCCACCCTCCCCCCCCCCCCCAAAAAAAAAAGAAAAGAAAAAGAAAAGAAAACTTCATCAAGCTGGAGCGGTTATAATATGATAATGATATTCGGATTCAATCTCGATTGATTACAAACACGACTGATCAAGTATCCATGACGACTTGAATGTAACGACTTCAGAGAAATGGGCGGCTCCTGTGATCTTTGATTTTTTTTTTTTTCCGGCACGTGCGACAACTGGGCACTGCTCTGAACATCAGACCTGTTCAGAATCAGAATGAATGTAGCGACATCATCATCACTTGGACGCCCAAGGCTGACCTTGTCCTTCTTTTACAACCCGCTATCGCTCCATATTTTCAACACCGATGGAAACTGTGTGTGTCTGTCTTATTTTGTCACGCGCGGCTGGGGCACGTTTCTTTTCGCTGTGAGTGGCGTAATTTTCTTGGTCGCACAAGCAGACGAAAAGCCGGCTCAGACGGAAAACATAAGATGTACGCATGCGCGAGATCTGTATGTAAATGACCCAAATGACGTTGTCCAGGAATTCCCTACCGCACTCTGTTTGAATATTGAAGTTCCATTGGTGGAACCCGAAGAAGACGTGAGGATTACTCGGTAGTTTCACAAGTAAGTGTGTGTTTTTCATATTTCGTTGTTTTATATTGTGTATTTTACACGAGCGAAGATGTGTTTGTATAAAATTTGACAGGTTCCCTGCCACTAGCGGTGTCATAGCATCAATGTGGTATCCACGTGGTCATTGCCATGTCGACCATCACATGAACATTAATAAAAAAGTCATTATGGCAATGTCGCTCATCACGAACACATGCTTTTGAATATCAATGCATTGCTCACAAATTAAACTTGATGTGTGTTTTGAAGTCTTATACTGAGTTGTTATTGTATGTCACTTGGTCTGCTTTATTGATTGCGTTCAATTGATTGTGGGATTCTGAGATGAATCAAGATCTAGGTCATGGATCCGAGCGAGAAGTGGATGTTTGTAAACATTGCTATGCTGAGACTGTCGACATTTTCAGTTCACGTTTTGAATGACCTATCACTCAGTGCTGTACTCACTCAACCTTGCGCTCGATAAGGCCACTTTGTTTGATGCTAAAACTATTTTTTCTTCGATTGATATACTGTATAGGGAAACTGTGTGCCAGAACAGTCACGGAGAGATGGGAAAAGTTGTGTTTTAATGGGAGGGAAAATGGCGTCAGTGAAAACTATTATTAAAGCAAAGCAAAACTTATATAATTTAAAAGTTGGTTTGATTCATTTACATGTTGAGCTTTAGATTTGTCACATCGTAATCATTCATAACTTGCCTTTTTTGAACGATCTGAATAGAGGTTGAAATGTATGTATGTATGTATGTATGTATATATATGTATCTATGTATGTATGTATATGTATGTATATATATATATATATATATATATATATGCATATTTTAAGTGTGATTAAAACCCCATCTTCTGCTGGGATTTTGGTGTGATTTTTACCTCAGCTGACTTGTCAGTCAGCTGACGTTTTTTGAGGGTCCATCGTCCATCGTCCGTCCGTCGTCCACAATTCACATTTTCGACTTCTTCTCAAAAACAGTCAGCCAGATTCACTTCAAACTTGGTGGAGATGTGCCTTGGGTGGGTCTCTACTAAGTTTGTTCAAATGGTCACGGTCCAGTGATTTTTGGATTTTTAATGAATTTTTTTGTCCATTTTTGGGTAAATCTTAAAAAATCTTCTTCTCCGAAACCACTCACTCAATTGCTTTGATATCACACAGGAACACTCTCTGGGACACTTAGTTCTTAATTTGTTCACCAGGTGGCACTGCAATTTTTTCCTAATTTTTTATGAATTTTTGTGTGTTATAGCTATTTTCGACTTCTTCTCCAGAACCATCACTCAGATTAAGCTGAAACTTGGTGGATATGTTCCTTGTAGAAGGGTCAAACAAAGTTGTTCACTATGTGGGAATGCTGCGGATTCCTGATTTTTAAGGATTTTTTCAATTCTGGTACTTGTCGGTCAATGCAGCTTTCCTATTGATTACTATGGAAGTCAATGGGCATTCTAATGCTAATTCATATTTTTGACTTCTTCTCCAAAACCGTCATCCAGATTAACTTCAAACTTGGTGGCAATGTACCTTGGGTGGGTTTCTACCAATTATGTTCACGTGGTCATGCTCCAGTGATTTTTGGATTTTTAGTGATTTTTTTTTTTTTTTTTTTTTTGGACAAATCTTAAAAAATCTTCTTCCCCGAAACTGCGTACCTAAATGCTTTGATGTCACACAGGAAGACATCTAGGGACTCCTTGTTGTTAATTTGTTCACCAGGTGGCGCTGCAGTTTTTTCCAATTTTTTTGTGAATTTTTGTGTGCTATAGTTATTTTCGACTTCTTCTCCAGAACCGTCGCTCAGATTAAGCTTACACTTGGTGGATATGTTCCTAATGGAAGGGCCAAACAAACTTGTTCACTGTGTGGGAATGCTGCGGATTGCTGATTTTTAATGATTTTTTCAAGTCAGCTCCTTTGGGGTAAATGCACCTTTCCTATTGATTACCATGTAAGTCAATGGGCATTCTAATGCTAATTTACATTTTCGAATTCTTATCCAAATCCATCATCCAGATTAACTTCAAACTTGGTGGCAATGTACCTTGGGTGGGTGTCTACCAGGTTTGTTCCAATGGTCATGTTCCAATGAATTTGGATTTTTTTGTGATTTTTTTTCAAAAATCACTACAAAAGTTTTAATAGGAAAACTTAACATAGGAATTTCTTGTAATGGTCGTAACTTTAATAATATTGACCAGATTTACTTCAAACTTGGTGGGGATGTGCCTTGAGTGGATATTTACCAAGTGTGTTCAAATGGTCAAGCTCTATTGATTTTTGGATTTTTGATGAATTTTGTTGTTTTGGGGGGGGGGCAAACCTTCAAAATTCTTCTCTGAAACCACTCACCCAATTGCTTTGATATCGTACATGGACACTCCCGGGAACACCTAGTTCCCAATATGTTCACCAGGTGGCGCTGCAATTTTTTTTAATGAATTTTTTGTATGGATTTGCTATTTTTCACTTGTTTTCAGAACCATCCCTCAGATTAAGCTGAAATGTGATGGATATATTGTTGTGGAAGGGTCAAACAGTTGTTTACTAGGTGGCACTGCTTTGGATTCCTGATTTTTAAGGATTTTCAATTCGGGTACTTATCGTTCAATGCAGCTTTCCTATTGATTACCATGTAAATCAATGGGCATTCTAATGCTAATTCACAGGACAACTGACACGAAATTTACTGTTTACTTGATATCTTGAGATCTGTTTTGGGTTAGCTACACATGTTTACTATTTTGTATGAAGGTCATGCTGAGACAGTACATGAATGACCTTGACCTCGTTTGTGGGATCACAGTGCAACATACATGAATTTTACTCTTCATTATAACTTGAGAATTACTTGAACTTTGATGTTGCACGTGTGGGTGTTCTTCTATGAAGGTCAGACTTACTCAGAACATGGTGTCCTCGATCCTTTCCAAAGTTCATAGAGCTGCAAGTGTGATGAATGTCAAGATCAGCTGAGGCACGGGCTGTTCACACAGACCTCTTGTTTAAGGTCCATCTTCCTGCATACCCTTGGAATGGAAAATGACAACCTGTATGTATCAGATGTACAGGGTGGCCTTTTACAGATCAAGGGTACAAACTAAACCAGAGGAGAAGCACTTCCAGTGATGAGGGGGCTAACAATTCTGTTTCTATTTTGCACCACCTGATTAAAGTGTACTGGAGCTCAAATGAAATAATACAGTGAAAACTCAAAGTGACACTCAGTTATCTGACATATTCATTATAATGACACAAATTTGAAGGGACTGAAGTTGTTGTTCCTTTGTTTTTTGACTCATTAATCTGAAATATTCAGATATCTGACTCATTTTCTTGGAAAAAAATAGTGTCATTCTTACAAGTTTTCATTGTGCCTGCTATGTGTGGACCCTGACAAACATTAAAAATGTAGCAATCAATAAAGCAGACTTAGTGACATACAATAACAACTCAGTATAAGACTTCAAAACACACATCAAGTTTAATTTGCGAGCAATGCGCCGATATTCAAAAGCATGTGCTGATGGTGAATGACATCGCCATAATGTTCATGTGATGGTCAACATGGCAATGACCGCGTAGATACCACATTGATGCTATGACACCGCAAGTGGCAGAGAACCTGTCAAAATTTATACAAACACATCTTCGCTCGTGTAATATGTACAAGGTAAAACAATGAAATATGAAAAACACGCACTTACTTGTGAAACTACTGAGTAATCCTCAGGTATTCTTCTAGTTCCACCTCTTCGCTGGCTTCAGCAACAGGTCTTTTCATACGTGACTGTGGCTGCTTTACATATGTCATAACACATTATGCATGCGCATAAACGATCTCCAAAATACGCTCACTCCCACCCTAGAAATAAATTTTTGTTTGATCATACACAAACCTACATGTATTGAAATGTTAACAAAATATTCATATTAAGCCCGGTAAATTAAGGTCTTACAGATATTACTATAATAGCCATGATAATTTACTCGCAAATGTACCCAAATTTCATATACATGTATATGTATATTATACATGTAAACATATGTTCATGCCCTAATGAAAACAAAGGAAAAACAACAAAAAGCCCCACCTCCAGGCTTTAAGCCTTGTTTTGTTTTTTTTTTAAACTGGTCGACACTGTTGCCGGCCGGTTTCAACAGTAGCACTAGCAGCAATTGAGTCCTAGTCAGTTCTAATCCCATTATCATCGCGATAAGGCTGAAGGCAAAGTTGTCTTCAAATGAATGCATGGCTAGTCACTGGCCACTCAAGCGAGACAAAGCTGACCGTCTCCCTCCGGCTGCCGACACCAGGGACTTGTCAAACTTGCACAAGCCCACTCTGGACTACCATCATTTCGGTGGGAGTGACGTCACAACATCCGGGGTTTCGCGGGATCCGAGAAGTCGAATCTGAGGTCAGATCAAGTTCAAGACGCCCAGAATATTTGAGTGGTCTCATTGTGTTGTGCTAATTTACCCCCCCCCCCCTCCCCCCAGCACTCTGGGCAGTTTGGAGATCTGGCAAAGCCAGCCACTGGGCATTTGTTGTTTTGTGCGCAACATGCGAAATGCTGGCGTAAAAGTGCCACAACTTTTTTATTTTTGCAATAATGCAAAATGATCCACGTCTTGATTTAAGTTTTGTTGAGTAAGACCTCTACATTTCTATGTGGTTCTTTTGTCAATTTAAACAAAAAAAACTCGTGCCCTGCAACCTAACAAAGGGAATACAGTGGTACCTGCTCTAAAGACCACCTCCAATTTAAGACCATATGTCTTTTTAAGACCACTCTTTCAAGACCCTCTGCTGTATTTACATGTTAAATATACCTTCAATTTAAGACCACCTGTAGTATGAGACCACTTTTTGTTGGCTGTAGGGGTGGTCTTAAATAGCAGGTACCACTGTATATCGATCTCAATCACGATTTGATCAAAGCGGTCAAACCTGTGTGAATTATGAATACAATTGCATGGGTGCCGGTCCGCACATTTTTCTTGGTCAGCGTCACGAACGATGGTTCCTCTTTATTCTTTTTCTAAAGATCGTTTGTGTGTTATAACTGTCAATAAATTATAGTGGTAGAGCTTGTTGCTGCAGTAAATAGTCGCAGTTACTGAAAAACTGTCAACATGATCAACACAAGCGGCAGCGGTATTTTCACCCGAGCCATGTTTACCTCCGGCTGGCGTATTTTACTCTCTTTCCGTGAAAAAAAAAATGGACTCTCTGCTCTATTGAGTATTGTACGCAAAGACTGGTACAGTGGTAGTATGTTATCATTCTGACCAATTTACTGCGTTAAATTTTGTTTCTTGCTTTAATAAATTGTCCGTAATCGTCACTTGTGTTCACACAAAGTGACAAATGTCACCCATCTTTCCTTTTCAAGCCAGACTTCAGAACATGAGGCAGCGAGTACTACCGAACGAAACAGCGGTAGAAAAACTTTTTGATTGGACAGCGAACCCCATGTGATCGATTCTGGGGGCTGTAGTTTCCGACTAAAATAACGACGCATCTGTTTGAATTAGAAGCAGTTTTGAAGGGATTTCCCCTAAAATACTTTTGTTTCAGTCAATGGGAGAGCTTGTTGTTAAAATAGACAAGGTTCTGAGCATTCTAACGATATAAACAACATAGCGCGTAGACGAAAAAAAGATCGAGATCGAGACGATGAAATCACCCTATTTTTGCGCAGTTTTGCAAAGCTCCATCATTCAAATTGTCACAAGCAACGGCCCGGTCATTGATTTAAATCATCGTAGAAGGAAAATATTCATTTTAACGCAAAATCGAAATAGCCATCGGCAAGAACTGACGTTTCTCTACAATAAAAGGTGCGTGCTTGCATGTAAAGATGAATAAACAACAGTCATTACTAGGAATTTGAGACGGTCTTGAATCTGTCACGTGCTTGACTGCTCATGAATAATTCATAGCAGCGACAAGCCGGCAAGTTTTACAAGTCTCACTGGACGCCCTCCGCCTGACACGCTGCACTGCAATTAACCCTTCATTACACAGTAGCTCAATTAACAGCTTCTTATGAGGGGTGCCTTATGACCGCTCGCTTGTCTGTGTGATAAGAAACACAGTGCAGACCGCCCGGCGCTTATCAGCTGGAGTCAATGTTTTCTGGTTATACTTATAGACAAGTTCCACGCCAATTAGCTAGGTTTAAGGTCTACCTGTATTGTAACAGAATAAGGCTACGACGTGTGTTTACTTAAAATTTCATTTTGCAATGAATTTGATTTTAAATAAAATACGGAAGACAGTCCAGTGAGACTTGAGCAAGTCTACTGGGAACTCTATTCCTCAATTTTTCATGACACAGTTACAAGTTGCAGTTGTTTGCAAGGCTGGCTACGGAGGGGGGGGGAGGGGGTCTAATCACTTAAAAAATCAGAGCTTTCACAGCACGCGCGTGGGGCGCCGATAGGTGATAATAATCGCTAATTGATAAACATTCCAAGTTTAAACAATTAGTTGGTCCGCAGTTGTATTCATCAGAACTTTATCTCTGTCAACACAAGCAGACATATTCACTGTCGTACACTACATACGATTACGTTACGATAGCAAAGGTACTGGCGGTAATTATTGGTTTGCTGAGCGGGGTCACACTTCTCACCGTCAGTGTGATCTGCCCCAACGATGTCAAAGCAGGGTCAAAATAAAATAAAATTTGTATGCCGAATTCATCTGCAAATTAACATCAAATGCCATTTATCGGTGGGTTCTAACAGTGTTGGAAGAAATAGGTGCCTTGACATGACTTCCAGTCACACGCAAGTGACAGCGCAGAGTGGATCTGCGGTGAACTGACCAAGTCTCACGGACTGATTTGGGACACACTCGGCTATTCCCGCTATCCCCTACCTTTGCGTATTTGCCTGTGACTCCAAATAATTGTTGCAATTAACACTGGAATCTTTATTTACGAATGCTGCAATATAAACAAATTTTCCCGTTTGTGTGTTCCCTCTGTAAATTACGACTGATTCACACATGTTCACTGGGCGGAAGCCATGATGAAAACATTGTAACACGAGCTGTGATTGGCTCATTTTTGCATGTGACTCAGTTGACCAATCGGTTGATGTGTTGTGTGTCAGACCACATGGCCAAAGCAGCTGTTTGTGTACAGTTGCAGGAAAGATGTCGACGGTGCGCACACTCGATTTCTGATTTGAAATATTAAAATTTTGGTTTGAATTTGATTTAGGAACACCTTTTATTGCAAGGAACTTGCCAATACTGTATATGCAAATTTACTACGATGTACCGATAGCATTCATGGTGGGTACGCAAATGATATGCATTTACAGAACTGCAAAACGGGGCGGGCGAGTAGCATTAAATCAAGCCTGAAAAAATTTTTTTTTTGCACTGTTGAAAAAATATTCCAACCGCAACGCTTTGTGCACACCGGGCGCGTTATACGAAACTGAAATATTTTTAAGGCTGGCCTTACTTTACACCAGCCTTTTTGTCTGTACACTGTCCTGGGACAAAAATATTTCTTGTACCAATGTACTAGTACACTCCCCCCCCCCCCCCCCACACACACACACGCCCACCTCCACCCCTAGCTGGCACTGCTGGCACTTCCCAGTTTTCAAATAAATTCCTCTCTTAACATGCTGATAACAAAAAGACATTTTAGCATACAGCTATTTCCTGGGGATACTGTTGTGTATTTATAGATTTCCAAACCCTTTGGGCAGTAAATTTGATGGGCATGTACCCTGTATGAATGTCTGCTAATTTTGGTCACTAGGTGGCAATGCCAAAACTTAAGATTTTCAATCCATATCCTGGGTTATGAAAATTTGAAGTTGTAATATTTTTGTCTTGTTGCCCACTAGTAATTAAGCCATTGCTCTCATCAAAGAGAAACCCAGCAGAGTACAGGCTGTGAAGATCACAGCCTTTTGCTCAAGCAATGATGGATCACGCACTTATGGTCCATATTTTTGGTGCTTGTTTTTGCAGAAGAAGCTAAAGCAAACCAAGGGAGTGTCACCTTCTACCAGATGTCATTATCAGAGGTGAGTGTATGACAAAGTTGGAGTTTGTCCTGAGTATTTCATTTAAGATGATCATGATATTGAGGGTGGAAATTGCTATTGTACAATTAACCCTTTCCCCTTAAACTGACCAAAACTGACTGGTGGTCAAATGTCGTCTGCTTCAGTGTTTTCAACTAATTATAGTGGTAATGAAAAACAATTTGACTGAGAATTGTAGATGAAACCTATTAAGATCATATGCCCAAAGTCAACAACTTTTCTTGGTATGGGATGGGCACTAAGTGCCCAACGCATACCAAGAAAAGTTGTTGACCCAGTCTTAATTAAAGGGGGATAGGGTTATGACAAGATGGCAAATGTATCAAGGACATCATTGGGAAGCCAACAGGGGACATTTATATTTGAATGCATGAGTGCAATTATAAAGATAAACAAATACATGGTTGGTGAAGAATTGCACTCTTAGAGCTGAACCTAGCTCTAATGAATGGATTTCCAAATTCCTGATATATTTTTTGGCCTCAGTGGTTAATTGAATTTTGTTTAATTAAAGCTAGATATTTTCTTTTAGGCATATGTATATCCATGTAAAGTGGCCATTTTGCTTCAGATACCTTTTAATTGTAATCAAAATCTAAAGGTTAACACAGTCCATTGACCATCATTGTATTTGTGTCTTTTCATCCACAACCACTTTACTGGCGGTGATTACTCTATTCTGTAGTCTGAACTCTCTACGCTTCGTAAGCTATAATTATAACCTGTCACTGTCTAACCTATATACATGGAAGTACTATTGTCATATTCTTCTGTATAATTTTGACATAGGATGTATTAACTCAAATGAATTAAAGGGTCTTCAGCGGGAAACTACTCAGAACATGTTTCGGAGTCTTTACTCGTAAATATTTTTAATATATTGTTATTGGCTTTAGATTATATCGGGGCTAGAAAATCTAAATTTGGACATGTTACGGATAATATGCATGTCTACTGAGATATCTAAAATGTCAATAAGAATAAAATTGTTCAAAATGGTTGGACATTACCTGAAGACATTGACAGACCAGTGGGCCAAATAGCGGGCAGATCTTTTCTATTTTATGAGACATATCAATTACATGTAACCCTTTCAGTGCCAAGCTGTTGACTCAGTGTAATGCACCCAAAGTGTGTCGAGAAAAGCTGTTGACCTGGACCATTATATTCCTTGGAATTATAGGCATGCTGGTATTTGAATAAAAGATCTTTTCACAAGGGATATGAATCTTGTATCTTTTACTTTATTTGAGAGAAGTTCAAGAGTAGTTTGATTTTAGCCACAGTTGGCATTGAAAGAATTAAAAAAGGCAGAGAAAGAAAGCCATGATTGTTCACACATTTTAATCCTATGTAAACATGCATTGTTCACAAGAGGAAAATTTTACTTTCATTTTGTAAAATGACACTAAAAGTTAGGTAAATTCACTGGCCTGCCTAGTGCAGGAAGGAAGATGCCTGCCCTTCGTGCCAGATGGCTTTGCGGTCAATAGGCAATGAAAGAGCCCCAACATTTGTAGGGCACACAATGTTCTGGATAGAGACTGAATTGGAAGCAATGCATTCCATGTCTGCATTATAAAACATGCACATGCACACACACTGTTAGTACTGAGTCTTTATTGTTTTCTTTGCAGTTTGACAAGAAAAACTCATCCTTCACTCAAAAATTGGTTGAACAGGCCAATACTTACTGTGAAGCAAATCTGTTAGAGTGTGGCCTCGAGTCCTGGAATGGGTAAGTGGATCATCTGTAGGTGGCGCTACAGGCAACATCCCCTTGCTGTCCACTTCATGCAGCGGGAGACACCCGGGGCATAAATAAAATCTGCCCCATTCGTTGGTTTAACTCATTCCATACTATGGTGAAAGGAATTGGTCAGTGGTTCTGGCACTGCCTGGCAAGTCATACTACAGCTGCCCTTGCGGCAGACTGCCTGGCAAGTCATACTGCAGCTGCCCTTGTGGCAGCTGCAGCGTGACTTGCCAGGCAGTGCCAAACTGTCGAGGTAGAGACATACATTTAACCTACATATACTATCTATCATAACAAAAACTTCTATGTCAAGTCTATAAGATAAATTGCTACGTGTCACCAGTTGAAGAGAGAAAGGAAAAAAAATAGTGGGCAGAGATAACCAGTAACAGCTCTCATCAGCATCTGTCCTCGAAACCCTTGAAACAATATTCTCCAATTTTCTTCACAAGATGATCTGTTGACATGAAAATATTACTCGGTTTATTTTCTCTAGATAAATCCTTAAAAAAAGATTTATTCTTTGTTACATTCTGACAAAATTATGTGTCAGCACAACATCATGGGTAAATGACAGCACAGCATCATGGGTAAATGAGCACACCGGCTCAGTCTGAAGCTAATTATTATTGTCAGAGTTCAGTCGCTCATGGAAAAAACAAAGCTCTGAGCTTTGACACGTTTGTATACATTGGCAACATGGATAATGGTAAATATTTACCCAGAAACAACATCAGTTGATTTCTGATTGTCCCTATTCTAGGTGTCCAGTCGATGGGTTCAGTTGGATACCTGCCCATTACAATTAGTGCCAACTAATCTAGCTGGTACTCTCTCTTTAGATGGAGGGTCCATGTCTTTTCAAATGCTACCGGTAGTTTGAAATCATAGAGCATGGTAACCATTCCACAACCACATGCATCACAACATGACAACACATATGTAGTATGTGATGGCAGGACAGTCGTGTTTGCCTTGTATGCAGGCCTCTCACCTTTCAACCATCAGTTCGTGAAGAGTGCCTCAGCATGAAACCCATTAAACTTCTGTACCACTGTCATTGCGACCACTGGCCTTGGCTTAGCTCATTTTATCAGCCAAGTATTAGGTCCCTTGCTGCACTGCTCGGCAAGGTATGCTGCATCATGACTTGCAAAAAACATTATCAAACCTTCCACAACGTATTATTACATGATCATGAGTTAAAGATCAGTGGTAACTTCTATGCAGATTTCAGAGCCAAGAGTAGATTTATATGTAATTCAGTACGAGCAATAATATTCACCTTGCTGTTTGCAAATCAGGAGGAAACTAAATTAATTTTTGGGTATTTTGAATGCATCATAAATACACTTACGAAAGATAAAATGCATGTCAATTTCTTAATGAGTGTAAGAACATGTTTGACTGTATGTGCGTGTTAGTTTCTCCACATCTCCAGATGTTTCATTACGTGGGTGAGACTTCTATAATAATTATTGCAATTTTTGCCCATTTTTATGTCTCCTTCCAGTAATGAGTTTAAGAATGTCCACTTAAGGCGGTACAACAGTCCCTTGGAGGAGACAAACTATCTGACAGTCAAATACTATCTGAAATATGATGCCAGCATGAACACATCTCAGGTGACAACACAGCATGTCGTACCCAAGACAGCCCTCAAAGGTAAGTGTCCAATATATATACAGTGAAACTTGTTTTGAGAGACCACTATGAGGAAAGACCACCTGCCTTTCTAGACTATATTTGCCGTAATACTTCCCATTTTTCCCGTGTTATTGCACCTCTATTGAGACCACCTACCTTATGTGAACACTTTTTGGCCTGCCCCCCCCCCCTGGGGGGGGGCGTTCTCAGGGAAACAGGTTTTACTGTCTTATATTGCCCCTGCCCTTCAACTACCCCTTCCTTTTAGAACCCAGAAAATGGTAAACTAGTGTGAATATTCTAACTTGTAACCATTAACCCTTAAAGGGTCAGGTTATTTTTTGTACCAGTGAAAATAAAAGTAACAATTTTCATTGACCACAGTGCAGTGGGAACAGTTTTCTTTGTTGCATACCAAAAGTATATATCATTGTGATACCTGGAATACCAAGTTTCATTATGTGCAATAAATTGCTAATAGTCACGTGAGTGGTTGCCATGGCAACCACTTAAATCACTAATAAATGGCAAAAAAATCATTTAAAATCTGCTAAATAAGAGAACAAAGTATCTCCTCATTTTATGTGAAGCACCCTTTTCTCCACATATGGATGGTATTTGGATAACTAGAGAAATAAACTTTCAGTAAACTTTGAAAGGAAAACATAGATCACATGACCTGTTTCCATAGCAACTGTTAAAATATTGCTTGTACTTGGCAAAAAAACAGAAAAACTGCATTTTGACATAAGTCTGCAGAACCGGTAACAGGCAGTTACTTTGCATAACAAAATTAGTCACCATAACCATTCATAGATTATGTTCCAGGTTAAATATTATGCAGGAAAATGACTGAAATAAAACGCCACTGCAGTATTTTTATGGAAAGTTTGTGGTTTCCCCCATTTTAATATGTTGCCATGGAAACAAAGCTTGATTGGATCCACAATCATATGAGCCAGGCCTTATACTAATATGTAGTTTGCAAATGTGGGTGACATCATGCATGTATACAGTGTACATACAATTATAGAGCCATCAATTCCAGTGCAAAAGGCAAAGTAGACCTTCCCTATTGGCTGCCTATCACAGTCTTTGAGACAGACACCAATATTTATCATGTGTCTGCAACCATGTTGATGGAAAATTTACTCATTGGTATACAGGCAGCCAAAATATCACAAGGAATTTTCTGTGTACATGTACTTTCTGAGTGTTTTTTTTATTTTTTTTCCCTATATGAGGGGACTGCAGTGTGGTGATTTGGATCTAATCGATGGCTACTATTTTCACTCACACACACACATGAAAGTCTTAAAACAATCCTCAGTATTCAGAGCAGTCAAACACATGTCTTTGTGACATAGGTCTGTGAAGCAGGGTAATTAGTTACCTTTGGGTATGAAAATAGAACCAGTGGCACCTGCTCTAAAGAATACCTCTCATAACGTCCATACGTCTTTGTAAGACTGACCTTTCATGACACTAGAGTTGATTTCCCAAAGAAATTGACCTAAAATGCATGCATGCATAAGATCACTTTTCGCTGGCTCTGGGGGCAGTCTTGACCAGTTCCCCCTCAAACTGGCGAAAACCAGCTGGTGGGCAAATGTGGTCTGCTTCAGCATTTTGCAGTGATTTCAACAGTAATGAAAAGTAATTTGGATGAAATAACAAATAAGACCTGTAAGGATGACATACCCTGGGTAAACAGCTTTCCTTTGCATGGATAGGGTGCCCATCCCACACCAAGGAAAGCTGTTGATTCAGTCTTAATTCAAGACGGCAATGGTTAAAGAGTGGGTACTATCATTGATGTCTTTCAGCACTTCGTAACCATGAAAACATATTCTATTTAATTATTTCTTGCAGCAATCACCAAAGCGGGTCGACAAGCCATAATGACTGCACTCGGTTACACTGTGGTGAAGGTTGATGGGGAAATGGAAGATCTTTATCATCCAGCGCCGAAACATCTACTCAACTCTATCATCATTCCCATCGCATGTGTTACTTTAATTGTTGTCATTGCTATCGCTATAGGATGCAGGATATACGAGTAAGTACTTTCTTTCATTTCCATTCTCAGGAGCAATGGGGACTTAATTATATGGGCAGATAAACTGTGCCTTTAGTACATGCAGCAGTGTGTTATAACTCTTTCAGTGACAGTCCCATCTAAAGTCAATCTACTAAAGTCAAACTAGTCTGAATTGACATTAGGATCTCAGATTCCTATTCCCCCTAAAAGGACCTTTCATTCAAGTACCAGCATGCTTATAGTTCCAGAGAAAATATCCCAAATCAACAGCTTTTCTCAGCACGCATTTGGCACATTGCACCCAATGCGCCCTGAGAAAAGCTGTTGACTCATTCTGAAATTTTGCACTGAAAGAGTTAATGTTGTGCTACGTAGTCAGATCTTTTCTTTTTCTGTGGTAGAAATGCAGATTATGTGTGTGAAACGACCTTTGACCTACTTCAAGCTGTGCCCTCATTCCATGTGGTGTAGATTGAAGTTCTGTACCAATTATATTTTGCAACTGTTGTTTAGTTTTATGAAACAGTCTGTTGTGTAGATATTGTCAAACAATTGTTTTTCTTTTTTATCATAATTAATCATTTTCAGTTCGAACATTATCATAAAAGGGCTTTTCTGGGGATTTTGTAGCTTCAAAATTAAAGGTGTGGTACACTTTTACAGCTGTTTACACAGAGAATAAAACTTTGCTCCAAACTTATCCTTATTTCCAGCAGTCTTCTTATTTGAGATTGCATCAACTACACATTTTTGAAAAGTACATATTTGGATTAAGCTATTCAAAATAATAAAATCTCCGAAAGTGTTCAGAAATTGAGTTTTTATTGTTTTAATAAAAAAACTAATTTTACAGAAAAACAAGAAAATATCACGAACACCAAAATGGAAAACATTTTCTCATTGGAAAAAGAAACAGTACACTTCTAGCTGCAAAAGCATATTTTACATTTTGGATGAGGGTTTTAGTTCAAAATTTACAGGATGTTTAAATTAAAATTAAAATTTTCACATTTTTAAAAAATTTAAACAACCATAAAATTAGAAATAAGCCCTTTATCAAAAATTTAAAATATGGTTTCTGAGAGCATTGTGTGTTTTTTCATTTGACACTATAAACTGAATCTGATTTTTATATTTTAAAATGCTGTTTTAAATTTTAGCCAAATTTCATCATTTTAGTTAAAAATTAAATTGCATCAATAGTGGTAATAAATTCTATTCAGTTCCAGAATCAAACATGATATTATTTTTTGTCTCAGAAAATATATATTAATGTACTTTTTAGAGTATCAGATGGCAACAATAGACAGACATTAAACATTTATATATGACAGTCATAAAGTGTACCATGCCCTTAAAACCTGACACAAAAAAGCTCACTTGTTCAGTATAAAAAGTTTATCCTATTCTCCTTAAGATTGAGACTAAGTCAACAGGTTTTTGGCGCTAAGCTTACAACCTGTGCCAGGACATGATGTGGACCTGATTCCTCACATTTTGATGAGTTCAATCTACGTTTTTCCTTTTTAACTATTTTCACCATTGGTGAATTGCAGTTAAAAACATGAAATGGACAACATTTGGCCCAGAGAGTTTTGGCCAGTTTAACCCTTGGTGCGTTTAACCAGTCAAAGCCAGCTGGTGGTCAGATGTCGTCTGCTTCAATGTTTTTGACTAATTTTGACAGCAATGAAACACAAATTTGAATTAGAATCGCGGATCAGAAATATAATGAAAACGTGCCCAGATTAATAGCTTTCTGTGGGTAACCCATGCCAAGAAAAGCTGTTGACTCAGACATAATTCAAAGGGGGAAGGGCTAAGTACAAGCGAGAGCTTTTGTACTATCTGTGTTTACAGAATAGAGTCCTCCTCCAGTGATAAATTCTCTCACCAGAGTGTGAAACATTTGGTATTTAAACAGTCCAATAATTGAAAGTTGAGGAAAGTGTTTCCTGACTCCTTGTTCCTTATCCTTATGGTTTGAAGGACTGTACCATAATCTCATGGTCTCTTCATACTTTGCACATTGTCTCAAGGCTTACTCATATGTGCTTGCACATCAGCTGGGCTTTCATACGACTTGCGTGTATCATATAATGTTGTACCCAACCGCCTTAACTCTTTCAGTGTGAATTGTGTCTAAAGTTGATCTACTAAAGTGAAACTAGTCTGAATTATCATTAGGATGTCATATTCTTATTCCTCGTAAAAAGACCTTTCATTCAAGTACCAGCATGCCTCAAGTTCCAGAGAAAATATCTCTAGTCAACAGCTTTTCTCAGCTTGCATTGGGCGCATTCACGCCGAGAAAAGCTGTTGACTCAGTCCAAAATTTGGCACTGAAAGAGTTAACATAACTTGTTGGGTTAGACTTCACATTCGCCATTAATTTGGATCCACACCAACACATTTGTTTAGGTAGAAAACCCAAAATTCTGTCTTTACTACAAGATACTCACTTCCTATGTTTTAATCCTTGACCGTTGAATCTTAATGCAGTGACCCGCTGTATGCAACAATATTGTGTACTGTGAAAATAATTTGTACAATGTAATGTGAATGTTGGATGTATGTCTTGATTTTTTTTTTCTGAAAGTTTAATTTTGTGCTGCTATCATGATGTTAAAAATATGATAGAACTCCCAATCTTTTTAAAATAACATGTACCTTGGAGAAGTACAGCTGACAAAATTACAAGCAAGTAGGTTGTCTTGCATGTATGTGTATGTCATGAAAATAAGCTGCAGATACAACCCATGCAGTATCAGACTTATGATATGAATGGTCATGTAATTCATGATACAAAGAAATCGCACTAAGCATCTACTGCCAATTTTGTGGAGAAACAATTTCAAGTTGTGCACTTCCATGTTTGCACAAAAACAACTACTTTCAAGGTTTACAATATTATGGTAATTATTGTGCAAACGTTATGAGAATGAGATGTGAGCATTTGTACTAAATTGACCTTGAGATTTTTGCATGTCAAAGGTCAAGTTGTACCTCATCTGGTCTTGACCATGTTTCCCAATATACGTGCAGGGTATTGCATGTAGCAGATGGCTTGAGTGGTGATTGGATATTACTGCTTTGTTTATTACTTGCTTGGATATTTTCCATTCGATATCTGGTATTGGTAACCATAGCAACATAACAAATCATCAATTTATATATTTTTTGTTTTTTCTGCATTTCGCTGCAGGGACACTTTAAGCCATAGATTTAGAGCCAAATGTAATTTGTTTGCAGTAGAAAAAAAACGGACAGGAAGACCATGACACAAAAGGTGAAGATGTTGAAAAAAAAATAGATATTCCCACACAAATTTACCAAGTAAATATTGCTGAAATTATATGTGAATTGCACATGTGGATTTCTCATCTAAACACAGTATATGCACAGTCTAATGTCAGTTGCTTTTGTGTTTGATTGGGACATCATGCACAAGCTGCTTCTAGGACAGATGAAAATGGCTTCCAGTGGGGGATGTTAGGGGAGGTAAATTTGCACGTGACACCACTTCCTGTTGAATTAGAGTACATGTGACGCCATATCTGCTGGACAACCGGTTAGGGTCATGGACCAGTAAATATTCTCGCCTTAGTGCAGGTGTGTCAGAACTTTCAGTCACACAATGAATACAGGACCTCAGGTGACAGGTTATTGAAAATTAGGGAGCAGACAAACTCTGATCCATTTCTTGTCATATAAAAGGAATAAATTATATAATGCCGGATTATCTGTGGGTTTGGGAACAGTGTCACTTCAACATTTAACCCTTGAACCAGAAATCTTGTTGGGCTTTTATTTCACTAAGGTTTGCTTTGGAACGGTAACTTTGGAGGTAAGCATAAATAAATGCCCGAGTAGCAAAAAAGTTAATTGGTTTTGACCCCATTTTCTATTGATAATATCACTGTACTTTAAGTAGTCTTTGAGCAAAATGACAGGTACAGTGTCAGTGAAACTTTTAAATGTCAGAGACAAGCCGGCGAATATAGCCAACTTATCATGTCACTTGATTAGGTTTGATTTACTGGTCCAAGACTTTAGCTAATGAGAGAGGCTGGATTTTTTGTTACCCACCAGGTAGCTCTACTTGTAGGGAGATAAAATACCAAGCCACAGTTATCAGTCGCACCATCTGCAACACATATCCTTGTTGATAGGCAATTAAAAACTGTGTATCTTACAACATTTTGTAAACTTTGTCACTTTAATATTATATGTCATATCTGCTCCAGTTTTCAAGTGCACAAAGAACAGTACAATACATGTAGATGTAATAACTGAGAGTTGAATGAGTGCTGAAATGAAAAGATAGGAAATGATTGTAACATGCATTGTGAGTTGGCATACAAAACATTAGCATGAACAAGGTCAGCATTGCAGGCAAATAGTATTTAGGTTGATTGTTTTGAGCTATGTAAGTGTATGTTAAGGTCAAAGTGTGGATAGGCTCTTGTATTGTGTATTATCCTACACAAGAGCACTGTGACTCATAGAATGACATAAAAGTTGACAGCTTTCCTTGTTATGTCCCTGGAAAAAACATTGATGCACTAATTGAAAACATGGAATCATCACATGCTTTTAATGTTGTGAACTGAAGTCGACTAATGTTTTTGTGGATGAAATTTTTTTTTTCTTGGAGTGCTATTATCATTGTTTCTTTTTTATGGTGTGGATGAAAAAAGTTTCGTTAAGACAACCCCACAGATATGTAAACCAGGAGGAAATTTGGGGATTCCATATTTAGACCACTCCCTTTACAACTCATTTTCAGAAAGTCACATGGATGGTTTTGATACAGAGATTCATTGAAGCTCTGCATTTATAAGCAAAACTTTACGTATTTAGCTAATTCATCATTTACCACGTTCATATGTATTCATTATTATGTGGGTTGTCTATGCTGAATATTTAGCTTAGACAAAGAGCCAATACTCGGAGAGACATGTACAGGTAATAGGCTCTGAAACATGTTGAGTAGTTACACGTACCTGCTGAAAACCCTTTAATCTATTTGGGCTGATACAGCCTATGTCAAAATTTTACAGAGGAACGTGTGGAATATGGACCATAATAAAATTTTCCTTATGTATATAGGCCAGACGGACAGGTTAGCTTATGGAGAGTAAAGAGTTCAGACTGTGGAATAGGGTAATGACTACTAGGAAGTGGTTCTGGGCAAAAAGACACAAATACAATTGTATGCTGCATACTAGTAAAGTTAATACTGAAGTGACCTACAAAAGAATTGATTTTGTTGACATACACAGCACAATGCAGCCATAATGCTCATTGTGGTAACAGAGCCCAGAGATCGTGTTTGTCAGCCTCTACCTTGACTGAGCCAGGTGAAAAAGCTGAAAAAGATGACAGAATAACAATTACCGTTATCCATTATTTCTAAGTCACTGATACAATAGAATCATGATGTAGGTCACAGATTGTGATGCATTTTGATTCAAGTTAACCCTATGACCAGGATGATAGTGAGGGATGATCCTCTAATCATGGTATGCAGTTAACACTCAGTGTCCAATATCCTTTAAAAAAAATTTGGACCAGAGCATTCTAGTGATCAGTTTATATCACCTTTTAATTTGTCATTTTACCAAAACGTCTCCACCGTCAAGTATCAAGATGATACATGTGACTAGTTTAACCCTTTCCCTGAGCATCAGGACTGAGTCAACAACCTTCCTCAACATGTGTTGAGTGCTATGTGCCCAACCCATGCCCAAGGAAAGCTGTTGACCTGGGGCATGTAATCTTGAGAGGCGCCATCTACAATTCTTTAGATTGTTTTCCATAACAGTGGCAATTGATCAAAAGGGTTAATGAAGGAAAATTGCAAGCAGAGTGAGTATAAATGTGACAGTGAATTCAAGTTGCACATCATGAAGTACCAGTCTGTTATCAACGCTGCTGATCAGAGGTTGTAGAATTTTAGTAGCATCACACATATCTGTCTGTCTGTCTGTAAACTTCTGCTTTTGATCAGGACACAGTTCAAAAATTTCAAGTGAACTTGTCACTTTTAGGACTTACGAAGAGTGTAGAAATTTAGGTCGAGCTTGATACTGGTAGCGCCACCTATATATTTCAATTCACATTTAACTTTTTTCTGTTAGCTTTAGAATTAAGGAAACAAAATTCATGTAAACATGGCATTTTTCTTCCAGCTTGTTTGGTTAAGAGGCATTGTATTGTGAACAGAGTATGTCGTCTGCTGCATGATTTGGGCACTTAGTACCCAACTTATGCCAAGGAATGTTGTTGACTCAAGTGTCAATTCAAGGGGGAAAGGGTTAATAAATGACAAGCACATGAGAGCCATAAGCCTTATCCAGACACAGGCTGGAATTCAACTACATGGAATTTGAAGAAAATACAGTAAAACCTCATTATAAATACACTCAGACATGCATCATATTCACTGAATGATGTTAGTTTTCAAGAGCTTAAATCAAATTCCTTTGTTTATTGCCTCATTTATCAGATGTCTTACATTTTTGCAGGGAATAGATGGCGTTATTATAAAAAGGTTTCACTGTTATTATAAAAAGGTTTCACTGTGGTAATAGTTTTATTTTGTGCACAATCTGGGAACTTGAGCTACAGTTGAATGCATGTTAAGTGTCATATAGAATCGTGTATTGTATATGCATCAAATACAATTAAGGTCATTTAGATTGTGTTTTTGGCGCATACTTTGATGTCATTAATGGCTGGTTCTAGTAAGAAATTGAATATGTAAATTAAAGCCAATATTGGTGAAATTCTTGTATTATATTTACTGAAGACGGAATAATGGTCATCGGCAGCTCAGTATTTAGATTATGATTGATTGGAAAGAAATTTTAAATAAAAAAACAGTCTGAGCGTAACAGTTCTCAAACCAATTTGACTGAAAGATGGCCAATGGTAGGCACAGCCTGGCATAAACTAATAATTCCATGGAACAGATAACACATCTAACACTATCAGATCAGCTCTTCACATAAGTTTTGGATGTCATTATTGATCATATCCATGTTGTTTGTGCTTATGAAGTTGGCAAACAAAACAGATTGATACATCATGTAAAATAGGACTCATTTTAGGTATATCAAGTTAACTCAGAGTGTATTTTAGGTGTATCCTATAAACTAGTACTGTATTTTAGGTATCAAATAGGACTATTGTTGGTATATCATGTTAAATAGGACTATTTAAGGTATACATGTATCATGTAAAAAAGGACTTGGGTATATCATGTAAACTAGGACTATTTTAGGTATACATGTATTATGTAAAAATGACTTAGGTATATCATGTAAACAGGACTATATTTTAGGTATATCATGTAAACTAGGACTATTTTAGGTATACATGTATTATGTAAAAATGACTTAGGTATATCATGTAAACAGGACTATATTTTAGGTATATCATGTAAACTAGGACTATTTTAGGTATACATGTATTATGTAAAAATGACTTAGGTATATCATGTAAAAAAGGACTTGGGTATATCATATAAACTAGGACTGTATTTTCGGTGTATCATGAAAAATACGGCCGAATTTTAGCATTTAAGCCAGGCACCCAGTGAAAATTACGGTACACAAATTTTGGTGTAGGTAACTCAGGTGGCAAGTTTGAAACCTGCATGTTACCAATGCGGTGGCCCCCCTCTTGAAAGGCCAGCATTCTTGTGCAGCAAGTACGGTTTTTTCATTATATTCTATCCCTCAAAAGAGGCAACCCCTCTTATAAATCCACTTTTTGGCTGCATTTGGGTTGGCCTTATAAGAGGGGGACCACTGTAGCAGTGATCATTCAGGAAACAGGTTGAATGGCCTCTGTCTTGAGGGACTCTGCCTAAAATAGACCACCTGCCTTGAAAGACCACCTCATATTGCTTAGTACTTTTATGTTATTTCCCATGAAAGACCACTTGTCTTGTGAGACCATAGTGTGGTCATCCCATGCAGTGACCTTGGAACACAGGTTTCACTGTGGATGTTGATGTAAACCAGTCTGATTTTACCAAAGTGGGTTTAATGGGGAAAAAATCGTACCAGATCTCGGCCACATGAGCTGATTGCTATTGGTTTGTTGGCTTCTGCTCAGGCGATGAATCATTGTTAGATGAATAATTTATCGTTAGAACAAGAATGTGAGGAAATTGTTCACACAGCTGGCTCAGAACATTAATATGTGATTTTATCCACAAATTATTGTATTATCGTAATCCCTGGGTCTTATGAGAAAACTGTGTGGCATAAGAATCCATTCTTATTAAATCTATAAAACTAATTTTCTGTATTTAACTTTCATTATAAGAACACCTTATTTTAAAAACCGCTTTTAGACTTTTATGATTATCTAAGCTGTAGATTTTACAATAAACCACGCGGCATGAGAAAATATTATTATGAGGTAGGCTGAGATGGTACCATAATTTTCATACTGTAAAGTCACATAGTCTGAAGCTTCTATTCTCAAGGCCTTCTGAACTGTTTTCCACCAATGAGCAGCCTAATAAATTATACACACTGACCTCAGCAGTTAATTTACAGCGGTCTACTGGGATTCAAAAATTTTTTTTTGGATCACATTTTACCATGACAACCAGTGTCACAGTAAAGCCAAGCCTCTGTACTATGCAATCAAGGTCATGTGTTTTGTTATCCCCTAATTTATGAACAGCCACATATTGGTTACCCAACAGTTCCTGATGAGTCGGGGGGGGGGGGGGGGGGGGGGGGTAGGTAGATCCTGCTTCTGGTTTACAATAATGCAAAGTCCTACTTGCTGTCAGTAAGTCATCTATTTTGGATGGGTAAATAGAAACATTTATTTTTGTGGATACATTTTACAAACAATGTGAAGAAAATTATTTCTTGAGAATTTTACACTTATTGCAGTGTTTTTGTAACATTACACATGTTATATGTAAAAGATCATAGATGGCCCACCTGTTTGAACTTTTCCTGGCCACCTTTCATCTTTTTTAAACCACCTTTTCCCTCTTTTCACTAAAAAGTATGATACTATGATAATATTTGATACAAATTTACCGAGAAACAAGATAATTCTAGAGCGTTATTGCATTTACCACCTGTCTGCTTTCTACTTGAGGGCGAACCTTGCATTGGGTTGAAAAGCTATGAGATACATGTATTTTAGATAGACAGGTTTTAAGATGGGGCAGTAGGGAGCAGCTGAAAAGGTGTATTTTATGTCAACTTTGGAAACTTTCACAGAGATCTGTTCACAAAACAAAAAAAAGACGAAAAAACAAAAAATAACCAAGAAAATGTGGTCAGAATGGTTAAATTGGCCTGTTTCCAGATCCATGGTTTACAAGAAAAAGCTGTAAGCTAGTGTTGTTGTTCATGCTTTGAAGTGGTTGTTTGTTTGTTTGTACAGGTAACACAACTAATGGAAGACTTCTAATCTTGTACATATCTTACAGTTATATTGGGCTCTGTTTCACTCGTTAATCCAAGACGCAGAATCTTGTGTCTTGGTAGAATCTATAGTGACGTACTTGTGTTAACCCTTTCCTGCTCAAATCACCACAAAGCACTCAGATATAAATTGTAATCTTTTCACTTAAAATTCATGTCACCATAAGGCATTTTTGCTAGAAATTGTAGATAATATCATGCCCCAGGTCAACAGCTTTCCTTCATTTGGGTTGAGGGCATTGCACTCAACATGTACCAAGGAAAGCTGTTGACTCAATCCTATGGTGATAAGGAAAGGGTTAATAACTTCAAATTTCTGATCTTTTGTAAATGTATATCATTGTATCTGTACTGCACTGGCAAGTCAACAAGCAGAATTGTAGGCCCAATCCGCGGCTAGGAAAGTACAGTGGTAATGGTGCATCAATACTCTGTGTGATGCACTGATTGATACAGTGATGGTGCCTGGCATAGTATGACTGTGCATTACATTGTACGATGGTGCCTGATATACTACAATGGTGTCTTACAAATTATGATGGTGCCTGGTATAGTATGATTGTGCGTTACCATAGTACGATGATGACTAATATACTATGACGGTGTCTTACATAGTATGATGGTGCCTGGCATAGTATGATGGTACCTTAAACAGTATGATGGTACCTTGCATAGTGTTGTGGTGCTTGGTATAGTATGATGGTGCCTTACATAGTACAATGGTGCCTGAAATACCATGATGGTGCCCTACATAGTATGTGGTGCCTGATACACCATGATGGTGTCTTACATAATTATTATGATGGTGCCTGGCATAGTATGACGGTACCTCACACAGTGTGATGGTACCGTACATAGTATGGTGGTGCCTGATATACCATGATGGTGCCTTACATAGTATGGTGGTGCCTCTTATAGTATGATGGTGCCTTGTGCATATATGATGCTGCCGTGTTATATAATAGGGTACTGCCTCAAATACTTTGGTGGTGCCATGCATACTATCACAGTGCTCATATAGAATTATGATGCCTCATATATAGTATGGTGGTACATTAACATGGTAAAACAGCAATGGAGTGAAATTCAGGGTGAATTGATATGCCATTGTGGTGCATCCCAAAGCCAGTGAAGCCTCATGCACTTCACGGTCAGGGTTATATGTTATATCATATAACATGGTGCATTCATATGCTAATGTACTGCATATGTTCATGTACGTAACCCATACATTGACATCATGGAATATGCCAAAGTTTTTGTGCCACTGTGATGTATCCATACAATTTATTATGGTGGGATGCTTCCACGATTCATGAATGTTTATTATGTGACAATTCACCACTACCTGCCTTGATACACCTAGATCATAGACGATGGTGCACCCATGACAGGAAATGATGCACCTCGTCATATAATGTGGTGTATCCATGTAGCTTTGTGATGCATCCATGCCATAGTGTGACATATGGAGGTGCATCCATATAGGATTATGATACACGATATCGTGTACATTTTTGTACATGTATATGATGCATCTATGTTGTGTTATGATGCATTCATATAAGATGACATGGCGGTGCATCCTTGCTATATAGGATGATGATACATACCCGTCAATATTATGATGATACATGAAGTATTTGATAAAGGGCTAAATGCTACACGCAAAAGTTGCTTTGGAAGATCGGAGACTTTGCAGTAGATTTGGAGAACTGATACATTCAAATGGCAGAAGACAGCTGCACAACATCACAAATAATTTATCGAGGATTTGTTATTATATCAGTATATTCAACTCTTCTGATGTCCACAGGAACCATCTTACAAAACAGAGCGAGATCGATAATAAATCTGCAACAGGGGAATATGAAATGATGAACAAACCTCCTCCTACAAGTTTTGCCTGAGAATTGGTAAGATAGGTTTAGTCCTCCATGACCCCACCAGGTAGCGCCTGCGCATGGTCACACCTTGTAAATATTACTACTGCAGATGGGTAATTAGTCATTGCAACTTGACATACTTGTCAATGACCTTTCACGAAAAGAGAACAAAAATTTTCACTCCAAATGTGGTCATTTCATTATCGCAAAAGAATAAGAAAAAAACTTTATTTTTTGCTGTACCAATGTATTAGACCAGAAACAGAATGAAGAAATTTTCTGAATTTTATGGTGGGTAGACATGTTTATGTCATAAGGGGAAGTCCTGGTAAAACTTCCAAAATTTAGGACAAAAGAAGTTGTAAGCCCCCACCTAACTAGGTGCAATTGACAGGTATGTGCAGTATATGTATGTTAAGTTGTAGAATAAAAATACTTTACTATTTATCCATGAAAAAAATAGATACTTATTGCTTTCTAGAAAATAACCCCCTCCCCTCCTTCCCCATCCAACAGTATACTCACCCACCTGTGAAGTTTTGAAGGGTCAGATGGTGCAGTGTCAGGGATACGGTCCATTACTGTTATAATTGTCCAAGAAAACATAGCGTTCAATGTAGAGTCAGAACTCAATGTTGAATCAGAATGTAATCACTAACTACTTAAGGTTTCTGTGATTGCAGTGTAATCTTACAACATTAACAATGATTCATGCTTACAATCTTAATATCCATAAACACATCTTCACAAACACGCTCACTATTACATGTACATATGCAGCAATTGCACAATCAAATGAAAAAATTAGTATGGCACAAGCTCTTTTACTCTGCTGGCCATTTTTTAAATAAAAAGTTTTAGTGAATGAAAAAATTGTTGGAACTTTGTCTTAAAGATATGTTGGTGAAGAACACGTACAGACACACACACAGCTGAAAGGTGAATGCTGAATCCACCAATCCTGAAACACTATAATTGGCGTAATCAACCGTAACTGTATACGTATCTGTATGAAGAATAAAAAACACATAATAAAAAACATGATTTTTCCATGTGAGATAAGGATGTCTCCTATAGGGAAAATGTAAGAACTCTCAGTCACTATAATACGTGTTGTTTCAGTAATGAAAACCGTTATCATGCTGTTTGCTCTTTGTTGAAGGTACTCACAGTGTTGCCAACCTGCCAAACTTAAAATCTGGGAGATAAAAAGTAACATTACGGGAGGTTGATAAATTAAGATGAAATATAGAAGGGAAATATTGATGAAATTCCGGGAGGTGACTCAAAATTATCAAAAATCCACACTTTTTCAAGTATTTGCAGCATAAAATTCCGGGAGTCTCCCGAGGAATCCGGGAGGGTTGGCAACACTGTATTCATCCTTATGCAGATGTAACACAACAAATTTTGGGACTTGCCAAAGCACTGGCTCTATATTTAATATAAATATATATATATATATATATATATATATATATATATATATATATATATATATATATATATATATATGTAATATATATATATATGTAATATATTTTTATAAATTTATGTAATGTTGTCAGCCATGTTTGGTGAACTATTGCACTATATTTTATATACACTTGTGCTGTGATGCTATTCATGCTAAAACTGTGTTTGCACATGCATGTATTTATTGCTTACATATATATGTATATTTGCGATACCGAGTGGGCTTGATTTCTACTAATTGCTATGCTTAACCTGTAACCCTGGGAGGCACAGCTTTGCATAACCCTGGTACTTGTATTTATTTGCACTATTGCATGTGCATGCAATTTGTTAACATTACAGATATGATAGTTTGCTCATATCAATGATAGAGTAAAATGTACACTCACACGATGGGTTTATTGAGAACATGTTAAACATTTCTGAGATGCCCAATTCTCTAGTC